>KB671787.1:0-241512 GCA_000349105.1 Anopheles epiroticus | reverse complement strand
CATAATGAATTAGATTTTTATTCTACTAATTTTAATCATCATTACTTGCAGGCACTTCGTTTAGCGCTCAGGTATGCGTTTGCTAGGAAAATGTGGCCACCCGGAACAGGTTTCCGGTGGGTTGGCTGCGGATGAAATTCAAGCACGGAGCGTGTGTTGTTTCACGGGTCAACGGGTTCAGTTAGTTGATGTTAAATTATGCTTGTAACTGAGTATTTTTGTGCAAAATAATGCATACCTTCCTGCTAGTACAGACAATGCCATTTTAATACACTTGTAAATGCAATAAAATGTAACACAAATGTACTATTTTTTAAAAAATACAAGCTTTAGGTTTTGTTCATTCGATCCTGGTTTCGAGTTTGATTACAAAAATGTCCTCGATAGCAATATTCTGATTAACAAAAAATAATTCTTCGAAAGAAAATTGTTTGAATATTGAAAAAAAAAAACGTGGTGTGTTAAATTCAGCAAAAGTTAAATTATTTATCACACGTTTCGTTAGAATAAACATTCTATATCTATAGCTTATGACTTCATTTTATCGGTTTGTTACTACAAAAATACTAAAAATATACATTTTTAATGTAACTCGCATACAAAAAAAACATTTTAAAAGAGGATAATAAAGAAGAAAGGAGATAATAGTAGACACATTTATTCTCATGGACTTGTTTCATTTTTTAGTACAAGTCATTGTAGAAAATCTGATTAAAGCCTTCTTTTTCTGAGATCTATTGTGTTTAATGTTTGTGAACCGCTTGATACAGCATCTTTCCTTTCCTTAAACTGCTCTATAACAGTAAAATAAACATATTTAAAGGTAAATTATGAGAATTTCAAAGATATAATTTTTACATCTTAAAGTTTCAGTTCTGTCCTTTTTATTTTTTTTACAAATTCAGGGCACAATTACAATCTCTTTCTAATATAAACCAACTTTACGCCGACCATTCAGGTGGCATCCTTTACCAAATGACCACTCGTAGCCATCTGTGTTCGAACCCTTAAGAAATAAGCTTCGTCAATATTTCGAGTGCATATTGAACGGGTCATCCTTCGTTTGGCATAATACAGCCATTCGCTGATATCTGCATCATCATACATGCGTACAGGCCGAGCCCCAATTTACATGGCTCCTTCCCAATCCGCAGCATTCAAAAACGGGGTTCTGCCGTTTTTTGCTGCCACTTCATCGCTTTTTAATAACACATTACCGTACTTATCTATTCTCGAAAGCGTCTCCATTTGTGAAAAGAGGTCACATCGAATCCGGTGTGCCCCTTATTTGGGCAAAGTACAGCGACTGCTTACACTAGAATACTAGTGGCCCGTGGGTAGGTTCGGCAGCATCGTTACGGTGGATCGATTGCCGGATATTATTGAATTTCCTATCGAAATTCAACCACACTCGAAGGAAGGAAGGTACTTCCCGCCTGTGTACAAAATCGTTATTATGCAGATGGCATGTGCCGGGGATGGAAAAGGGTTTGATGGTTTGTATTGAAAATTGGGGCAAAAAAAAAAACTGAGTGAATAAACATTAGGCGACGGGGTAGCGTTTGCTGTAAATTTTCCGTGCGTCAATTTTCCTAAGCACATGCTTTTTTTCACGCTTTGCGTCATACTGGTGTGGTAGCAAACGGATAGAAAGAGCTCGAGGGAGAAAAAAAAACCCATCAGATTATGTTGCTGAATCCTGCACCGCTTTGTACCGATTGCTCGGGAAACATGCATGCAGGAACCTCAACTTTAACTCAAGTTATTTCTGTAATAAAAAAGTTTGATAAAAAATTTCCATTTCTCGTTCGCTTTGAGGCATTATCGACGTGCCAAGTATTTGGAGTATGCCCTCTCTTCTGCATTCGCGTACTCGCGTTCTTTGGCGCCTCATACACGGCCACAGTGTGTGTGTGTGTAGGTGACGGGGAGGGGCTGCACATTTACGCGAACAAACGAACCCGAACGACCACGTGGGGTCGGCTGCTCGAAAATATGTTGTCTGAGGAGAGGCCTCCCATGGCCACACGGGGAGAGGCTTTCAATGGCGTTTGCTTTTAAATTCAATGCTTGCAAACACACGCACACACAAGCATGACCTCACACTGTTGTACATGTATAAGCGCACACAGGGAAGCACACACATTCCACGTTTCCCCAGCAACCACCCAGGTCCAGGCCCCGTTCTGCTCGCCCCCTGGATCTGGAGCAGTGCGCTGTTGAACTTTTGCTGCTTTTGTTGAGACGCAGCACTGGATAATACACAGGGCTGTGGCCGGTTTGGGCCATAGAGTTGGGCCGGCTCGTCCCGTCGGCCTGACTGGTCGGTGGGGAAACCGTTCTCGAGGGCGGAAAGGAAGCGCTGGGAAGGAAGGACACTTGAAAATATGTTTCGGACAGAAAGTACTGATATTTGCATGGAAATTTTATCTCCGGTTCGTATCTCCGACCTCCCGGAGCAAAGTTTCCGGCCGTTTCGTTCTGCGTCGGGTAGCGTTCTTCCCCAGGCGTGGGGGAGCAAACATTCAGTAGGTGGGGGTGGTGGGGGGTTGGTCCTCAATTTTTTTTGCTCCTCGGTGTAGTTCTAGCGGTGTTCTTCTAGGGGGGGGGGGGGGTCAGAGTGGCGGAATTTTTGGGCACTAGAAGGCGAGCGACATGGCCCTCCGCTAGAGCCTTTCTGTAGTAAGGGAGGGCGCTTAAAAATATGTGGAGTATGTCTGACATTCCATCGCAGTACGCTGTTGCGCGCCCAACCAGTGCCTGCAGCGAAAAGTTGAGAAAAAGGGGTTCAACACAGTGTGTGGTGTGTGGGTGTTCCGTGCTACTGTGCGCTAGTACTGATGACATTTTGAAGCTGCGCCGATAACATGCTCCTCACAATCCTGGCACTGCAAGCGGGTGGTTAAAAGCGTGCCAGGCGAAAGTGTGATCGAAGCAATGTGCTGATTCCATCATATCATACTGCACATATTGCGATCGGGTTCGTTTGTGTGCATCGCAAGGACAACCACTCCATAATAATTGAGAGAGTGCCTGATTGCACTTTGCCACAGCGCCCAGGCAAACCATTGTGCGAATTTTGCCCGAGTGCCGTGTTAGCGCCCCCCTCGAGATGTCGGGCTAACGCAATTAGGTTGACATTAAATTTTAGCTGACAAATTACGTTTTCCATCGTTCGGGGCTGGATGGCGGGTAACATCGTCTGCAAGCGTCTGCAAGCGCTGGTAGGAAAGTGGTCGCTTCCAGCTGGCTCGGAAGGTGTTGAAAGCCATTCGATGTGACTGCAAGAGCAGTTCGTGGGGATGCTTTCCAAAACGGCGAGACGGTTGGAAAGGGCGCATGGGCAGCTTAATCCTGTTCCATATGTTGAACCCTGGTAGCAGATTTCTAATTCGGGTAATTGTTGAAACCTCGGCACATTTTCGATACCAATGTAGAGCTTTTGCTTTCCCGTCGGACGAACAGTCGTGCTTGCAGCGCAAATAAAGCTTACCGGAGGACGATAAACTCCTTGCGGTGTTTTGTGTTATATGTGATATCATGTTTATTAAAATTGATACACGATACGATGTGATGATGCAAATCTATGACGAAGGTTCCTTGGTGTTGGTTTCAGCTATGGCGTCTAGAAGCTTTCTGCGCCATATTGGTTCTCCGTATTGGAAATATATAGATTTGAATAAGTAGATACAAGGAATCATTTCATTTTTATTGTGTTTATCACATTATAACAAACATAGTTTAAGTGATTCAAATGGTATGAGGCATTCGTTGACATTACGTCGCAATTTGCATAGATCGAGCTGCGTTTCAAATTTTACAGAGAGCTTACAGCAAATCATCAATGCCGAGTTTTCAGAATTGTTTTAACAAACAAAAAAAGTAACTAAAACAATTGGTCTAAATTGTCCACAAAAAGACAACTCTTTTTGTTGCTCAGATTTTTTTCACTTGAACTATTCTCTATTTCGTTCCCAGTTACACAGCGGCCCGGATAGCTCAGTCGGTAGAGCGTTGGACTTTTAATCCAACGGTCTAGGGTTCAAGTCCCTATTCGGGCGTGGTGAAAGTTTCTTTTTAATAAATAAATCAAAGACCACACTTCATAAAGGGGGGCTTTTGCGCATAGTTAAAGGGTAAAAATATACAAATATTACTAAACGGATCAGAAAAATAACTGGTTATACCGGGGGATGGCTGCTGTCGCTCTAAAACTCTTCAATCAAAGGAGCAACACAATTACATTAAACATCTTGTTATCAAAGTGTGTTGGAGGATCGGAGGGAGAATGGCTTTGCGTATAAACTGACAAAGTTTTTCGCGGTGTAAATTTTAAAAGCTTTTAAAGCTCAGCCATGTTGTAGCAGTTCAGGCTATGCAAGACCAGTGGATTTATTTGATAAAATTGCAACTTTTACAATGGTAATCGTACGAAATATAATGCAACTAAATGCAGTATGAATAATTGAACATCAAATAAACAAAAGTACTTCAAATTGTAGTGCTCAAAATTATACATAATGTTAAACAGTAAAGTAAAAGTAACTTTTTGAGCTTTTCGAGTTTTGCCGCTCAAAACAAGTGAAACGTTATAAATTACAAAACAAAAAAACAGCTTCTTCAAATCGTTTCCCAATTCCCATGAAAGCTTACTACCACGGGTAACAAGTATTGGCCCGGACCATCCACTACACCCTCCGGTCGACCTGTCATCTATTATTTCGGCTACATATACGTTATTTACCGAACTCGGCACAATATTCGTCTGCGGTCTGGTTGAAACTGAATGTGATCTAACACACGCCGGTGGCTTGTGGAAAACAAAGAATTGAAGCTTATGAGAGCAAAAAAAGAAAAGAAGAATCAAAACCCCCAACAAACCAAAAAGCCTTTGTGAGTTGTCGTCAACCGGATGCATGCAATATAATATCGACCAGTGAATCGACAGTTGCCGTAAACGGGTGACCGGGAGAGGGGGAGGGAAAGTTTATCGAATTTGGGATCTTTTCGATTCCGTGCACTTGAACAGGAGGGAAAATCCGTTTGCCATCACCCGCACTGTCTACCCGTAGACTTACTATTCTAAAGGATGGGATGCCACACGAAGCAAATCACCACAAAGGGATAATTCAGAATCGAATGGCAAGCGAAACGTGGGTGGCATCACCGTGGTATTGTTTCTTCCAGCTTTTTCCCCGGGGGGTGGGGCGAAGTTCGTGGCGGAGGAAAAGCCTAGACGAACGCCACCGCTCCAGCGTTCCCGTCCCACCCATTTTCTGATTGAGGAAGGCGTCGGAGTAGGACGTGGATAGAAAATGGAACTAAATCAAATTTCCGTAACAGTAAAGCCGCTTTCGGTAACCCGGTACTTCCTTCCGTTCGACCTAACACTCCCACTCCAGTGCCGCCTCCTTCCGCCCTTTCCCCTCACCGTCCCGAGAGTATTAGACTTCGATTTTGACGATGTATCCGTTTCGTGTACGAACACGGCATCTTGGAGGGGCGAAGTGTTTGCGTGTGCGGAGTGGTTGATTTATAAAAATTTGGCCTCGGTATCTACCGCACCCAAACACGAAATCAAACGTGTGATGCATGTTCGGACAATGATTTCGAATGTTATGAGGATTGGGCTTCGGATGAGGCAGAATTGTGTTTTAGCATACGCTATCAGCGGGAGTGTGTGTGTGTGTGTGTGAAAGGGATAATCTCAGCTCGGGAATCAGTTTAAAAGAGAAAATTTTATTTTTGAAAATCACATACTTCCTTAGCTAGACATTTTATTGTTTCATTTCTCCGACAAACGCTGGCACCCGATAACCTGTTTGAAATGGCAGTTACCTAGGCTTTGCACAATCCACTCACTCGCGGAAGAGCTGCTTTCCGCTTTACATGTCATACTTTGTATTACATACATGCTACCGTACAATGTGATACAAAACTAGAGTAAGAAAATCGACGTACCTCTCCCCCGTGTAAAAAAAATGGTTATGTTCCTTCTTTGCTCCGGTAGAAACATAAAACAGGCGAGTAAAAGTTTATTGTACCCCAGCAAAGGACACACACTGTTACGGTTCGGGTTTACCCCCGTTTCTGACAACCGGATTTTTCCGGATTTATTTTGGACTCATCAAATATTTCATTTTATTGGTTCAATTCGGAGGATGCTAGTCTGGGCGTTTTAGTTTTTGGTTTTTGCTGCACACACACATACACTCTCTCTCTCTCTCTCTCTCTCCCTGTGTTTCCCTTCTCTTGTGCTGGCTGTGTTACAAAAAGCAACATCGTATGGATTTGTCATTTTGTAACAGCTGTTTCGAAGTTGGAAGACATTTCGAACCACCGGAGCGCAAACGAGCAATTGGCCGAACTTCGATCGGTTCATTTTGACCGGTGTCGTTAGGTGTCGTTGGTGTGTGGTGGTAGACGTTCGGGGAGAGGATTAGTAGTGTACAAAACCCACTTACATAAGCATAGTACTCTCGAGCTGCCGCCGACTAACGCAAGCTGAAAGCCGGACGTGTCATAATTTTGTACCAGGTTTTCGTGCACCTGAAAACGTGATCACCTTGTTGCTAGCGATGAGACGTAATTTAACGGCGATTCGGTGAGTTAGATAAATGAGTTAAAAAATTGTACTCACTCGTAAGCGATCGAGCAAACTCTCCGTGTCGGGTAGCAACTCAATCACTTTGAGTAAACTCTCTCGCGAGTGTTTTGAAATTAAACTCTCAAATTCTATATACATCTGAACTATATTTAACTCTCCAAGAGTGATTTTCTACAAGGAGAGTTCATTAACAGATAAGCTCAAAAATCTAGTCGATAATTCATTTCAATTCCTTCACCGCAACAGCTTAACTCACTCACTCAGTCTGGGTTCAAATTGCACATCACTATTTCCCACCCGGAACCGTTTTGGTGCAGAGAAAAGGTTGTAACACATGGACAGCTACCATTTATAGGGTAGGATGGACGTCACGAGGTTTGAATTGGCGACCATACCGCACACTTGTGGTGTTACGCTTGCAGGAAGCGAAAAATACTGCATTCTGACCAAACCTGCCGAAAGCAGAGTGTCGTTAAAGGTCCAAAATCTTCGATCCAGGACTCTAATGGACGAACTTGATATTGAGCTTAAATGTTTTTTTTTTTTTTACATTATAGTCTAACGCCTAACGAAGCGGAAATGACAAAGCTTTCTATCTGGCAGCGTAAACGGACGCGTTCGAATCCTTTTCTTCGGTGCTGGTAGTGGTGGTAGAAGTAGTAGCATTCGCCACTATCGCCACGACTCGATTGCATCCTGCACCGTGCTGCTCCTATACTGTATTGGCCTTGCTAACTGCATTCACATACCTTAGCGAAAGAAGCCAAAGAATGGCAGGAGCAAAATAAGCCGGAAATATCGCATTTCGTTTGATGGCTGCCCGGCCGTGTGCAGACGTCGGTGGTTTCGTGTTGCACCCTCGTTGCATTATGAGTGGCGGTTGGTTGAATTGAAAGATGCATCCCTGGCAATGTCCTTTTTATGGCGCCCATAACCGGACCTCCACTTGGCTTTTTATTCTGGGGGTTTTCTTCTTCTCCCTGCAAACCAGTCAACCGTTGTGCCGCAAACAATGTAAGACCGTAGAAGCAAACCAGTGCTGGCCGAAGCGAAGCGTAAAGCATCTGATGGAACGAATCGACAAACTGTGCACCGTACCATTGTTGTGTATTTGAAAGCATTTTTGTACGTATCTGTGGGTGCGAGAGAGAGAGAGAGGAAGAGATTTTTCTCCCTTTAGCTTTGCCTTTGTTACCTTTCCTGTAGTGTTCCCTTTTTTGAAGGAGCTTTTTCTGCCCTCCCGAGGGCCCGTATTATTGGTTGGAAGTGCAAAAGTGCAGTTCAAGTGAGCGAACCAATTTTCAATTATCGCACCGTCACCGGAGTCTTATTGTGGAAATTAATTTGAGCATAGCGTTTTACTTGCAGCAGGCGCGGAGGAACTTGTAAGCTCCCCTGCTCCCCTTTCGCAACCACCCCCCAGTTTCCTTCCACCCAAGGGTTGGTTTCATTTTATCGTTATTTTTTATCGCTCGCGATGGCACCATCGTTGCATAAAAAGTGAAGCTCGAACAGTTTTTGGGGTAATGGGCAGACGGTGCAGGACGGGTGAGTGTTTTCTTGATTGTTTCGTGGCAGGTGGGAAGGAAAATAATCGGACAATTTAGTTGAAGTGATTTGAGCAATTAAATAACACGCTACTGGGAGAGCTTAAGCAATGGTGCTGTTTCATTTTGTGGCGCGGGGAGTAAACTTGGTGCGTATCTAAAATCCCTGAAATTATTGATTGGTAAAGAATATCTTTTTAATAGATAACATGCGGCGCTATATTTTCAAAGTATGTCTTCAAGACATAATAAAGTATGTCCTGCTGTGGACAAATCAAGAGTCCCGAAAACCAAACACACATTAGTCACATACCTTGTCTTGAGACTAGTCGTTTCGTTTAACAATAATTAGAAGAACTGGCTGGCTTTTGATGTGCCAATTATTAAGAGATCTTCTAGTGTTACTAGCCAATCAACCTAAAAACTATGGCAATACATTTCTCGTTAGTAGTATGTTTATGATTCCTTGTAATTGACTTAGAATTTCTATTAAACTTCCAGTTTTTTTTTATTTTCTTAGTGACGGCCAGGCCGTATTGCTTATTTAACATAAGTATAAAACAAATTAAAGTTTACATGTATAAAATATTATAAAAAAGCAATACGTCCTGACCGTTACTTCTGAAATAAAAAACAAAAAAATAATACAACATTGATTATTCTTCTGCATACGCATAACAACCGTTGTTGGTTAACACATGTATGTACTGGAGTTTCTGTGACTCTCTGCAAACTTTCCTAACATTTTGTAGTTGCTGTATCCCGAGTAACGTAAAAGTAGTAGTATACTCAACTAATAGTGTTAAGAATGTGTATTATATGATTAAATCTCTTAAGCAATACGCCCTGGTCGTTACTCCTGAAATAAATGTATGATTAAATTAAATGGAACTGATGTGCTAGCGCATAGATACAAAAATGAATCTGCTACAGGCGGCATGAATTACGATTTTTTTTGTAAAGAGAAAATATAAAATGAATCTATCTACTCAATATATATTTTTCTGAATGCCTACTTGATTGAAATTTACAAACTTGACTTATAAATCTTCCAATGTATATCTTTTTCATTTAAGAATTTAAAATAGCAATTAAAAAGTAAAAAACTGTGAGAGTAAAAACAAAGTTTCTTTCATACTGTGCTAAGGCATAGAATTTTTATGTTGAAATATATATTTGAAAAATGTAATCCAGAATGAATGCGTTATGATGCATAAATGATGGTTAAACTTAAAAAGCATACCTAGAAATTAATAAGGTTAAAAAAACAGCACAATTCACAACCTAAATAAACAACCTTTCTACATCTCTATCGACGATCAATTTATCACGAGTGAGAATGAAACCATTACATTTAAAATTCCCTGGAAGTTTAATTATTTTAAATCACACACTCACTCACACGTAACTAATAATGTGATATTTACCGCCCCCCACCCTAAATAGCCATCGAAAAATGTTCCGTTTGAAACCTCGCATTCCTCTCATCCATTTCCAATCGCTCTAATGAGCCGTAAAAAATCGATACCGAAATTGTGCTAATTGTGTGCAAAGCGTTCACCAGCGTAGATGCGCAATCAAACAACCGCCAGCACGGATAGGGAACTGTGGCCCGGCAAGCAGCAAGCAACCACCGGAGGCTAACCAGAACTGTGCGTACCCGGTGTGCGTCCGTGTGCAAATCCCAGTCCGATACATGCCAGCGCCCTGCCCTGGATTTTCGGTATGTCAAACTTGCCATAAATGTCGCTCGTAACACACACACACACACACACACTCACATACGACATGTGGCCGAACCGCTTGTGTACCAATGGAACGTGGCAGGACACAACAACAAAAAAAAAGGTCACCTTTCGATGTGCAACCCAACGAAGCGCACGAATGAAGTGCAAAGCCAGGTGAGTTTGAAGGGTCGTTGACGCCCGTTGGGAGTGGAACCGGGCGCCCCCGGTATTCGGAGCAATGTCAGGGACAAGGAACATGTCGCATGTCCGAGCACGACTGCTCGACAGTACCCAAACATCGCTGCGTATACAAATATTTCATTGTATCATCGACAATTCCCTGTGCCGGGTTCGGTTGGTCCAAATGCGTATTGGAGTACACTGGTGGACTGGTTTTTTTGCTGCCTGTCCCTGGTGCCAACCCAACGTGCGGTGTGGCATGTGTGCTTACGGTTGGGGTTTACGCAACGACACACATTTATGGGTTGAAAAATCCAACCAACACTGGAGGAAACGCGTAAAAAAGCAAGGTTTTGTGTTCAACAAATAGGGACCCTTGAAACCGGAAGCCACCAGGGGACGAGTCCGAGGTCGAGGATGTTCTAGCGCCGGGCGTCGGTTGGAGCCATGCCTTAGTGCTGGCACGGCACAGTGCGGTGTGGCCTAGAACCACGACGGAAGCAATTTATTTATTGCGTACACCGTCGCCAGCCAAAGTTCTGACCCGTGTCCCGGCCGGAACTGGGAAGGAGGAACTGTGAATCACGAAGCACACGGGCCAGGCCGTTTTTATTGCCCCATACACCGTGCAGCAACCGTGAATCCGTGTCGTTATCATTTGAACATGAAAATATTTTAAAAACTGTCCGAAGGATGGTAGTGGGAAAGATTTGTTGGGTTGTAAAAAGTAGTCCTTCACAAAGCAAACTTCTAGCTGTCTGAGGCACCAACAAAAAAAAAAATGTGCGGAACATCGTAAACTTGTGCCAAGCGAGATAATTTTATGAGAATAAAGTTTTGAATGTGTTTAAAGTTGACCCACTTTCGGAATGGGAGGGTTTGCTGATGGAGGTGCCCCTTTTCGGTATTATTATACCAGACGAAAGTATTATTGTGTGCGTCACTGTCGTACATTCGTCAGGATCGTTAAGATAAAAATATGAGAAGTGAGTGTTCGTGAAGGTGTTTTCGTTTCTTTTATTTCTCTCTTTCTTTTACGAAGTCGTTTTCTTTTATTTTTAGGTTTTCAAAAGCATTTATCGACACAGGAAAGCTGTGATAAAAAAAAAAAACAGTTGAAAGTTTCATTTAACAGTTTCATTTATGTTTTACCTATCGAATAATCTGTCTGGCAAAGTCATTTACTCTAAAGTACATTTTCCTCATAACATAGTATTTATGACATTTAACGTAACACGCAGAAACAGATGGTTTTTAAAGTACAAGTGTGTGACGCGTTTTCAATATTTGAAAGATCCAAAGCTTCAGAAATGTACTAAACATAATCGTTAATTTCAAAAGCCTCTTTTTATTACAAATCGTAGCACTGCGAGTTTTTTCAAACTCGTTAATTTCATACATGTTTTATGAAAATAAAGCCACAGCTTTGCAGTAATGCTAGAACAGTTAAATCAACGATCGATATTCATATTACATGACAGTTGATGTTAAAGTTTTTTTTTGGGCCATCCTATGATCGAGTGGCAATGGTGTAGTTAATTTGATTTTTGATCACGTTTTTAAAGAACTAAAAATTCAAATATTCACAAAATTGGGTTTCAAGTTAAATGAGCTACATAATCAAAATTAAACGACAAGTGGTTAAAAATTTAGAACCTCAGAATGAATTTGATGTTGTGCAAGTTATTGGTAGTAGATAAGAAAAATCTATTATAGGGCAAATTTTAAAACTTTCCCGATTGCTGAACTCACTTTTATAAAAGGGAACTCTTTCAATATATCTACCTCTATGCTATGTTCTCCAGTTTCAAGTAGTCCGGCATCACATACATTATCAAGCTGTACCGAGTATTTGAGGTTTCTTGTGTATGGCTAGTCAATCCAGATCTTGGCATACGCTGATGATATAGACATCATTGGTCTGCGGCTCTCCTATGTGGCGGAAGCCTACCAAACGATCGACCAAAGGCGGCAGAGGACCTCGGGTTGCAGACTAACGGGGCGAAGACCAAACTGATGGTGGCACCACCAGCGACCCTACTAACAAATGCCGACTTACGTAGGAATGACGTACGGATAGGTGAACGCACTTTCGAAGTCGTACCAAATTTCACCTATCTCGGGTCAAAAGTCAGCACCGACAACAGCATAGAAGTCGAGCTGCGCGCACCGATGCGGTCATTCTATAGCCTGAGGAAGCATTTCACCTCACGAAACCTGTCGCGATGGACGAAGCTTGGACTATATATCGAACCTTTATAGTGCCAGTATCCACGTATACCTCGGAGACATGGACCCTGTCCAAAACTGACGAAACCCTCTTAGCAGCGTTCGAGAGGAAGATGCTCAGGAGGATTATTGGCCCTACAAATGAGAGGGACAATGGAGGAGCCGATACAATGACGAGCTGTACGGTCTCTACAACGACCTTACTGATGTGCATTCGATGAAGCTCGCCCGGCTCCGGTGGGCTGGCTATGTTATCGGCATGGACCCGGGCGACCCAGCCCGTAAAGTCCTCTTAGGCCTTCCACATGAACAGAGGAGGCGTGGTAGGCTCTAGCTGAGCTGATTGGCAGACGACGGCGCAAGACTGTGAGCGGTTTCGTAGTGTGCTGCAGCAGGCCAAGAGCCTGATAAGTAAGTAAGTAAGTATATGGCCAATGAGATTTAGTATATATTTCTTTTGATAGGAGTTTTATAATTTTATCTGCCTTTCATTTTGACTAAAACATTGAGTCATCAAATTTCGAACACTCCTGTCCTGTATCCTCCCATTAGGTATCGAGTATTTTCTGTAAAGTTTTTATGGCCAAAAGAAAAATGAAAAAAAAAATTAAATGGATTACGGTTTTCAAAGCTGGTACTGATCGATAAACACTGTGTGCCATTTTGTGAATGAGATAAGCTTAAACTGCAGATCACAGTTCACAAAAAGCTGTCGTAAACTTTGGAACTTTGGTCAGGATCACTCCTGACGGTCCTAACCAAAAAAAAATCCACACTCCTTATCACTTCCAGGGATGCAACAACACGTGGTCAAGTGACCTCGCTGACAGCTTGATACCGTTCCACCGGCCCACATTAATGCCGGCCGTCACTCATCATTGTGGAACAGTCTGCTATCCGTTTGAAAAATCTTTAATTAGCAAAAACAAATGAAACCGCCTCGCTCCAGCCCGTCCGGTTTCTCCTTCTGCTACACCTTTCACCTCGCTCACTCGCATCATTCAAACCGTGTTTGACTTACTGATTAAATGTAGCATAACTTATACACGAAGCACGTTAGGTGGAGAATGTGGACAGGAAGGGCCCTCAGTTTGTTAGCACTATGGAGGACCCGCTTCTCGATTGGTGAAATGGATTCAGGCTCGGACAACAGGCTCGGCAAGCTTCCTAATCCAAACGTTTTGTCAAGGGGGAAGTGGAGAGTTTCTGGCGTGTGACCCTAAGTGAACAAATGGTGCATTAATGCTTCAAAGACAAAGGTAGACAAGGAGTCCTGCCAGTGGGACCGGGCTTAATTGTGTTTACCTTCTGACCGTATAGAAGCCGGAAAACAATGGCCCGGTACTGCCAGGACTTGCTTAGGTTAGACAAGCTTGAGCCATCACTCGTGACCTCTTGCGGTCCATTATGCTGGAATTGCGATTAGATGATGGCTTCTTTAGAACGCGTAGGTTTCAACAATGCGCTTAGTGTTTCCTTAAACGGCCAGGCACGCGGTTAGCAGGGCGCGGTACTCGATGAACGGGCGCTTTTGTGTTCGCCCACCATTTCGATGGATTAGCAGCGAAATGCTAATTAATGTTCGCGTTTATTCGTTTGTAATTAAATCGTCGCTCTGTAGCGACACTGGGGAAGTATTATAAGAACGGTGAGATGGCTTTCATCGGAACAGGGCGCCCGGCTTTCAGATGAAGTACGAACAATCGGGCCGAATATAAGTGGCGTTAGCTTTAAGAGCCTTCAGTGTTTTCAGCTTTGAGGGAATTGATTTTGAGCAGCGATGTTGTGAAAAGCCTTTGAGATCCTTAAAGTACCATTCCCAAAAAGGTTAGCGCGCTTAAGAATTCGTGGAAATTTAGAGAAAATACGCTCATATTATGTTGTAAATCATCTTTTCTTAGAGTCAGTAAGGTTCAGGCATTTGTTACGGATTAAAACATCCAGCTCACTGAAACTAAAGTTGTTAGTTCCTCGTGTATTAGGCATGCTTATTGAGAGATAGCATTTCATGATAAAAGTACAAGCACTTTGAGAGAATAAGGCCCCGATCTTATCGCTTCGGACAAATCTGCTTCGAGACTGCCGAGCACAGCTGAAATGCTGAACCCATCAGGGAGTTCCTTGTATTGAAACACAGTACACGAGCACGTTGAGATGAAACAAGTCAATAAGTTGGTGGTGGTCAAAACGAAATTCAATTGAAGAACATTCAAATTGTTGTATTATATATAATCATTACACGTTTTGAAATGATTTTTACCAATTTTTAAAATACATTTTCAACTTTAAATTTTGGCAACAGTAGAAAGAAAATAAACAATATGATACTTTTTAGCTTTCTCCTAAGCTTATTTCGGAATTTGGCAATGACAATCGCAATTTTTGGGACATATATATCATACATTAAGCTGTCCTTATACCATTTCATTTATTTGTTCTTCTAAAGCTCAAATCATAAAAAATAAACATAAACAATAAAGCAAAAAGTAAAATCAAGCAAACGATTCAGAAACTGTATCGAACAGCTCTCAAAGAAATAGAAAAAAGATTGTCTACTAAATGTTATTTCTAGTTTGATATTATAAACCATTCGCTATCGTACACTCTTGTTGAAAACACCCTATATTGCTATTGAGACAACATTGTAATGTGCTGTTTGGTAGAAAAAATGTGGAAACATTTTTTTGTAAATTTTGCTGTTAATTAGAAATAGATTCCATCTAATTGAGGATTTACAATGGAGGTAAATAAATTAATAAAAAGGAAAAAAAATCGATTGTTCGTGATGCTTTTAACTTCATCCTTTTTATTAAATTATTTACCTGCAGCTCATCAGAATCACGTGTTTATTGAGAATGTCAAGATCGTGAGTAATTGATTCGCTATTATTTTAAAAGAAGGTCGCAATCAAATGATAATGTACAATATGCCACAAACCAAACAAGAAATCACCACACGTTGGAACGATACAATTATTCATCGTCGAGGATGATGTGGATGTTGTCGTACGGTTGAGTTTAAGTGGATTGACATTAAAGTTTTCAATTCATTATCGTCATACGGGATGTGTGGAAAAGGCAAATTCGAAAAAACCCCATTTTTACAGATGTTGCCCGGTAGTACAAAAACCAGAATTTCCCCCGTTTTCCCTGTTTCTCACCGATCCAGTCCGATGAAAATCAGAGATAACCGCACATTACGCTCTAGCCGGATTACGCCTGTTTTATCCCTTGCTTGCGAACAATTGGAACTTGTACAGTACCCAGCGAGAAAGAGAAATCATACACCAGCATAGAAAAGCGACATAAAGGAAATGAAAATGCAGCACCGTAATGGAAAGTTCGCATCCAGCCACATATCCAGACACTCACATTACAAAACGATGCCTTCTCCAGATTTCGAGTGCTGGATGGAAGGAGGAAGGGGGGTGGGGGGAGGAGAGAAACTCCACCGAAGCGAAACCCTTTTCCACCTCACTGCAAAAAAAAAACCGATAAGAAGAATCAGTCCACTTCGAGGTTGGTGCGGTTGTACCGAAAACGCTCTTATCTAGATATGGTGATGATGATGATGGCGATGTAGGTGGAGAGTCGGTTCTTTTTTGTGGTTCGCTTTTCAACGTTTCGTTCTTTTCGCTAGGCAGGCCGCTTATCAACGTTCCATGCTACGGTGCTCTCGCTCGATTAACAACTTTAGCTCGTGCGGTTCGGGCGGCAAGGGAAAGGGAAGTGGCAGTAGCAGTCGCAATACTATTTAGTTTCCTGCGGGAAAACACACATACACTACCACATGCCGCAGCCTTCAGCCCGTGGGACTTGTTCGGTGGACAGGGGACAATGAATGAAAAATGGAAATGGAAGACTTCGCAGAACGGGCACAAAACTTTCCTACCACTGGCTGGAGTTACAACTCATTTCGAAATGAAAGAAGTAAAAAAAAGGACCCTTTATTTTGTGTCCAGGTTCGAAATTCTGACCAAAGGGTAGCAGTGAATGGGTGCGAGGGCAGTGTGACTGTAGGTCCATTGTGATTCCTTTTTTTCTGTCGCCCTCCTTGGCAGGGAGTTGCTGAAGAGGTGCCCGTGTTGGGGGTGAACGAGCGTGACATTCCTTATCGCGATCGAGCCTCGGTGCTCCGTCCATAGGCGGTGTCCCTCGGTGTGTGTGTTTGGAAAATGCGATCGAAATACTACGGGGCGCACCGGGGGAAGGGAGGCAGGGAGGAATGGTCTCCGTAATTGGTGATAAGTACAGGGAGGTTCAGAGAGAGTTGGTTGATGGTTCGATCTGACCGCCGGGAGGGGGAGGAAGGATTTCCATCTGATTGCGCAACCGTTTGCTGTGGTGCGCTTCTTCTTACAAAAAACAAAAAAAAACAAAAGTGGAAATGCTTCACGAGCGAACCGTCGCTGTCGTCGGAATCGGCTCCGGCTAGATGGCCAAGTGAGGGTAGCTCTCTCGTACAGAGTTCTGCCCTTCACACACTGTGTCACAGGACTTCCTTGGCGGAACAGGGCAGAATCCTTCGGGATGCTCCCGAAACACACTCAGAATGTATGTCGATTCTGGACGTTCCTTGTCCGCGCTGGAACAACCCGAAGAAGCCGAACAGGGGACCGATTCATTGCACGAACTCAATGCCCGAAGCTTTCCTGTATTACCACCCCCCCCCCTCCCCATTCACCGCGGTGAAAAGCTCGTGTGAGTATGTGTGTGGAAAGCACAC
This sequence comes from Anopheles epiroticus, assembly GCA_000349105.1. NCBI lineage: Eukaryota > Metazoa > Arthropoda > Insecta > Diptera > Culicidae > Anopheles > Anopheles epiroticus. The sequence continues at coordinate 224,497 of KB671787.1, read as the reverse complement.
TCTTCACGTGAGTCAAGTCGCTCACGGAAAACCTGGGGACGAGCACTTTCTCCGGACACTCACTCCTTCGCGGGAGCTTCATCCGCTTTTTCGGCCGGGTGAGAAGGAGCGGGGAAAACGGAGACGAGTATGCCAAGGATCGGGGGCACACGGGCGCGTGGTGATGGCGATGGAATGGCGCGCAGGCGCACCGCCATTACGTCATCGTTTCGTTGGACGACGCGCCCGCAGAGTGCCCCAAACGTGTCGAGTCGTGGTGTCGTTTTTGGCGTGGTGCACGTTTTTCGGTTGTCAATTTATTCGGCTGTTAGTTTTACCGTTCGGTGGACACAATTTCTGTTCCCAAATTGTTTGCGGGTGCTAATTACGCTCGTACCAGGCCCCACATTTGCGTGTACGTGCGTGTAAGTGTAGTGCGTGTCCCGCACCGTGTTCGTCCGTGTCCTCGGCGGTTAAAATAGGGAGAAAAGCGAAAAGAGCCCCGGTGCAGTGGGGTGGTGATTTGGGAAGTTTAGTACACCATCCCCCCCATCAGGGTGGAAAATTTAATGCTCACGAGCAAAACCCCCCGAAAACGCTCCACAAGACGATACACAATCGATCGATACGGCGTGGAAAGTGGACGTAGTGGACAGATTTGCGTGTGATCGAACAGTGTGCGCTATAGTTGGTTCAAATAGTTACTATACCAACCATCGCTGTTACACGGCTCGCCGTGTGCGTCTACTCGTGTGTGTGTGTCGAAGCGTTAGAAAATCTTGCATTTCACTCGCGCCCGTTCACCCGTGTGCTCTCGGTGGGGTTTCGTCCGTTCTCTTTCTCTCACACGCACCACAACGGTTCCCTCCGGACGGTGGTCCCTTGTTTGCTGCTGCGTTTAGCACTAGGGAAGGGGAGGGGGGGGGGGCAACCGTACACGGCGTGGTGGCACAGACACTCAGCGGGAACTCACGCATCGGACGGGCCGCGGCCAGCGTTACGCTACGTTACGGGGGTTTTGTTGCCGTACTGCTGCACGACGACGGGCCAGCATCAATCTGGCAATAGTAAAAGCGTAAGCGAGCCGAAGCTTTCCGAAGCGAACAGCACAGTGTGTGCGCGTGTTATTTCACAAATCTATCCGTCGGTCACCGCACGGAGAACGGACGGTGTTGTGCTAGCAGGCGGACGCGCGCGCGGCAAGAGGTGACCGCTGGGTGGGGCTGGGGCAGGGTTGGGGAAGAAACAGACTGGTTCAAGTTAGGGTTAGGCGTGTGAAGTGGCCACACCACGGAGACTGGCCCGAGTGTCCCCCGCCCAAAAGTCAGAAGGCCTGCAACAACAAACACTTTCCACACGGTCACACCGTGCTGCGTCAACCCTTTCGTGTGGATTTGTTGTGCGTGACCCTTAGTGGGTTTGTGTGTTGTGCGTGTGCGTGTGTGTGTGTGTGTGTGTGTGATGTGTGATGAGAGAAGGGGATGAGCTGCGAATTGCACCGAAACGGGGTGCAAGCGGCATCCTACAAACCGGACTGAAGCTGCACCGACAAAAACAAACGAAACTGACTTGCTGCTGTCAAAAGTTCCGTGCAGCACCATCCTAAAAACAATACGCCGTTTCTACATCCCGCTCCCAACTCGATTGCTTTTGGCAATTGTGGAAAATGCATACGAGAATGTAAACGGGAAAAAACTTGCTCGAAAACTGCGGAACCGTGACGTTGTTTACGTTTTGCCGTGCATGCTGCGGGTGTCAGGCTGATGCGTCAGATGAGAATGACAGTTGGCGCTTGTGGGCGAGGGGCACTGCGCTGCACCCCAACGCAAACGGTACGTGTGTGAGTGTATGTGTTTGTAATTTGTTTTCTTTTCTTTCAGTGTGGGGGGTAGGATAGAGACGTTAGTTGATGCAACGGTAAAGTTCGCTCAGGTTTGCGCTGCTGTACTTAACTATTTTACAATTACTGTTTGATATTTTCACGGCCGTCTTCACCCAAAACGGTGCGGAAGCATTGGTCTACCGTTTTTTCCAAATATCGATCCACCGTTTGACAGTTTCTCGGAAGCCTCTGGCAGACCAAGCGCAGAACGAGCGATCGAAGCATGCCGTGCACAGCACGTTGTGAGGGTGTTTTTCACTGCGTACAAATCCGGCAGTATCTTTCTGTGAGCGAGACCGTTGTTGTAACACCAGTGCCGGACGACACTGAATTTATTCGCTTTTTAGTTTTATCTTCTGTGCTTTCAAAGTGTTGCGAATCCCCGAGCGCGTGATCCGCTGTTCGTTTACGTTGGTGAGTCTTAATTGAATTAGGTTTCAATTGGTGTAGTTATTCACCTTTGGTGTCGCAGCACATGGCGTCAGTGTGCACTTAAAAGCCTGGGTGACACACGGTAAGCCAAACGCCATCGGCACGGGCATGTGAATCATCCCTGTTCCGTGTTGTTTTATTTTCTTGTTTTGCTCGTATGTTGGTTTTGGTCTCTTTTGCTCTCCCGCTCTGTGTGTAGTTGATGTTTTCATTGCTCCGTAGCCCTTTTTGGATCGATATCTCGATTTTGCTGCTGGCGTGCGGACGTTGTTTTAGTGGTGGCTTAGGTTTTTTCTTCTCGCGGGCCTTGTGTTTTTTTCTCTTTTTTGTCGGCTGCTCGAATTCCAGCTAAAAAAACGAGTCACGTGACGCGTGACTCGTTTTTTAAACAGTCACAGTTTGTGTCACAGCCAGCGTACCATGTGAGAAGAGCGGCTGGATGACTACTGCAGTTTGGCCGCGGGGTGTTTTGTGGGTGAACTCTGCTAGGATCGGGTGCATCCTTTTTGAAGTGGGTCAGTTGCAGAGTTTTGCCGATGCACAAACGGCAATGCATATTTGACCACTGTTGTGTAAACGACTGGAAGGCGTTGAGAGATTCATCCCTTTGAAATGGTTTAGGCTAGAAATGGATCAGCAAAAATTCCTAGGGCAAAATGTTGATTTGAATCTGTTTGAATTTGAAGGGGGGAGATTATTAAGGAAAGAGATTATGTTTGTCACAGATGTTTAAAAAAAGTTATATTTTACCCTGATAGATGTTCTATGTTTGAAATACATAATTATAACACTATTTATAGCTTTTCAATTAATACTTGCAATAGACGGCTGAACGATTCTTCCTCTTAGTGTCTCTCTAGCCTTGTCTTAGTGTCTACATTGAACAAAATAGATCTTTATCTTTGCTATCGTTCAAACGTGACTTTTCCTGAAAATCCTGAAAATCATTTTGACTTTTGCTCATCGATATCGATTGCGTATGATTCTATGGATAAAATGTATTGTTCATTCAGCATGTTTGAAGTATGAAATCATATTCTTTTACTTTTACAAATATTATACAAAGAGGTATAATTTGTTTTTAAAGTATTCTGATAGCCGTTGGTATCGGTTTACACCAGTTTTACTATTTGATATTAAAGATTATTTATTTCTTACATAGCAATTAAGATCTGTTGCTTTAATCAAGAAAATTTTAAATCGACGATACTACTTGATGCACATTGCATAAAGGAACATTGCCGAAAAGCAATCAGATTTTTGTTATTTGGGATGACTCAACATGATTTAGCATGAAGTTTTCGAGAGCCAAAAACATCCTTCACATTCTAAGACATGCATGAACCACATGCCAATCGTACGATCTGATCCGGCGCCTAAATGTAGGCAATTTATTTTACACCACATCGTTGGATAGAAAGGGGTTGTCTTCCCGATGATTAGATCGGCTCCGCAGTCGATTTCACTACCGGGTTACTCTATTTTGATATTGAATGAAATTAACGTAAAGTGTATGCAATTGCCTTAATTAAGTAATTCATTAGGAATATTCTTGAAATCATAACAAAACCGTCAATTAGGCAACGTAGTTGAATAGCACAGACAGAGAAAAGAAGGAAAAGCAAAAATCCAACGGATAAACCACATGAAATAACAAATAAGCTTGAATGATCAAAAGTAAACCATTGCTTGTTTTATACGCCAATTATACAAGATCAAAACAAAATGGGCACTTGAAGTTTCCCCTATCCAACTCTTGTTTTATTTTTACACTCTTCATCCGTATACCTATCTGTTTGCCGTTGTAGTATCTGAAAACAGTTGGAGCAAGCCCTGTTAAGAGGGCAGCCAATTAACAGCACCACAGTATGCCAACAGCCATACTGCGGCACCGCGCTTCACTCAGTTTGGAATAAAAATGTAGTTACTTCACCCCATTGATGCGCTTCGGTCTTCTTCCCCGCACCGCAGGGCGTACTTCGCACGATCCTTACAACCCGGACTGCAAAACAGTGGCAAAGCTAAAGCCAACAATAAAAATATAAATAACAGATAGACGCTGTTTTCATTACTTTGTCACATTGTTCTCTTCTTTTCTGTTTTCGCATACATCGTCCGTTGGCAAATAGATTCCATCGCTGAGTGGATCGATTGCTATAGTTGGCGGCGATGACTAGTTTGTGCATACCCTGCTGCTGGTCACAGGAGCCCCTCTGGCGTGTTCCCTTCCTGTTTGGGTTTCATTTTATGCTCAAAGGCGATAATACAATAACTATCACAATGGTGAACCGCTTACAGTCGCACAAAGTTGTTGTCGGTGGCCGGGCGTGCATTCCCTCCAACGCTCGGTGGCTTCCACGATCGAGGGGCCATTTTTATCGGGCCCGGTTTAATACCTCGCCGTTGTCCGCCGTTCGACCCACCCTGGGGATGTTGTGAGACGTGCAGGATATTGGAAGCAAAAAATAAGTCTCGTTTATTGGATAAACAACCGATAATTGGAGTCCCGGCGATTTGTATCACAAAAGCTAAGGGTGGAAAAAGGGTATTTAGAGGGCGAACAGGGAAAGGAGAAAAGTTGGAAAACTAGCAACACAATAGAGGTGGTGCACGTTGAAGAAGGTGATAGAATGCGGCCCGTGTTTGTGTACCGCATTGGGTGTAGTGGGAAGTAATATCATATTAAATTAATTCAGCAAACTAATTGCGGTAAGCTGGCAGTATCGTGTGTTTGGTTGATGATTTTTGCATTTGTGATTGTATCTGTGCTGGGTATTTATTTGATTAATATGGTTGGCATTTGTAACGAGTTCAACGAGGACTTAATGTGCTTTATTTGTAATTACGTTTGGTTTTGATTTCATTCTGGATGAAGCGCCGGCTAACACGGGCTACACAAAAATCAATCTTTAGCTTATTAAAAAATATATGTATTTTAAAAAAATGTAAAATTTTAAATTTTTGTAAAATATTTTTAATTGGTTAAATTGCGAGAAAAAGTCAAAGCTTTACGCATAATCGATAGGGTTCCGTTTTTAAATTGGCACCCGAAGTGGATCGTATTTTATTTATCTCAAGCTTTGGGTAGCACTGTGTATGATATTCTGTTAATAATTAAAGGAAGGAAAAATGACAGCAAAAACCAAAAACTTTAACTTCTCTGCAACTTTATGCCATCCTTGCAAAGTGTCACCTGGACAATACGGTGCAAACAGCGAACGCGCAAACACCACTCCAATCGAGGATGTTGACCATGTTCGATGGCCATGGGGAGAAGAAAACAAAAACGAAAACGTAAAGGCACAGGAACAATGTGATTCTTCTTTTGTTTTCCATTATGTAACTTGCTCTTGTCACAGCCAATGAACGTCGCTGCTCCCTGTCGGGCGGGATGCATAGAAGCTATTGGGAAGGATGTTCGCCTTCTCTGCGCTCCTACCGTCCCGCCGTGGAATAATTTATAATGTGGCCCGGTAGCATCCAATGTCGTCCAAGCGGGCTCAATGAAAGTTTTTGTCGGTGAGGCGTAGGTGGTACCATGGGCCTGAAGGTGCAGGTTAATTATACGAGAGTCGTTACCATTGATTGCGCTTCGATCGATATGCCGTGATAAGGTGCGGGACTGGAGCGGAAGATGCAGGAAAGGGTCTTTTTTTACTCCAATCAACCTGTGCCCTGGATAGGGCGACTTGTTTTAGACACAAATTTCATAGTATTTGCTGCCATAACAATAGCTTGTACGGTGCGGGAACAGACCACATGATGAAGACAGTCGTATTGCCTACACAACAAAAAAGCAGAAAACCTTTATGTACAATCTAACCATGTAGTATTTCTAATAATAATACTTATTTCAAAAATAGAGGCGACTCAAATTGTAGACATTAAGGGGTACGATTTTGAAATGTTTTTTTTTTTTTAACAATTTTCCTTTGACGTTTTGATCGTATAAAATCGCAGCACTGGTCGCTCTGTTATGGTCAAACATGCATAATTGAGTTTTGCTCTATTTGATTAAAAAAAAATGCTATAATGCCCCTGCTATACTGAAAGTCATCCATGTCCTCCACCTATCGCTTGCCACCATACCGGAAGCGAAAAGTTTCTCTGCTGGACGGTTCGAGCGGGAAATCGATTGAAACAGACGTGGCACACAACTGGGCACATTGATGCAGTACGGGGGGCGCCCTAGCGGGCGGGTTATTTCCTTGTTTTACACTCCAAAAATAACTGTCAGTTCCATCCCGTGCTCAGCCGTTACACACGGAGTCACATTTCCATAGTCACGATGATGTTTTCTTCAGCGTGAACAAACGAGCTGAAGGGCTGGGAGGAAGGTGCACATCCGCTGGCCTGTCCGGGCATGTGCCAACATGTACGCTGCAGCAGCAAACCGGCCTGCTCGACGGACAAGGGTGGACCGATTTTGACGTAGTAAGCCTTTTAGAGCGCGAACGTGGCCAAAATGATGAGGGAAAAGGTGTGCACAAGGCGTGAGGTAATATAAATAAAGAATTAATGGCTGGACTGGGGAGGAAAATGGTGGGCCTCCCCGAAGGTCGAAGTGTGAAGGTGAAAGGACGAAGCCGATCGGACGGCCGGACGGTTTCTTTCGACTGTTTCGTCCTTTCGTATGTGACTGCGTGCGGACGTTCATTCTACAGCTCATCCAAGGCTGTAGTATGCATGGAGCGACCCCGAGGCGTCACTGGTTCTCTATGTGTGTTTGTGTGTTTTTGTGTATGTGATGTCCTTCGTGCTCTATCCATAAAACCCGAACGGATGACATTTGTTGGCCTCGTTTTCTCGATTACAAATTTCACTACACAGGCCCCGCTGTCGTCCTGAGCACGGAAGAGGGACTCCATAAACAGATTGCCTTGCTGCCCCCCACCCCCCCTCTCATTTGCCCGAGCCCGATGCACGGGATGGTGGTCGTGCCATCTGAAGCTTACACAAAACGGTTGCATAAATCGTAGGCGCTCTTGCTGCGTGGTCCCAGTGCCGTGCGGGTTCGGCAACATTCCGCTCGGCGGCACAGGAATGTTGCGGGCCCGGTCGGCCGCAAACGACGGTTATGTAGCGTTCGGATCATATTTCATTCCGTGTAAACATGGCCACAGGATGGAGAGTGGGGGGAGTGGGGAAGGTGCGCAAGGTGGTGTCAGAAAGGGTATTTTGACCAGGGCATGAGGTTTTCGGATGCAAATAACGTTATCGTCGGTTTAGGGCATTTTGATATGATAGAGTGCCGTGATTAGTGGTGGAAATATTTTGCTTCTGGGGCAAAAGAATGGAACGGTTCCAAATGAAGGAACGTCTAAAATACTACCCCGCTATCGGAAGGGAACCCACGGCACATTGCAAAAGGAGGAAGGAGTAAAACATCTTGATGGCTCGGTTTTTGTTGCTGTGTCGTCGTACTGACGGTGGAACCGATGGGTTGATCCTGGTTCAATATTTCGGTCCGTTCGGCTTAAACACACGGGTTGGTAGCAGCAAGATTGATAAAGCCATCTGCAGGAAGGATTTGGCTTGGCAGCTCAGAAGACCGTTCATTGTTGGCCGCTGTTTGATGGGGTGCGGCAAAAACAACGTTAAACCAAAAAAAAGCGTAGTGAAAATTTCAATCTCATCCATCGCGGAACGGCGGCAAGGACTTACGGATGGATTTAGAATCGGTTGCCCAATGGCTGAAGGAATTCATAACTCATCGCTTAAGTGTACGTGGGCGAAGGATAGAGAGAGGAAAAGCACACTTCACTAGCAGAAGCTTTTGAAGTGGACGGTTTGCCTGCGCCGAGAACGTTCGCCAGAGTGTCGTCCACGATGGCATTGGGATGACTTTGCTCTGATTTTGCTAGTTTTGAAGGATGAACCACGGCGGACCACGAATGTTGATCCAACCGAATGGAGCAGTGCTGGAGAAATTATCGACAAAATCATAGCTTAGCTAGGTCGTTTCGTTTATGCGGTTCCTTGAATGTGCTACCCTTTTTCTCTGAGCTATCTGTGATGCCTAGTGTTTTGTGACAGGACGGCTTCGGCTGCTTCGAACTGGCTACAGGAGGAAATTTAAATGAAACGAGAGCTCAACTGTGTAGCCATCGCTGGCAAGCTTTTCTCGCAAGTAGCACATTGTGGAAAGGGGATTGGCTGACGGATTTCAATATTCGAACATGCTCCGCCATGCCAAAACCGATTCCGAGTGACGACCCGATTTTAGAGGGCCCAGGTTATGCCTGATGTCACAGTTTTGCATCACGTCCATAACGGGCATGTAAATACCACGTACGTCTCTCCGTCTGTGTCTTTGCCGCTTCAATCAGTGCAAACACACACACGCCCACACAGGACAGAAAATCTATTTTCAGTGCAATTTTGTCTGCTCTACGTGGGCCATCCACCAGGGGAGAAGAGGGCGCTGTTCGTACTAAATCCGATCCCAATCACGGTTCGATATTACGTGCACCATCGCAAAAGCGCTTGGTTTCAATACCACCAGGCCATTGGCTGTAGTAAAATTCATTTCTTCAGCGCTGATACTGGGTTGACACAGAACAAAAAAACCCCCTGAAAGCCTGGGAACAGGCGTAGGTGACTCGTTTATTTGAACGAAATCTTCACGTGGCGTGGAATTGGAAACGAAAACGCGCGTTTTAACGTTCAGTGCAAAAACCGTCACCGGGGACATTTTCCGGCACGATCCCTCGTCTTGGCAAACCGTATTTGTGCATTTAGATGGGTGAAAGCGCCTTAGCTTTCGGAGATTAGGGTGCGAGACATGGCACATAAAATATGGGTACAATGTTGCGCCCGGTTAAGGTTATTCTTCGACTGCATGGGAATGTAGCGGCTAGACACTGGCGGTACTTGACAACAGTTGCTGCACAAGCGCTGCACATCGCCCGTGCGCTCGTTTGCAATGCAAAAATGGAGACGAACTTTCCGTCGAATCAGCCGCGAAATCATCTAGCTTGAGACACGGTGTTCGTGGAGCGAAGTGTGACATCCTGCACCGATAACATCGCTGTGAAGCTGTTCAAGGGGATTTTGCTCGTTCGGCACGGTGCATATAGGGAAGGAGTGTGATTTCATCACGTTTATTCTTTCGTCAAGTGCGCGTTGCAGCAGCTTCGACGGTTTGATGTTCCTTGAGCAAAGTGGTACGCTCCTACCATAGCATAGAAATTTCCCTTACCGCCTGCTCTTGAGTTTGACAATGACTTGAAGCTTGAAGGGCGTCCATGTGCCCTCTCGATCTTTGACAACGACTCAACGCATCGTAGTCGCGCAAAAAGCGAGTTTGGTTAGAAGTCCGTGGTTCTTGAAGGTAGCTTTCGTCGACGCAGCTCTACCAGAGGGTGGTAGAGTGTAGTCGTATGTCATTGTCAGTTCCAGACAGCTTTCTGCATGGCTTGCGGTGTGGCAGGAGGTTATGTGTATATAGCGCGAGTGCGGCGTACGGTCGTCGCTGGATCTTCGGTTGCAATAGGATGCCTTTCATCGATAGCGTGTTGAGTTTCTTTAGCTTCGCCGAACATGCAGATGCACCTTTTTGGGGATAGGATTACGCCACCAAACCAAACTGTTTGCGCGAGCATCGGGGGACAAGCCGTCAAGTTGGGAGGCAGCTCTAGGATCAATGCAATACAGCCATTATTGGCTGCGGCGTTTGCTTCCGCGTTTTGGGTAGCTTAAAATCGATTTATCATGTCGATGGGGCCGCCTCGCCGCTGAGTGCTTTATCAGGTGCTTTGCGTAATCGTGTTTCAGGCGCTGTTCTCGTGGCCACACACACACACACACACACCAGGCACGTCCTGCATTTGCTTGCCTTTGCCTGCAGCAGTAATTGATCAAAACCCATCAAATATTTCTCTGCCAATCCACTATCAACGCGGATAGGGGGGGAAGAGCCTTGTCTACACCTTGGGTCGTGCTGGAAGAACCTTGTGTGCAACCTTGTGCACGTACCGAAGGGGTCCGACTATTGATTAGGAAAGTTGGTAAAGCACTGGCGTTGGGATTACATAATTCACCACAAACTTTGCCTTGTGCAGGAAAGGTGGCGGCCAACGCTGGGAAACGTACGTACAACGATGAAGATGGGGTAAGGATAGATCCTTAAGACGTTCCTGCGCCTGTCCAGCGTGGAAGTGCGGGCAGGGAAAAAGGAGAGGAATGAAATATTCAGCTCTAGTTTTAGCTATTGCGTTGCTGGAAGAGTACCAGGCTAAAGCATTTCGGTGTTTGCTGGGGTAGAAGGTATCGTTATCTATATTTCACATCTAGTTGCATGGAAGTTACTGACGTTGTTGATGACATAAAGAAAAAGGTTATACTGTTTCATTTCAATTAGTTTCACCTCCCCTCATGGGCGTAGGGTCAAAGACATTTAAGGTCATGTCGAACATGTCTGTTTCTTAACCGATTGTATGCTATTGAAACTTATCAAACTTGTTTGAAACATGAAGCAACTCGATACATCTAAAGCTTGAAGGTGAAGCGCTGATACAGCGGTAAAGTGTTTTCTATTTATTTTGCGCCTATTTTTTTCATTGGTTTTCAAAATCCTCCAGAATATTCTGACAACATAAAGAACTATGTTAAAGTTCCCTTACCATTCTAATTGTAGATGTTGTTTTACTTTTTATAACAGACTTTCGAGAAAATTAATGACATTTTCTACAGTGCCTTAAATACCTTGAAACGCACTAGGTAGACATCAGAAAAAAATAATGCTGCAAAAACGTATCTAGATGATGATTCATTTGTTAGAACATCTTAGAGTATGAAAGCGCGCCGGTGCATTCGATTAAAGTTGTTTTCCAAAAAATCGTTTACGTGAGTGAAGATTTCATATATTGAAATACACTGTTTTTTTTATTTTATCTGCTGACACCACATAATAAAGTATAATATTTTTTCAAATCGTTCGTTTACTCGTTTAACGTTCATGTTGTAACGGTGTCAAGCTCAAGAAATATCGTAGTGCAAAATCATACACAGTTTGATTCAAAACAATGTCGATATGTACCTCTTGAATTCATGTTACAGTGAAGTTATTTTTCATTGTCATAAGACGACACTTAGGGGGTTCCAAACGAATATTCCAAACCACTTTTAAGACTGCCTTCCAATAAATCCTGCTCTGAAAGAAGTAATGCACCAATTTGATCCTGCATATTGTTGTCCCCAGGCCATATGTGCCGCTGCCAAATGATTAGTGCTCACTCAGTGTAACGTCCAGACCAGGGTGTCCGCACGATATCACACTATGCATCCAGCAGGCTTCCGGCGTGCGTCAGTTTGCATTTGGTGCGACATACGTCTGTGTGTGTGTTGCGGGACCCATTCGTTCTTCTACAGCAGAAGCGCGCGTTAGCGCCTGAATGTAGGCAAACGCATCTCACAGCCAGCGAAGCGTGGCGGCCGGGGCCCGCAGCATGTACGTATGAAGGTGTTAGCGATGAGTTGCCTGCCAGTGCAATCCCAACGCCAAAGCGGGTTGTACCGCTCGACGGATGGACAGGTTGGCACGTTGGCGAGCTAAACAAAAGCGCTCGCATAATACTTCCCACAAGCACCGTCGCTGCAAAGCGGTGGCGCTGTGTCGCGTGAGCAAACAAACACTTTTACGCGTCAGCACATGCACAGGGTTTGAAGTGATTGTGCATACATCACCGCTGCTCGGGGAGGACTCGGCGACTCTGAGTACACGATTGGCATTGATGCGTCATGCTTGGAAATAATAAGCTCACGGGCACTGTGTCCTGCGGTGTGCGGTGTCATTTGGTTTTAATGCTGCCTGCCAGCGGGAGATACTACTGCCACCAGGGCTCTGAAGGGCAGTCGACGCGAAACAGCCGTGGTGGGTTGCTGCTACCGAGCCACAGCATGTGATGGTTTAGCTAGAGTTTTTAATCCAGATAAGAATTGTGACAAAACCGTCACTGGTAAGCCGTATTTTCCTCGGACTAACTACTCTTTGCAAAATTGTATCTTTCGCCCGCTGCCCTATGAAACAGTTGCGCTGAGCAGCTTTACTCCGCACATTGGTACAGTTCGTTGGATCGCACAACATAGATAATCAAAATTTTCGCACCAATATACAAACCGTATCGTTTAACCAACGGTAGCCTTACCAGGTATATATTTTCCAACGCCAATCTTAATTAATGAAGGATGGAAAAAGGTAAACTGGAACTCGATAAAATGTTTCGAGCAACATGAGCAGTTTTCCGCGGCCCAAACTTCAACAGTCGTCCAATTTCCCTGGGTGGCACTACTGTCCAATCGTGCCCAATCGTGCAAACTGCGTACCTTTTCAATTAACGGCTAACGATAGGTTAGCGGTAGGAAAGTTAATCTTTTCGCTGAAAACTCCCACCAGCCTGAGGGATTGCGCGTAAAGAAATTCTGCGAGTTGACCAGCTTGCGTAATGCGACACCGCTTTGCACCGTATTTACCGTGAAAACAAGTGTTCCTTGAGCCGGGACCCGTAATTGTGACTGCTCCTTGAGCGTTCCGTTTCCGGCAGGTGTAAAGAGAGGCTGCCCGTTCCCGGGTGCGTTTGAAAGAGTTCAGTTAGGATGGCTTAAAATCTCCCTCCCTTTTCGTCCGATTTACCGATTCCGCTCCAGCTAATGAAGTGGAACCTGCTTTCGTCTGGCATGATGGTGCTATAATGAGGCGGGAGTGTGAGCTAGAAGAAGGGTTTGGAAGGCTTTTGGCTGGCGGCATTAATTCACGCGCCAAAAAGGCATTCGGAAAGGCCTGGACTGGGACTTGCGTTCCTTGCGTTTGCTCGCTCCATTCTACTAGAGTTGCTAAGTGGTGGACGGAGGTGGAAGATATGATTAGACTGCAAAAAGGGAGTGCAAAGTGAGCCATTATCGTTTGGATCTAATCGTTTATTGATTTTCGGTTAAGACATTTATTGCTTCCGGGCACGGCATAAAAACCATTAGATGGAAGGCAATCATTAAGATTCATTCAGCGAAAATGCCCAAGTGAAGAAGCTAAAGAAGGACTAAACCTCATTCCAGGATTTAGGTACAAACTATTTTTGGTCGAGTTCACGCTGTTAGTTTCTCCCTTACATTTTTGATTGAGAATAGCGAAGAAATCAGTTAAAATCAAACCCATTAGCTTTGTGGGCGTCCCGTTGAAAGTCATCCGTTCGGGGTTGGGCAAGAGTTTGATAATCTTACGCTTAATTAAAGATTAAGCTAAAGACTTCATTCCAGTGCGCTCGATGCGTTGTTTCATGGGCGATCAATTTAACCGTCGGAATTGAGGTTTGAGGTAACGCAAAGACTAGATGCTAGGCAAAAATGAAACTGTGCAAAATCCAATCAACTTGCCAAAAGTTGCCCCCGGCCCCCCTTCCGTCCCTTACGTACATACCGGACAGTACCGTAACGGGGCGAAGCGAAAAGAAAGAATCCGTGCAGTGGGAAAACGCAAACAAAATTGCTTGCCCCTTCGAATGCTTGGTCATCGCTACCGATTTCGTCCAACTCATCGTTGCCCATCTTCTTCACGGGGGCCAAGGCAGCGAGCATCCAGCGGAGATGAAGCTGTCCGAGCTGAGGCCATACAGACAAGACGCAAAACGAGTGCGGTGGCTGATTGAGCGCAAATTCTTCAGTCCAGACTTCTTACCACCTTTCGCGCGGCAAACTGTGTCCAGTTTCTCGACGAGCTTTTTGCTGAGTTTGCCGATCGGACGCGCCTCCAGCGAGCAGTGCCATTATCGTCAGGCTGGACACGTTGAGTGCAGTATAAGTATAATATCATTAGTGCACGTTAGCGCGTACCCGTTCCCCTTACCCAGCAAAGTCACCGATTCAACCGAAACCGAATCCACCGACACTATCTTCACCGGTTGAGTAATCAATCCCGCCCAGCGGTGGTGTGCGGTGGTTAGCTTTAGCCAAAGTGAAATTCTGCAACCGGAAGAAGATTTTGACTAATGGGAAATGTGCAGCAGCGAAATGATGATGCCGTTGGAGATGCGGCACTGGCTCGCTGGCTATCTGGTCGTGCACACACAGTACGTAAATGAGGGCGAACGAATGGTTTTATGCGGGGATGAATGGGCGAATGGCGTAAACAGAGCGAAGCTACTAATCTTCATCGCTACCGCACCGGGGCGGTGCATTATCGGGCCATAAGCGAAGCAAGAAGGAACTGCTGCATCATTCACCGTAATCTTATTAGTCTCAAAACGGTCTTTTCGGATCTTTTGCGGCGGGAACGAGACTAGCCAGGCTTGAGGGTGATGAACAATGTGCTCCAGCTAGTAAATTGATACTGGAATGCTGGTGGTGCCTGGGGGAGATGCTGCCAGAATTTCATCATTAAGTTTGGCAAAGGGAGAAGGCAAAAACTGAGGAACATCTAATTACCATTTCTTCTCTAGCAGCGCTGGTGCGCTGGATGAGCAAAGAAGAATCTTACACTTTGTTTAACTCTCCGCTTTTCCGCTTTCGTTTGTAAGTGTTTCTGAAGCGCCCTGGTAATACCATTAATGGCTTACAAAGAATATTATTTATGAAAGGCACTAACGTTTTGATTGATGCGGGTAGGAAGACTTAATAGTTTGGGACATTAATAATGTATGTAAATAGCAATCAGGAAATCAATGCTTAACCTAAGGCCATATACCTATACATCCTAATTTAATGGCAACTGTTTTTTTTTCGTTTTCGTTTCAGGTGAGTTATCGCACATGATAAGCAGTACCCACGCAGTCCCCGGTAGTCCGCAACATCGTCCAAAATCGTCCTTCATTTCCGATCGATTCCAAACAGATGGCGCAGCAGCATGATCATCGAACATTGGGTTTATTTTTTTTTTGGCGCAAGTTATACACGCTTACTCTACATCCACCTTCGCCACCAAACACTCCCTGGTAATGGCAGGTAATTTTGGCCGTGCACACAGCAAACGCCCAACCGCCCAAAATCACCCAATAAATCTTGTGATTGTCATTTTTATTACGGGTAATACAGCCCTTGGCGCGCGTGGTAGCTATAGCTGCAGGGTGGAAGTTGTGTTTTTTCTTCACACTGCGCTTGCATAATGCTTCCACACAACTCCACGCTCGAGTGTAAGATGGATGAGAGTTGCTCGGCCGAGAAGGAGAGCTCTAATCAACTTCTACGCTTCCGCAGCGAATGGAAAGCACCAGGCAGCAGGTGCCATTTTTCACGGCGTGTTGGGAAGGGGCCAACCGAACAGTGGTGATAAAATAATATCGATTTTATTCCCGCTGCCGCTACCGCGTGCTCTGAGCTTGTTTTCGGAGCGTTCTTTTTTCTTTCGGTTTTGATCGATACACGATTCCTAAGTCATCAAGCCATTACCGAATCGGCCGCTGGATCTAGGACCATTTTTAGTTGGCCGAGTGCCCTTGAACGCTTAAAAGCATGACTGCTAGGATACCAGCATCGTTTGAAGAGATGGATTAGTGCGATTCCCGCCGCACACCGAACACCTCCGAAATGGGGAAAAGGGAATAATTCCGGAGACGGTTGGGGCGATAGAGGCAAGATGAAGGTGCTTGCTCGTTTCCGTAAAATCGTTGAGGCGCGTTCCCGAGCGTGCCCGGCGGCGATCCTCGGCGATGTGTCCTAATGGTCCTAGCCTTGCCAGCCAATCAAACGTGTCAATCGTAGTTCGTGCACCCCGCCGCTTTGGCAATTACCTTGTGCGATGGATACCGATCGCCTGCCACACGGCTTTGTCACCGCCAGGAGGGCTTACCATTTTGGGCAGATCGTCTGCCATACCTACGGCACCGTAGAAGCAGGTCGGCCCGAGATCGCATGATAGCTTAATGAAGTAGACAATCACAGCGGCAGTTCAGTAATTATTTTAGGTGTACATGGGTCGTCATAGTTTCGAGTGCTCTCGATGGACGGAAGCTTGATGGACGGGTTTTCCTATCCAGCTCGAGTCCGTGTGTTTGATCTGTTTTTGTTCTACCGCTGATGCTTCACGTGTCATCCCCTCGAGCGACGGGGGGTTGTTGCATGTTTCCCCACACAAAGACTCACCGTGTGGCACTCGTATGTCTAATGTTCGAACGTTTCCCTCCAAATCATTCCAGATCGTCTAGAATCATGAAGAACACCGAAAAACATTCACTACAATAGTAATTAACTTGACATTGAATTCATCGATCGGGTGGGTCCGTGCCAGAGTGGCACGACTGAGGAGACACTACACGCACTACATTGACTACTGCAAGCGGCACGTGTTGTTCGTGCTGGTGTGGAATTAAAAAAAGTCAAATCTTTTGACACCCCGGGGAGGAGATGTACTGCTATTTCTTTTCGTTGCGTACGCTTTGTGTCCATTCGTTCGCTGTGCCGTACTAGCGCGAAGGCATCTTTGCGCTTAGTTGGCGCCCGTTTCTCCGGCCGGCTGAGCTTTAGTCGGGGCAGCCGAGCGAGGAGGAAAAGATAAAACCCGCACAAATAGTCCTATAAACCGTGAGAAATTTAGCTGGCGGTCAAGATCGCAATGCGGGCGCGCTGCTATTTGTCGTGACAAAATAGTTTTTGGGAAAACGGTTTGGTCGGCCGGTTTTCTTTCCACCTTAAAGCCGATCTTTGTTTTTCGCCGGCGTGTCATGATGATGTTATATTTCATCGGTGCACGGCTTAGCCGAGCGTTTTAATGGTGTTACTAATGAAAACGGCTGTAAAAGAAAGCGTTTAAAATTAATCGAATACATTCGACAAAGGTTATTAGTAAATGTGATTTGACTTAAGTTGTTGGTTATTTGGTGAAGATAATTTATGTGTCAAAAGTGCCGGAAATTGCTTGTCACTTTCATTGACGCGTTTGATGTGATCTGTCAATAAGCATAACTTTTAAGATGAAAAATATCGAACAAAAAGTTTCAACGTTTTCAACTGCTGGAAACGTTACCGAAATGTAGAAGATGTTTATTGAAAACTGTTGTTTGAATTTGAGAGAGAATACTAGTTGCTTAGGCGTATATCGCCAAATGATTTTCCTTTTTTTTAAAGGGCTTTTGGGCATGAAACATGAGACTGCTGGGCTAGTTCCAAGAGACTTCAAAAAATGCATCAAAAGAACCGTATGAATGGCGGAAGTGGATTCTGTCCCAGTGTTTATCCAAAGCATGATGTCAGGTGATGAGATGTGAATTTTCGGAGATTGACATGAAGTCTACTCAGACTGACATCTGGATGGCGTTGTTCACATGAACCGAAATCCAAAACCCAACGACAAACTAGTTGAAGCGAAGGACATGCTGCTCGTTTTTTTTACTATTAATTATAATTCGTCCTGCTTCGTAGGTGACAAAGAAAATTTACACAATAGACCAACTACTTCACGATTTATTGAGTCCATTTCCAGCACCTCTGTGAGCAAATACCTTATTGCTTCGGTATCTTAACTGAAGATGATTATGTTTGGCGAAATTTCCGTTTCACACCGGCACAGGCAAAGAGATGATTGAGTTTTCACGCACTAGTGGCATTGTTTGATACTTCCTTGTTCACACCTTTTTTCGCAAATTCGCATCACATAAGCATGTGAATTACTATCCACACGGTACCACACGCCGAATCAAGTGATAAATTCGCTTAGAGCGGTATAATTTGCACATTAGTGTTCGTCATCCATCGAAGCGAATCTGTGCGGCAAACTACCAAAAAAGTGGAATTTACATTTGCTGCTCAAGGGAGAGTGGGATGGTGTGAAGAAATCATTTAAGCAATACTTTGCCTAGCCAAGAGTGAAACACTGGCTGACCACCCACTTTGCGTAAAACCTTGTGCGAGTGTTTGTTTTTCGTCTGTCATCCGCCTCTTTTTGAAGAGTGATGAGAATGATGGAACTCGTTCTTCCAATTGCAACGTTTATGTGCTTCCATCTTACAACTTGGCAACATTAACGACATGATAATCGATTTATGCTAAGGAAGTTTTCAATTTTCCCCTTTTCTAGGGCTACACATCAAGCACTGACAGGGGGTGGGTTTTTGTGTGTTCGTTGGACATTTCCGTTCTTTCTGGCCAAAAGGAGCTAGTAATCTTTCGGAAACTATTTGCCCGCAGTTTCTGCACAACTTTTGCAGCGAACGATCTTCCCCGGCCTGCGAAACCTAGCACAAGAATGCACAAACAGTTAATGCTTTTTCTTGTGGCGAGGGTTTGATGGTGGCATGGAAGGATACGCCAGCATCGAAAAAACGGGCGCTACAGAGGAGGGAAGATTTATGGGAGATAATGGAATGATTAATGGATTTCCTATCATCCCCGGCAGGGACGCAATTTTGCAAACTCAGGCAGCGCAAAGTTGGGCGTGTTCGGTGGGAGGTGAATTCCAAATTCTTGGTTTGCTTGTTTGTTTTTTTTTTGTTGCGGTGGTCGCTTTTCTGATTCTTTCCGTGTCGCCGTGTCGTGCGGAGAGATAGGGTCTCCTATCTAGTCGTGTCTGGCGCCTGAGTCGTGTGTCAATCAATCGTCTGGTGGACGGGATTTTGCGTGTACGCTAGCGTTAGCGAACAAATTAGCCAACAAACATAAAGTGTGAGTGATTTGCATGTGTAAGGTGGCACACGAAGCTTATCGGTGCGGCGCAGCATAAAGAAGCGGTGCGCAAGGGAGATGTGCAGAGATGGATGGTGCAAAATAATGTTACATCAAATAGTGATGGCACCGGAAAGCACCGGTATGATTCATCTTTGGGGATGGCACAGAGGAGATGGTGCTGGTGAGTAAAATCTTTCTTGTATTCAATGTACCGAATCGAGACATTGCAAGATATGAATGAATCAGGCAGGCAAAGTAAGGCTCATTAAGGTTTCATTCACTCGAAACACTCGGGGCTGCTTTCTGACGTCAATGAAAGTGTGTTTTTATAGTCAAAGATTATGAAAATTTAATTTCACCTTGCGCATGAATGCATTTGCTTAATTTGTTGGTTAAGGCAGGGCGATATGTTTTGACGTCACCGCGTTATGACACCTTTTTGCGGTTTACAAAAAAAAACCGAGAAACCCCTAACTAATGACACACTATAACTCAATCAGATTTCAGTTTCGTTCCTAAATTTCCTCTACACCTCCACCTTATGGAAGGGGACTCCTTTGGGACTCTTTATCTTTCCATTGATCGTTGGCGCTGAAACAGCTCTCCATCTCTGTGCTCGTCATCGTTGTTATTTGTGGTTTGATGTTTTGAAGTTAAAAATAAACCAAAAAGGCAGTGTTCTGAAATTCATGCACAGCTGAAGCAGCCAGATCAATTGGTAGCGAGCTGAAAGAGCAACGACAGGAAGCGATTCTAACCTTCCAGCGAATCAAACGAATGGCGTGATTATCTTCACATTAGCTACGGTTGCCTTTTTCGGCGAGCGAGCAATTTCTGTAGTAAACTGCACGCCGTGACGTTTCGTTGAATGGAGCGGCCAGATCAGGGCACGTACACCATTTTGGGGTGGATGCTCCTACTCGCTCCCACCAGAGATCCTGCCAGCAACCAACAACGGTGTACCAATAGGATTTCTCTCCCGTTTGCCACAGCATCCCCAGTCCACACGCTCTCCTACGTGCTCGACGAACGAACGACATTCGACGGACAGGATTAATTATAATAGTTTAACGTTAGTCGGTTCGGTCTTTCAAGTGCTGCTGCTATGGAGCGAGAAGGGGGAAAGCGAACGTGCCGGTTGTGGTTGGCAAATGTTGACCAGGTTGGATAGTCCGAAGCGTTGATAATGAAGACATTAGGCGTGTGTGTTTGTGACCTTACAGCACTTATGCTGTGAGCTGATTAATGGTCGGGCTCGATCAACTGCCGTGGGATCATTGGCAGGTATTTTAAATAAGATGTCAAACCTACGGAGCCATTTATCATGCGAGCATTTTTATAAGAACATTTTGTGCTTCTTTATGAAAAGCGTAATTTTACTGTGTGACTAATAAACAAAATAGGCGTGCAAAATAAATCCACCAGTGCATTATAGCCATGCAAGGTTTCCATTCATCGAGTGATTTGGACGATTTTGGTTTCGAAAATATCGGTTTGCCATTTCTTACCGTCAAGCAACCTGAGGCTTTTTATGCCACCATCATGGCGGTCTTCTCGACGATAAAAAACCGTCAGACAAACAGCTCCATCCCACCCATTGTACAAAAGATTTGGGCGTGCACTGTGCATCTTGCACGCGAGCCACATTAGCACGTGTAAAGTTCAGGGATGGGTTTAATAATCACGATCTGGTAATATGGCTTCACGTAGCTTAAGTGCATCCACAAACAGACTTCGTAACATACTGCGGCCAACCGGAAAATGTTAAACAAATGCTTACACGTGTTCGCATATACAGGCAGGTGGCGTGCGCTGCTGCTGATCCGTATCGGTGAAGGTCTGCGCATGGGTTTGATCGATGCAGCACTGTTTGCGAAGCGTGGGTGAAAATATATATTTCGCGATCCTACTTACCCTGCAGCGTGCCGTGCGACAAAGCATTTAGTTAAGGAACGTTAAGGAAGGAGAAACCGTTGACAAATGTCTAGCCGCGCGCGTGTATGCTGAGCAGACATTAATGGTGCAGCCGAAATGGATGGTGTGTGGTAAGGTGAGCGTTTTGTTTTCGCTAGAGGAAAGCGTAACGCTTCAATAAATAGAAATGTACAGTCATTAATGCGCAAGCGATAGTTTGCTGCAAAATGCTTTATTTATTTTACACTGTTGCGTGCAACGTTGCATTATCTAAGCCGGTAGTGCGCATAAGGCCTTGTAAAATAATTGATTGACAAAATGCAATAAAAAACTTTGGGTCTTGATTATGTCCTTTGTGAAGAAATCATGAGGCAGCCCTTTCAATCAAATACGACCCATGCACCCATTAATAAGCACACACCGAATATAAGGGTAAAACCAGAACGAAAAACTAAAGCTAATGAATACTTGTTTGTTTAACGACCCGTAGCGGTCGCTGCTTATCCGTAGGCTCGCGCCTGTGTTCGCATTGTTTTTGTACAGAGGGGGCTTGGTTTACGGCGGACACATGTACCTTGCCGGGAACCGGCCGGTAGCGGATGTCGGTCAGTCTCAAACGTCTGGAAATGGCTAAATCCGAAGAATGCAGTGCTGCCGTGAGGATCTCTATGTTAAATAATTTTTTTGTTTTGATTTCGTAAGGTATTGTTCAAGGCGCGTCAGACCTATGCTGTGATGTCGTTTTTGTTGGCTTAGAAGTTTTTTTTTAGCAAAAAAAAAATTACAAGACAGCAAAAAGATTATTATTCAACAAAGCTCCACACAATGGATTATATCCTTCGCAGATTGATTCTTAAGCGTTAGCCAAAAGCAGATATTCTGTGATATCACAGGTTCACACTAGCATCGAAAAACTTATCGGTTTTCGCCCGTACTCGACAGTACCGTTGCATCCGGTGCAGAGGTTCCAGTTGCTGCTGACGGTGATCCCATCTGGCTGGAACCGATCGGCTCCGATGCCGTGTGCACCTGCTGGATGGAAGCTATTTGAGCTCTCGGTTCGATCAGTTCCTTGAGCACCACACCCGTCGGTAGCTCCACGAGAACGCACAGAAACGCTCCCAGCACGTAGCTGAAGCAGAGCACCTCGACGGTGTAGCCCGTCACGATCTGCTCGTTGCTGTAGATCGGTGCCTTCTCCCTACCGTACACCTGCACGATCACGGTAAAGTGGATCAGATACACACTGTAGCCCAGCTTACCGAGCACGCGAAAGATCGGATGGCTGAGTGCCATCTTGATCCAGTTGTGGCGGTGAAGAAGGGCCAGCGCCAGCAGGATTACGGTGTTAAACAGACCCCAGCTCAGCTTGAACGCGGTGGCGTACGCTGCGAGACAGATGGCGGGCAGCCAGGAAAGGTTGGAGACGACCCACGATACGGTGGCCATGCAGAACACGTACAGAAGGCCGCTGAATTGGGCCAGCTGGCGGAAGGCAGCCATCTTGAACAGCTCGTTGCGCTGATCCCGATAGTGGTGGTACACGATGCCGGCAAGCATACCGAAGAAGTAGATGCCAGTGTTTTGATGGAACGGGAAGTAGAGTATGCTCTGGAACGGTTGGCCACGGATGTACTGCTCCGCATCCTTCATGTCGACCGTCATGACGGGTGTAACGTCGTTCATCATGTAGGCTACCGCGGGGATGATAACGCTGCAGAGGAACACAGCTCCAAAGATGTACCGCTTGGTGGAGGGCCACTTCCAGAAGATCATCATTATTGCCAGACCGAAGATGTACAGCTGGAGATCCGTTGCGAGATACCAGGATGGTATGAAGCACTGGCGAAAGTGGAAATTGAAAATAGAAATGAGTCCTTCTTCTGTGAAGCACCTTGTGCAACTAGCGGACCTACCGGGCGATCCCAACCGATGTAGTTGTTCATGAATAGCAGATTCATCCACCACCGGTCCTGGCAGTTGTTAGCGGATTCGCCGATAAACTGTAGCCCGAACGGACCATCGATAAGGTGTCGCAAAACCGACGCCTCGAGCAGGATCATGAACGCGTATGTCGGCACCAGCCGGCAGAGTCGGTTCAGCAGCCGCTCCCCGAAGTACGCCAGCCTGAAGGTAGGATGTTTGCGCACATGATCGAGAAAGTTGATCGCCATCAGCATGCCACCGATCGTGAAGAACGTTTGCACGTAGTTCTGAAACTCGGCGATGAACGTTTGCAGCGAGGCACCGTGCTGCAGCTGCTCGAGGAACTCGGGATTGCGCTGCGGTATCTTCAGGTGGGCGATGGTTACGTGCAGAAAGATGACGCGGAACATTTGTACAAACCGGAACGCCTCGAAGCAGGCGAGATCGATGCGCGTCTGCGTGTGCATCGGTTCCTTCAGGCGGCGGACGTTGCGGGGAAACGAGAACGCGGTGAGCAGTCGCTGGTGGGGCTGTTTGGAGCTGCGCGCGAAGTAGTCTTCGGGGAACTTCTGCCAGGCCTGCTGGTGCATATCGTACACGGTGGAGCCAACTACGAGAGCGATTATTGTAGCCGCTAGCACGAAAAACATCACATCCAGCCAGTCTGCGTGTGGATGAAGGGAAAGACGGAGACGTTATGAAGGGACACCGGATTCGCCATTCTGCGATGTGTCTGACGTATAAATTAATTCAATTCTAAGCTTTTAAGCTTCTTAGTGATAATAAGAGTTTCATATAAACTGAGCAGAAGTGATGGGAGAGTTTCACGGGACGAAGCGGAACAAGTTTCTTTACGAAAAAGAACGAAACGAACTTCTACAAGGTTCGTTGAAGTTACCTCAACGAGAAAGCAAAATCAATCCTTTTTAGTGTTTCTCTCCAGCATAATAACCAACATTGATTATATTATCTACATGAAGCGAAATTGTCCGTTGTGAAGTGCATGCTTTTAACAGAATCAAAAAGTTTATTGCCCCGCTTACGCTGCAATATTTTGGTTTACGGATGATCGATGCAGAACTGAGCAACAGCACATTTTGTTTGCTGTATGAGAACTTGAAACATTGAACATTTTTTTAGAAAACAACAATCGTCAAAACATGCTTTGCAACTTTGAGAGTTGCCTAATTAGAGTTGTTCTAATATGATGTATTACTAAGAAAAAATGAAGATAGTGTTCACGTTTCAATCAACACTTGCATTACTAACATGTAATAGGTTCCTTTGAAGAACGTAACGAACCTAGTAGGTTCGGAATGAAATTCCCATCACTACTGAGCAGAAGGTGCAAACCATTACGCCAAGGTATGTACATCACAGCAAACAGATCGACTTAAACCATCCATACCATACGGGATACTTTCAGTGTCGCGGGAGTAACAGTGCTGGATGCGTAACTGAGACGATACGAGCAGATTGTAGTGTGACGTTATGTCCGCACTTATGCAGCGGTGCATCATGTCCTCGCGCGATAGTCGTTCGGTCCCGGGCTCGGTAGCATTTTGTGCGAGTGCATCGCGACACTTGGGCACGCATACACCTCGCTCCAGCACCGAATGGTCATAGTGGTGATAATCGCTAGAAAAATACTGAGCAAAACCATACAAACCCGTAATATCAGTTATCGGGCTTTCGTTCGGGTTTAGTACGTTCGTTACTTACACTAAGGTTTCGCCACAGCCCAGACGACTCGTCCGGTGCTAGTGGTGCCTTTACGATGCAATAAACGTACTCGTCCCGATACCATCGACGGCAATCCTCGAAGTCGTCGTACACAAAGACGGGCGGGAATTTGAGGTACTCTTCCACTGCAACAACGGCACAGAAACGGGAGAAATGTGCTTAGTCGTAGCTATGGTTGTACTTTATTAGGGAAACACACACACTCTCCTACACATGTAGGTAGATTTTCACACACTCTCCTACACGTCCACACTCATTAGCACTTAAAGCGTATGAAACTTACTTTGAAATGTAGCTGCAAAAGAGTTGCTCGCTGCAGTCGTGCCACTAAACAGCAACGAACTGTAAAGTGCAAACATTATCACTCCGTGTACCATTTTCGTGCAGTTGAACGCTTGATGCAACAGCTTTCACTGGTTTAATACACACTAAAGCACACTGAATTTTTCGTTTGTTTAGAGCGCTTAACTTGTTTTTCTTTTGTATATTTTCACAAGATTTGTATTTCTACTCTTTATAATAAGTGCACCTCATTGGCTCTTTGGAACTTTGCAGAGAGATTGATTTCACGATATGCCATTGGTCATTTCGACAGTACACAGTGAGTAAAACACCTTCGGGGAACAGTAAAACTTTACAAACAAATTCACAATCACATCTTCCTTATGGAATCACATTGAACATCGTAACAGAACAATCGGTTTGTTTTTTACCTAGAGTAACTACAATTTTTTATAGTTCAATAGCTCGACATCGATTTGCCATGATGCTGCTGCCGCGGCATATTTTACAAGCACTGAGCGGTCGTCATATTCACTGCCGGATATCGTTCGTACTGTTGGCCGTGGCCAAACACTCTACGGACTTGCCCGTAAGCAAACAGGGTGGTAAATGCTTAGCTGCTGCTAGATTGGTGAAGCATTGGTAAGGGATAGTGTAGAAAAAAAAAAACGAAATAATTAACCTCTATGTACACTCACACAAAACATGTTGAGGTGAGTGTGACGCAAATGATCAAACCTTTCTGAGAGAGGGAAGGGGAGGGGTGTGAACGTGTGCAAGATGATAAGATAGAAGAAACGAATCGTTAACCATAAACTTTCGCTTCGGTGTTTATTAAATTTAGAGAAATTTTCGGTTTTGCTTCTTTGGTTATTTCGATCGCTTGTGTCTTTCTTACGTTTTGCACGTGTTGAAATTGTTGTATTCAATTTTACAATGATACTACAGCACAGATATGCCAAAAACTGAGGTTTCTTGCATGAGTAGAAGGTGATATACTGATAAAAAAAATGATCTTGCTTTGGGTTTGCAGTTCAAACTTCTTTAAAGTTGAAATCAAGCAAAGGTTTCTTGATTGATTTGTTTTGTATGCTCTCATTTGATTTATATCTTGAATAAATTTTATACATCAATAGATCAAGGAATCGACGAAAATTCTTGCATAGAGACACACTTAATTTTTGTCACTATAAACAATTAATTTATATTTACAACCTAACATGACCGTGCAGCTGCCGCTAGCAGCAAGCCGACCGAATTTGTAACAAGATGTTGTTTACAGGGTACAGGGGCGTCCGTGTTTAGTTGTTTAGTCAGGGGCGTGCGATCTGTAAAGCGTGTCAAATGGGTGGAAAATGCATCATCTAAATTCGTACCAGCGTGAAATCGTTCACGTGGTCTGTGCGTGTACCTCACGAACCTTGTGAAGACACGTCGCTGAACGTTCGAGCTTTACACGAAAACAGACCCTAGATCAAACATCTACTACCGTTAGATTCATTTGATCGTTCACAAATACATATTGCCCCCAGAGGGGTGGAATTATTTCAATCACGCTGTTTACAATGTACACTGTTGCTGCGGTTTGTGAGGTTAAACCTTAACCGTACAGCATTGATTTGTTGATTCACGCGTTGTTTAACTTTGCACAAAAACGGCTCGATCGGTGAAGCACCCTGAAGCTATTTGTTCGTTCAGCGTGTGTGCTCATCAAAAGCGGTGTCAGCGCAACAGAGGGACTTTCAAATATTGTACCATACATTAGCACATTAGGTTTAAATATTTGCCGGCGTCAATCACTGAACTTTGATTCTGCTCTGGAAACAAAATAGGCACAATCTTTGCACACCGTAGCTTGAGGATTAGAAAAAAAAACAAATACGAGTTCACGATCGTTCCATTTTCACTTGAAATAACAAAACTGCCCCGAATTTCGCGTACCGGGGAAAACTCACTCACGCCGCTCATACAGGTATGTAGATGTTCACTCGATCAATGATCAAAGGCGACTGCATCGATCAGTTTCAGAACGGAACGCAAAATGAGTTTTCACCACCGCCGCCCAACGTCGTTCGCCGTGCCTGCGTTCGCAGCGCGTTCGTCACCGTTTCGGCCGTTGAAGTCTTTCGTCTTATTTTCGGGTGATGTCTAGCGTGGCGCTCGCGGGGCGTGCTCTGACGATGGGGCCTGACAGCAGCAGTGTCCGCCGACCAGTACACACGGCACGGTGCGATTCGTTCTTTCCTTGTCTTTCCGTTGCTGCGTGACTTTAATGCGATCTCGTGTTTGCTGATTCGGCATCGGCCATTTGAGGCTGTGAAGAGAGGATGGTGGGGAGCTTTGTCTGTGCTTTGTCTGTCTGTACTGTGCCTAAACCCTACAGTGTATGCCATAAATCAGTTTAAGAAAGCACTAAGCTCAATTACTGCGCCAAGGGTGACGATCGCGTTTGATCGCATTGAAATCTCGCAAACATCATTGACAACACGGTAACCAGTTCCTCTGCGTGACTGCAAACGTCGCTTGGTAGGAGTGTATCCTCCTCGGATGTGGTGGTGTGATTTAATGTTGTTATTTATAGAAAAAAAAATCCCACTGATGCAAAGTAAAAAAAGTTTCAGTGCTTTAGAGTACCTTGAATAATTCAACGCTGCAATGAGTGTCGAATTTGTATTGAAGTTTGCTTAACCTTTCTCTGCCAAATCGAGAGATGAGAGTTTTGCGATTGTGGTTCTTAAAGGTGTGCGGTGGCTAAATTGGTTTTCGCTTCTGAAATGTCTGCCTCTCCAACGGTTCGTAACAAAAAAAAAAAACAACAAAACCCGCTAAGACCAGCCGGTGGCTAACACCGGGTGGGTCCAGATAATGGGCGCCGCTAATGCCTCGATGGTAGAAAATGGTAGGAAGTAAAAAATTTAATGATGCTATAATGAACAGTTTCTACAGCGTCGATTTATGCACTGTTCTGCGAAAATGTGTGTTTTCGTTCGATCGGAACAGACCGTGTTTGCCGAGCGCGCGAAGAGAGTTAGGAAGCCTGAAAAAAAAACAGGACAGTTGCGTTGTGGTATATCAGCATGATCAAGCTAATCACTTTTTATTTTTGTATTTTTGCAATCGCAATCTCCAAATGGAGTAACCTTTGTTGGTCCAAAACAGCAGGCATGTTTTCGGTGAACAAGGAAACGGAGAGAAAAACATGTAGATAAAACCGATTGCAGGCAGCGATGTTAAAATGTCAAAGTATCATATTGGTACCCGACAGCGCTCGGCAGTTGGAGGACTCCAGATTGCACAAACTGGTTTGCTGATATGCATTCAACGGTGCAGTATTTCAAACTGCTTCAAACCACATGAAAATCGGTGATCTTGGCAAGACTTAATTGTTCTGCGTCTACTTATGCTTATCAAATTCATTAGTGCGCAGAAAATAAAGTCAATTATTTGCGAACGCTTTTAGCCTCCGAAAATGTCGATGAGTCTGCAGGATGAAATGACGGTACAAAATGTGTAATCAACAGAACAGATCATTGATCAAATGAGACCTCCTTCCAGTACAGTTCACTTTGCAAAACAATCCTTCACAATGAACCATTTGGCGATCGTTTCGAGCCTTGTCGATCGCACCTGGCCAGAAACCAGAGCACCAAGCGCAGCAAAGTCCGAAAACAACGTCCCGAAACTGCATAATCATGCTCATGTTTAGGCGCGCCTCCATGCCAACCCGTTCTGCCGCGTCATGATAAAAATTGATTAAAGCAACGCTCATCGACGGAGCTTTTGTTTTGAATGAACTCACAGGCAATGCCGCCACCGTTACTGTTGACCTTGCCCCCTGTCAGTGATCATGTTCTATCGAACGAAATAGTGATCTTTTTTGGTGGTTGTTGTTTTTTTTTCACATTAGCTGACCAAAGAAAAGCATGCGCTGAAAATGTGGAAACAGGAAGTGTTTGGTTCCTACTTGTGCGAGCTTATTATCATTCGTTCAGCACGTTTACTAGCCGTAGGAAGAATGTTTTTAATGGGGTTTGAGAGAGCATACGGTGTTAGTTGCTTCCTTCGCATCCTTGCACGCCCTTTTACCTCGGGTGGCCTTGTGGTGCAGGGGGCGACAGGCGTTTGGTTTGTGTTCGTAGCGGGAGGCAACACGCATTACTGTCGACTGTTGACCCCCCTGGGTGACGTCAATAGTGGGACGCGCGGATAGTATTTGCGCATCTCGATCGGGTCGATCTGTCTGTGGTGCTTGGTGCGAAACATAAGCGAAACTGAGTCAGATTTGGTGGGAAACACGCCACTGTCAATAGAATTCAGTTGCTTTCGTTTTCTGTCAGCCTGACAGGCGCTGCCCTGTGTGGCATGTTTAAACTGTATGTCTTGCGAAGCCGCGAGGCAGAAAATGCTTTAGCGTCGCCTACTCCTCACCCGCAAACTTCTTCGTATTTGTGTGTCGCGTGATGGGCAGCACTTGAGACACGGGCACTGTTTGCATGGAATAAAATATGAGTCGGTTATGTTGAAGATGGGTCGATGGCGGGGTTAACACACGCAGCAGCCTAGAGGAAACGAAAATTGTTTTGAGCTAAGCTCCATCAGATGGACAATTGAGTGAAGCCCTCGACGGTGAACAGGCCGAGCCGGCGATCGACGATCGTAAGAGCAAAAGAGAAGAGCAGAAACGGTGTGTTTTTTTTGTTTTTTTTTTTCTCGGCTGAGGAACAATCATTTCCCGGATAGCAGACGATACGGCATCTGCGCCGGAGAGCTATTGGGTGTGAAGGAAAGAATTGAAGAAAAGACGTGCACACACACACACAGCCACACTTATAATTGCTACGATAAGGTGGTGGTGGTGGGTGTTTTCGGTTGCCCTGGAGATTCCGCCACTATCTTCTTTTCCAGCGGGCGACGGACGAAAAGCAAGAGCTCCATCCGTAAAGAAATTATTCACCCTCGTCATAATTGTGTCAAAGGTTTAGACACACGTGTGAAGATGTATTTTGATTTAGATGGGAACCATTTATCCCAATTAAAGAGGAGGTCTGTCCCCTTCGGCAGGGCTGGTTGCCCTGATGGCGGTGATCGCTTTTAATTTATGCTTGTCACACGCTGTTGATCGTATCTAATTTTTCTTTTTCTCGAAAAGAGCATGAGCTAACTGCACGGCCTGAAATTGCTGAGCTTGCTTTATAGGTGCAGATTAATCAAATGTTTTAAGATGGCTGGCGTTTGAAAGACGTGCATGGTTTAAGGCGTATGTTTTCGCTAGAACGACTGCTACTTCCGTGCGTCCAAATGCGTGTAGGTTGTTTCTTAACCTTGTTCAAAATGAAAACTAAGTTCGTTTTTATAACTCCACACACTGTATCAGTATGATTTATTGAGTTAGCTTGGACAACAAGCGACTATAACCTTCGGTTTCCAGTGATTACGGTGAATGGAGTATACATGAGTGTTGAAGTGTAATCTTGGAATGAAGCTGATTAATTTTTCGAGCTTTTGAAAGTTATCGAAAAATGACAATGAATTGTTTATGGATTAATCAAATCGTTGGGTTGTCTGTTTTGAGCCACTTGCCGTAAGGGAAACATAAAGAGCTAGTCACAAAGCTACATAATTACACGCTTTAACCGGTTGGCCCTTTGCTAAAGGGCTTGTAGTTTTTGCAGGCAGTTTAATGTCACCAATGACTATGATTTTTGCTATCGTTGATTTCACGAGAGTGAACTGTGTCTTGCGTTAAGCCTTTGGTGCCGTTACACATTACCGAGAGGCTGGCACGTGGTGGTCGTTAAAATCAACCAATGTAAGGTCCCCCCTTAGCCTAACCCCTCATTGCTTTCGAGAGTTGCCTCGAAATGAAGCGGTCCGCTTGAGATCGTCAAACGCAATCGCAACAATCAATCGCTTGTTCAAAGTTTATCGTTCGAAATGTTTATGTTAATAGAGTGAGCAAATGCAGGGCGCCGGCTACTTGCGTTTGGCCCGTACTTTGTCTGACAAATTGAGCTTGCTTGAGGGCAAACGATTGTTTCATGTGGCCAAACACGGAAAGCTACGCTATCAGAACGATAATGTTTACAGTGCTGCAGTCTTAAAACGTGCCACAAACAATAAAACGAATCCATGCGTTGATTGTGTGGTATAATATAAAAAAGCATAAATGTTATGCTTTAGAAGACACCCCTTCGGCAGCAAGTCTCGGTACGCTATGTTAAACATATTTTCTGAAGGAATTGTGTATTCTCTTCCCTTTCCTTTTGAACTATACTGCGGAAGCTTCGCGCATGGTTTACGTCAATATGTCCGAAAACATGTTGGACACGGCTAATCCGATCACTCAGCGCTTGATTATCATAATTCACCCATTTTCCATTTCGGTGCTTGCAAGAACCTTCACCACCGGTGCATCCGACCGGTAGGAGCCGAATGAAACCGCCAAAGGCCGAGCGGCCGTCCAAAGGGTGTGTAGGAAATGCGGCAAAGCGCGGGTAGCGGAGCGGTAACGACGGCATTGGCCACCGAAAGGGAAATTAAATTTCCGCCAATTTAGCTGTATTCAGCAGGGCGCAGGGCCAACATTAAGCGCACCTTTAGCCGAATCTCGTCGCTGCTTGTTGTGCGTTTTCGATTTGATTAATAAGCGAAGTTAAGAGTGTTTACGTAGCCACTGCAGGGGGATAAAAAATCAACACACACTCACACATGGTTGGGAACGGATTGGGCCCGGTTATCTACGCCCTGCATGCCTGCCGTCCGGGAAAGTGTGAGAACTAAGAGCCGCCCCAAGAAGTGGACTTTGCTTGTTTCATTGACGCAGTAGCCCCACTGACCGGCACTTTGGTGTGAGGGTAATAAATTGAAACGATTTAGTTGCCACCACACGTTGATCGTTTGGTTGACGCCAGGTTGGTCAGCTGAAATTTGGTGGCGAGGGTTTCTTCTACTCATTAGCATGTGCAATGTGGTAAGTTATTGTTTGGAGCAGAAAAAAAAACTTTTCTTAATATTTAATATCAATTATGACACATCAGATAGGCCTATCTGCTTAACCTTGTGCAAATGACGCAGGTGCACTGGTGTGGAAAATGGAATAATAAAGTCATTGCAGCATATATTATTAAAATTTAAATAACCTAGTCTAACGAAAACCCGGCTGGGATGTGCTTGATAGTTCATAAGGCATTAAGGATGGTCCAATAACAAACCGTGTGACTAATGTGGTTCCGGTGATGGTCTAATCAATATTAAACGTGAAGCGTTTTTTTTTTCAAAATAAAAATCAAAGCATACAAAAATGTAATCAGATAATGCGTTAAAGATTAAAGGGTTTACGTCACATCAGGAGCGGAATTGGTCAATAGCGTCAGCCACCGAGTGGAACGTTCGTTGAGTTTTCGCCTCGGTCGATTGCGAAATAATGGCTTCCGTTTCGATTAGCAATGTTCAAGGGCAAGAACGTTTTCTGGCGAAACCTTGTCCCGTAAACAAATTGTGTTCAACTCGGCAGGGCTCCCCAAGGGCTGGAGCAGACTTTGGTTTGCATCTTTACCTTATCCGGTGTAAATGTGAATCAGTACGTTAAACAAAACTCACACACAGCACAGAACCCGGCTGGCTGGGGCAGTTTCCAGGCGGCGGCTACGTTACGCCATATTAGTTGTAACTTGTGTAACAGAAAGCGCGTTGAGTACACTGCTAGAGTTCGCCCATCAATATTACTATGTTTCACTTTCCAACCGCTCTAAATGGTAGCGCTAACACTATGATTTCACTGTACTCGAGTTGTGTGAACTACTTTTGACAGTAAGTTATGGTGACAAAGGGTCGGCGTAAGATGAGCAAACAACGGGGCCTTAACTCACATTTCACCGTGTCACCATTTGTCGCCATGTGAAGTTTGGTGAAGCGTTGCGTTTGCGACCAGCGATGAAATTTCCACCGGGCAGCCCTTTTTGGTGGTGTTTGCCAGTGCGATGAGAATATGCACACACCCTTGACGCACGGGGAAATATGTACATCCCGAGACACTGACACGTGTCTGCCGGTGCGTGAAGCAAATCCGCCAAGGGGGGGGGGGGTGTTTGGGGAGGTGTTTAGGTATTTCACAAGACCACCAAGTAAGCGAACGTTTTGCGCCTGGTTGTGCCTGGGTCCGGGTTCCAGTTGGTCGACGGTTTCGCAAACAGATTACCACGCGTAAGCGAACTGATTATCACATCTGTCCGGAAGCATTAGATCTTGCACTGGATGGGAGAGGGTCAGCACAAGATTATGTACCGCATGGTGCGTCCCCTTTCTGCTTGTTTGATTTGTTCAGCTCGCGTAGATAGACAATGAGAAAATGGGCTAAAGTTTGTGAAAACAATTTTAACCTTTAAACTTTTGTGCTTGATCCGTTTTCCGAGTCGACGGGATAGATTTTCGCAGAATGGCAGCGGGTGGTCCTTTTCGTACCGATGTGTGCGAACAAATATGGGCTCGTGTAGGCGGGGAGGATACGTCTCCCAATTTAATCCCAACGTCACCCACCGCTTGAGAGGATAAAGATGAACCTGCTACCACCTGCAGTCCTCCGAAAGAACATGAACGCCTCTCGCACTTGAGGAGGTCGGGCAGACACTTAACAAAACACGAAGAAACCCATTAACGAGTATCCAATTTTCTTGCGGTGCTGTGCCTTTGAGCCCGGCACATACGCACGCACGCTTGAAGGACTTCCGCAGAAGTAACTGGACCGGAAGAATAGCACACTGCCACGGATCGGGTGCGTAGGATGGGCGGTGTCTCTTTTGTCCGGAGCAGGTGAAGCCTACGAGAGGTTGAGCAAGCAAGCGCAACGGACGGTGGCTAGGTGTCGATAGGGTTACGCCGCACCAAGCCGGCAGCTAGCAATCCCTGTCACAAATCCGGCCCAACGAATGGGAGCCGAGAGGATCGATCCGACCGGGCTGTGCGTGTGGAAGTGTTGTGCATTTTCTCATCGAACGGTGGCGACCGGGTGTGTGTATGTGTGTGTGTGTGTGGGTAGGCACTGGTTTTGCTGATTCCTTTTCCCCTGCTTTTCTAATGAGAAGGAACTTCGCAAGCTTCAGAGGTTGTAGCAGGCCGGTTTGGGGCTGGGAAACGAAACCCTTTTTCGGGCCGGTGAGCATTTAGGACGAGTTTGATGATTATTGTTTTCGTTTGCCATTATCCCGAGTGCGCGGGCTGGACTGATTTGTGTAATTATTTGTTGAAACACACACGCACACACACCTGGACATGGCGGTAGGCGCACAACGCTGGGGAATGAAAAATCCGAGCAATCATAATACAGAAGTGTTTGTTTTGCTGTGTTCTCTCGTTATTGTATGCCTCCTCCGGGAGGCGAGACCATGCAGCGCATGTGTGTGTGTGGAAAATGTTCATCCATCGGTTGGTGCCGGTAGGTTTGAACTACAGCCTGTAGTAAGCGCCTATATGTGTATATTTTTAAGCATATGTCTGTTTGAACGAGCGCCAACAGGAAAATCAATGATCGCGCGTTAGAACGAGCCGTGTGGAAAACCGGGGGAATACGCTCTTGGAATTTCAGTTTTTCCATTCTTCGTGTTGCCGTGTGCAATTATTTTGTGAGCTTCTCTTGCACACGGCTCGCCCGTTTGCCGGGCGTCGGAGTGGGAGCGTGGTTTACGCTAACGAGCACTCATTTGCAGGCAGTGACCGTAAAACATACGCCATTATTTATGTGCACAGCCTTTTTGATGGTCATAGCGATGCAGTAAAGGAAAATGGCTGCTTCACGCAGGAAGAAACGGGACAAGGAAATTTCAGACGGTAGGCTTTCTTCGACCGTCAAGACTAGCCAGCCCGGACCGCGGTGCGGCTATGGGTGAAACCGTATGTTGCAGGATTCATCACCTCGAGGAAAATTGAGTACGACTTTTTCCTTTATTCTGCTCTTTCTCCACCAAACCAAACCGGCGCCCTTTCAAAGCGCTTTATTGTTCCGTTCACTTTACGAAGGGCACGGTTTATGGGTATGGGTGTTCCAAGCATTCCTAGCGCTTGAGGTCATTGCGTACAGCTTTTCGCCTGCCGGTTGATGTGGGCATTTTTATGCATTAAAAATATGCTCACTGTTTATGTGACTGTCATAAAATCCGCCTGGCCTCCCTGGCACATTTTCCATCCATCCAGTGGCACAGGGAGGATTGGCACAACGGGTGAATGCTGGTTTGCCCTTGGTACCCTTTACCACAGGCGAAACGAGATGCATCCAGAGCGTTTAGTAATGTGTAGCTTCGAGGCATTTTTTTTTTCGACTCTCACATTTTCAATCACTTATTCAAATCTCATTTTATCTGCTCATCTCCGGCGCGCCGCAGCATACGTCGATGTTGGGGTGTTCCCTTGCCGGCAGTTCATTTTCCGACGAAGCGCGGTTTTCTGTTTTTTGTTTTGCTTATTTATTGGGCAAGTTCTGCATCATATGTACGCGCGACCGTACATGCTAAAACTCTCAGCCGAGTGCCCCCTTTCGGGGCGTGATGCGTTTGGGGAAAACATCCTTCCCGCCATGTAAGTTCACCCAGCCCGCACCGCTCCCGGCGGGCCATGTCGCCTGGGTGTTAAACCCATTACACGCAAACTCATCAGTGTAACGAGATTCTGGTGCGCGCCTTGTTCCCCATTTCGGGTGATGATGGGTGAAGACGAAGGGTTGCTTCATTTTTGCATTTTTTTGTGTGTGTAGACGCAGCGGCAAACCAGCCCGTAGGTAGGAGCGTTTACGACGACCGCTTCCATGGTGGCAGGGAAAGTTGAGCAGCACCAGTAGCAGCTTATCGTTTCGCCGGAGAATCGTTTTCTCTTGTAATGTTTGGGGGGGACATAAAAAACCCAGGACGAGCAGGAAGTGGGTTTACAAAAAAGAGCACCAGAAAAATGTGAGAAGAAAAACGAGTTTATGAGATCACACGATCGTGTATTCTCGTGAGAATAGAACATTTTACTGCCGGCGCGGTCGCGAACGGGAGTTTGGTGAAAATATTCAGCGGAAAGGAGTCCACTGCTGGGAAACCTGCTGTATTTTGCCTTTTTTTGTGTAGAATGATTATTAAGTAAAAACACAGAACAAAACATTAGGATGGAATACTCCATCGCTAAGCGGCACAGTGACGCAGCAGCAATGCAAACGAATGATTCGCTTTGCAAAGTGGACGAGTTGTATCGATCGGTTTGCTTGTGTCTGTGGCAGTGTTTAGAGCCGATTGGTACTTTGCTTACTGTTGTACCCTGAAACTCCATCTTTGATTGATCGGTGAAGGTTCGGCTGGTTTATTGATTTTTATCTCCCTCATTGCTATCGCTCTAAGGCTCTCGTTATTTTTAGAGCATACCGTATTGATTGATAGCCTCTTGTCCGGCGGTAAGTTGGACGCTGATTGATCGAGCACTCTCCCTCCCACCGGCCTCACCCCTTCACCACCCCACCCATCCATCGCAAGCTCAGTCACCCGGAAAGTCACCGCCAGAAAAGGGTCACCCCGGAACTCGTCCACTTATTCGTTAAACGAATGAGGCTGTACAGTGTATTGGTTCTTCATAGTATGTACCATACTGTGTCATCATTGATCAAGCCAGTTTTCCGGTGTATTCAATTGTAAATGGTTGGAGGGGGGGGGGTGGGTCAGGAATAGGAGAAGCAGCAGATCGGTATCTGTGATGAATATTTCATCAATCTCAAGATGCACTTGACCGAGCGTAAAAGTGCTGTGTGCCTTGGATTCCGTAGGTACAACTGCATTCCTTCCACCACGGGGCTCATCTTGTAGTTACGGAGTTACGGAACGAGTACAGCTTGCCTCATCCAATAGGCGATGGCATACGCACTGAACCAGATCTGTCTGCTAACTGCCCCTTTTTTTCGTATGGGCCTTGCTACCCCATCACCATCGTTACGGTAGCTTAATCAAAGTTTTTCGATAGTCGTCTTCGGCCACGGCCCGGCATATGAGAATCGAAGATTGTGCTCCAATTTTACTGCCCCATCCCGTGTGTCATCAGTTCGAGCTTAACGTTGTCCTGCGCCGTTGGCAAGCTGGTGTGCAAAATTGAAAAAGTTTTGATTGCATTCCACTCCTGCAGCATCAATGTGTGGGGAGCTGAAGTTTCGGGAGCTAATATGGTTTGAAGTTCTCTGTGTGTGGGTTTTTTTTTGACCTCCAGGAATGCTCTTTGAAAGTCGCTTGATGACTTCTGGTGTGGTGAATTATGGTTGTGCCCGAGTCGTTATGTGCCGTATCGCCGTAAGGAGCAATGGCATGCAGTTCTTTTCTCTCTCTCTCTATCTCTCTCTTGTTTCCTCATCACAGAGTGCCGAAAAGGGTGCACTTGACAGCAGAGCGGGGCACTACATGTCGACTGACTGACAATGAGATGAAACGTTTGGACAGGGCACGGCCGTCGGGTTTGCTTTACCCCTCGCCATTAGCACCATAGCAACAGGGCAATATGTCAAGCGGTGTTGATGTGCGATGTGCGGAAATTGTGCTCCGTGACCGTGCGGTTAATTAAATCGATCGTGCTCGTGATCCTGGACGAACTGAGCTGCAGTTGCTGTGTACGCTTGGGCACAAAAGCAAAAACTGCAACGAAAGGGGAATTTCAAGTGGCAGCTTGAAGATTGAAGGTCAGCTGGAGGATGTTGAACGACACGTCCAGCAGATGCACTTGATGTGTCGACGCTGCATCCTGATGTGCAAACGATACCTTCTGCATTCGAACATGTGTGAGCACTCTAGTGGTGAATGATGCAACCAGTGCAATCATCTTCTACGGTCACATGTTACCCTCTTCCACTTATTTGCTGTAATGCTGTAATACGTACTGACCGGGAGAAAAAAGCGCTAGTGTGTGCTTTTTAATTTTGCTAATACGAATTCCTTTTTCAAATGTTCATTATACCAGAAAGAAGGTAACATCGGTACAGCGAAACATCTTCCAAACACTTACGCAGATTTGATTGCAGAATGAAACGCCTTCTGGGTAGCAGGGTTTCGTGTTTTTTTTTGCTGCGCTACCATAAAATGTTTTCACTGCAGAAAAGCGATTTTGGGTTTTGCTTTTTATTCAGTTAAGAAAAGGAATGCTCTTTGCCGGGTACGGTTTGGTTTTTCTTCCCCGCTGCTCTGAATAGCGTCCGGGTCGTGCATGGAAGGAAGCTCCGATTCACGAACGAAGTCGGAAAGACTCCATAAGACAATAATAAGATGCTCGAAACAACATTCGGCAGCGCATTGTGCCAAGGACCGGTGCAATCCTGAAACTCTCACCAAAAGGATTCGTCAAATGCACGGCGGGAAAGCCTTTCAAAAAGCTCCCAAAGTTCGATTTTCGTTTTTTGCCAATTTTGCCAGTGTTTCGCCGGGAGGGGAGCTTCTTCCTTAGTTCGCTTTCCTTTCTTTATTGGTTTTGCCGGTTTGCCTTTCAAAAGTGCTGCTTTTGCTGTGCGCGGGAGGGAGTGTTGAAAAGAAAATGTCTTCGTTTTGGACGAAGCGTATCGGCGGGTTGGCGGTGCATGGGGTAAAAGAAAAACAATTTTCTTTCGCGCAGAGCGGTAGTGAATGGCAGCCTTACCGGCATAGCGGAACAGAAACCCATTCAACCATGTAAATTTAATTCCATGAAAATAGTACACAAAGCGTGGATGCAGGGAAGCGACAGGAAAGGGGAAGGTTCTTTTCCGAACCTTCAACTCTCCGAAGGCTCGATTGCATTGGGTTTGTTTGGTGGTTTGGAAACCGTCGCACTGGGCGTTGGGTGGTGGGCAGGTAGCGATAGTGGTTGCTGGTTGGTGCAGCCACAGGAAGACCGATAAATAATGCACCGAGAGCCGTACGAGCGAGGGCTTCATCTTGGTCTGGACGTGGAACTGCACTGCGAGAAATACGGACGGACGGCTAGTTTGGCTCGTTTGGCCCCAGTCGCCCCTCCGCAGAATAGTCTGTTTGTTGCCCGGCTATTGTGCTGATCTTGTTGCGGTGACCTGCTTTTACTGCCACACTCCGTTTCGCGACTATTGCTGCCCTGACGCATTGGAAGGGTAAAACTGGGATCATCAGCAGGAACGCGAGGTTTCCTCCTCAGGAACTCTGGTGTACCGATAGCCTACGGCAAGCAATGGTATATAATGAAAAGCTGTTCATTGTGTGTGTGTGTGCGTGCAGCATGGAATAAAAAAGCGATTGAATTCGGTTTGCTGGAAGGCAGCAAGTTGCCTTTAAAATTTTACACCACCACCCCTGCTTTGGGGTTTTCAAACCGGCTTCTTCTCCCCGTCGACGCTGATGCCATCATCAAAAGCAATTTCATGCCGTGCTTGCCGCCCGCAAGGACGTACAATGCTTTTTTTTTCCTTGTTTCGCTCCCACTGCTGATCGGAAATGATTGGAAAATGGAAAATATACGTGTTACGGTGATAAGCGTGGCGTTGGTTTGCGTTGAAGCAAAGCGAAACGGAAAAGCGGGACGAGCGAATTGGAATCGCTCGGGAAAAAAGGCAACCGGGAAAATGCGCGCTCACCGATAGCCTCGGTTGGCAAGCGTACATCGGTAAGGATGAGCTAATCAATATGAAAATGCAAAACACGATATTGTGAAGCGGAAGAATCGCATGGCGGTATGTGCATGTGCTGCGGCCCAAGACGCCCCCCCCCCATCGCGCACCGCGTCCCTTATCCGGGTCTGGGTGGGTTAATTTTATTTATTGAAATTGAGTTGCATTTTTTAAGCATGCGAATTTGCATGGCTGAGCAAATATCAAATTGGCTCGAGCTCGATAGGATTGTTTTTTTTTCTAGAGCGAGAGAGATAGAGAGAGAGTACGAGAGAGGAAAAGAGAGAGAGAGAGAGAGAGAGAGAGAGAGTGATGGAATGATAAATAAATTAAAGTGGAAGTAGTGTTGACCAGTAGTTTCGGTACAAGAGATGGTTGTAGCGAGAGAAAACGACATGCTATCGATTTTCAATTAATGGCTGTTTCTCTGGTAGGATGTATCGTGAGTGCCGTAAATTTTACAATTATATAATACCTCAAAGTCGTTTTAGTTTTATGTACATTTCGGATCTTTTATTTGACAGACAAAAATAAAGTGTTACAATAGAATTACTTCAAATCATTACTCTTGTATTGATAGCTCTTAATTGTAGGATGCCCTTTGAAAAACTAGTTGATGCTTAAACTCTACAAAAAACTTTCTTAATTCCCAATGAACATTTTGTATAACTGTTCTTAACAACTCTCACTCAACAACTCACATTATGTCTAATAATCGGATAAGAAAGTTAATGGATCTTACGATGAATATGAAATACAAAGCTTTAAAATCTCACTTATTACTTCCTGAAAAAAGTTTCTTCTTAAACATCGCTATCGGAGTGTTTGTATCAGGTTGATAAATAAAAAAATAAGCAATTTAATCATATCTTCAATATATTAGTGATAAACACAATTGAATGATACAAAATATGGATTCGGATTCAGCACGACATTTTAACAGTTCACCTTTATAAGACCATTTCTGTGGTTAAAAACCACAAATTACGCCGAACATTGTACAGCTGACGGGTCTCGCATTTATTCGACGTTTGCGGCCAATCCGAATGCGCGCTGCGTCTGGAAGCATTTGTGGACCAATAAAAGCACACTCTCGAAAACACTCGAAGCTCAAGCACAACGAAGCTAATGAGATTTCAACTGTGCACCGGGATTGGCCAAATCCGTTCGATGACGGTTTACAGACTTTTGGTTTATTACCTAGTAAAAAAAAAACAAAAGTAAAACACACGCACACAAAGGGTTTGACAGACATTTAACTTATCTTCTGTTGATTCAGTGCGCAAAGCGTACGTTTTGTTTTTGTTTGCGTTCGTTCGCTACCGTGTCCTTCCGACAGTGCATTGCATTGGGTAAAGCAGAAATCAATTAAACCATGCTCGCGTATGCACTCGGAAGCTTAACTGGCTCCATTGCGTATGGTATCCGTTAGCCGTCGAAGTATGCTTCATGCTGGGTTGATTTCAAAGGCCCTGGGGTTGATGTGGCTTGCGGGGATCGTTGGATTGTGGTGGCTCGGTTACTGTATCATGGTGCTGTTTTGCTGCCGTATCGATATACGGATGACAGTGACCGGCAGCAG
The DNA here is from genome assembly GCA_000349105.1 of Anopheles epiroticus. Lineage (NCBI taxonomy): Eukaryota > Metazoa > Arthropoda > Insecta > Diptera > Culicidae > Anopheles > Anopheles epiroticus. The sequence continues at coordinate 183,565 of KB671787.1, read as the reverse complement.
CCAGTCCATAGAGCTGGGGGAAAAACGTGAAGATAACGATTACTTGCACAGGAACTCTGACCACCGAAAGGCAATGTACGGGTGCATCGACGCGTGTGACATCCATGGCAGCCTTGTGGTGGACAGTGTTACCGGACGGCGATAAATGGAGGAAAACTCATCACACATCCGATCGATTGTGCATCGGCTACCGAATGTGATAACAGCCGCCGGAAACTGCTGACAAAAAGCGCTGCACCTAATTTGATTAAAGACTTGAAAATGAAAAGATAATTGCTTTGTTGGAAAGTCAGCGCCAGTTCCGGGCGGTGCGTCCCGAGCGAAGGGCACCAAGGCGTACGATCAAAGTGGGTTCTCACACACATCACCAAGCCAATCTAGTCATCGTATCACAGTGTCTTTGAGTCAGTGCTCTCGGGGTCTTGGAGGTTACTTCCGTTTTCGTTTGGAGTGAGGGATGAACGCCAGATGAATGGAGGACGGATCACTATCGTACACTCGAGGTCCGATGGCAACTTCGTTGATTTCAATCACAACGACAGCGGAGGCTCTTTTGGGGGTCATTGGTGATGAAGAATGGGCAGACCCGCCGAGCTCTAGCTCTAGAGCTAGACAATTATCCAACACTCAGGTTCGTTGTTCGACAGTGTGTGCGCCTCGGGTGGGGGGCTCAAATTGCAATTTGTTACAGAAAATTAACATCGTCGTCGTGACCCGTTTGTTGTCTTCCGTCCGTCGTACGCATGTGCGTCATACGCGTGCCATTAGAGCGAAGACCAAATGCGCGAACACGTCGCTGGTGCTACTGATGATGATTAGTGGTAGCCATCAGCTGCACTTGTTTGGGTTTTACTTGCCTCGGCGAATGACGCCAGCTCCACTGTGTGACAACTTACCTTCTGGTTGAGCTAATTTGCTATCTCTCGCCCCAGGTCTGTAGACCGAAAGTCGATATATCGGCACAGGTGGACTTCCCAGGAGTCCTCCTTCTCTCTCCGCCTTTGAGCGTATTGCCAGCCTCCGCACGGTGCTGTTTGACGCAAAACGAAACAGCGCATCATCCGGGCCGGCCTATTCTTCACGCTGCCTCGGGGTGATTTATCACACCTGACCGAGCATCCCCCGGACGTTGCGGAGCTGGCGGACCGGCGGCGAACCGAAGGTGTCAAAGTGTTTGATTATCTGTTCAAAAGATTGGTTACGGACGGACGTAGTTCCCTTTTTTGGTCGGTGCGCAGTTTTTGGTGTGCACCAGGACACTAGAACGACGGTGACGCGGCCGTCACGACATGCGGAACAGTTAGTTGACGCACTCCGACCTCGACCTGCGCGTCCGCGTTAGACTGTCTCAAGTGGTGGCCGAGTGGGTATGTTTGTTTCTCAAGATGCGTGGCTCTTGCTGCAGGTCACGCTTGCAAAGAGTGAGTATGGTCATCGAAAGCAAAAAAAAAAAGAGTTGCTACACCCGAGATGGGGGTAAGGGAATGCTTGTGGGTGTTTGTTTTGTACCCTCGCCTTCACATATTCTTCTCACTTATGCAATCATCCATTGTGGTGTCGTTCTTGTACGGGTTTCTTTTTTTTTTTCATTTCGAGACCATTCGCCGCACAGTTTTTTCTCCTCCGTGTACGGTCTCAGTTCCCTTCCGGCCACTTCCGGTCGGTGGCCTAATGATCATGCATCAACGTCACGTTTGTTCGCCGTCTGCCTTCCTTATCGTAACTAATGCAAAAGCCATAATTAAAAGGCACCTTCAGATGCGTATCAGTAGCGGCACGATAACGATGCTAATCGTCGTCAACTGGCTGATTGGAGGGGGAATGAATGAATGAAGAGAATTGGATAGTTTTTGTCAATCAGCGTTTTGTTTCGAACTTTTTTCATAGTTAAGTTGTTTTACGTTGTTTGTCTTTTGATCAAAGTCATATCGTAGGAGGTCAAAAAATGTACGAATTTAGTTTTATTAAACAAGACTACTAAAAGTAAATAAGTTTATTTTAAGTATCAATTTGTATCGACAGTCAAAGAGCAAATAGCAATGGATATTACAGCAGGAAAACACATTGTTTTAATATGCAAAATGTTTCTTTGGTTGCTTTTATTGGGGTAGGCAAGAAATGATATTAAACTCAAAATCGTTTCAGCTAGAAACACATTTTGGAAAATGAAGACTTGTTTTTTATTATTACAGCTTTTTTGAAAACATTGTCTAACAGCATCTTAAAAGCTTTACGGGTCGTACAAACATTTGAAACAGCGTGTTGTGGCAGTGTGATATGATTTCTTTGAATAATTCGTAATATTAATATACATGTTTTAGATGGTAAAAGTGTTTGTCGCGAACTAGCACCAAAGCACTATGTTTTATTGCTTTTCTTTTTGATCATTGACCGACAGTAGGAACTAAAGATTGTGTTTGTTCGATGGTTAAGGGGTAATGGCGTAAGTGTGTCTACTTCTGCCGCCTCTCTGCACATAGGATTTTCTATCCTACATTTGGCCTTTTCTATAGCAAATTGATGCGAAGAATGTTTATTTTAACTAAAGTAACTCGCAACTATACTTACTATCCGCAACACTGTAAGCAGCGTTGTTTTTCTACTGATGGTTTTTTTTTTGTAGCGGAATCTATCGCTCAATACAAATTCAACAAAACATTACCATAAATAGCACTGTTTGGTCAATGTCGCCAACGTTTGCAAAGTAGGTCAGCGATCATAAATTACTTATTTCTGGCGCCGACCGAGATGGTAAGACAACAGCGGAACCGTACATACCGCCTGTACCATCACAATTCAAGCTAAACAGTGTCTCTTAGATGCTCTCATCCATGCGAAAGGAAAGTTCATTGATGACTGCGTTGTGCGCCACAATGTCTAGACATTTGACGCCTGCCAATGTGTAGTGTAGCGTTGGTGACACGAGATGCCACGAGATATCTTTACTTTCCGATTCGAGGAAGCCTTTCAGCGGGCGGTTTATGTTTCCCTTTTGTCCGGTGCGGTGTGTATGTTCCTTGGTGCGTTTGAAGGGCGTCGCTTGGTGTTGAAGGAAAATCCCGAAGGCTTGAAAATGGTGCCTGGCAAAAACGCACAACAACATGTTTTTCGCCCTTCGGTTTGTTTTTATTTTGCCCAAACGGATGGTTAGCAAAACTTTGCGTTTGATAAAGCGGATTAGAGTGTTGTTTTTATTGTTGCTGACCTAGTTGGGCAGTACGTTTTCTCGTAGGTAACACCAATAAGAGATGGAACGTTGTGCACGTTGTGCCGGGGAAGTATTTCCATTAAATGACCGCCGCAACGCTCGGGTGGCTTATGAAGCTAGGGATTATAATCCCCGCGAAGGGACACCCATTAGTAACATATTTTAGTACAAAGGTTAGAACTTTTTTCCCGCCGTTCAGCAGAACGCATCCACCGGTCGTGCGTAACAAGTATAATGTTTTATACTTTTGCTGTCAGCTTTGTCCGTTAGCTTTAAATGCATCTTCAGGGCAAAGCGGAATTATGATACAAACTGTGTACTTAATCATAACTCGGTTAAACCCGGAAGGCAAAATTTACGTAAAAAGAAACGGCATCATTTGTTTGAAGTTGACACTTTCCGGGTACTGCACCCCCACAGGAGCGAGCAGCATCGCAAAGACTTTGAAATGCAAACGCAGATTCGTTACTTTCCATCTGGCGTGTCTGAGGGTTTGGTCTGGTGCCTGGTGCTTTTCCGCCTTTGTTGTTCTGTCATTCGCTTCCCTTCACCGACGCGGTGGGACAAATGTAGCATAAACATAAATAAATAACACCCTACCATTGCTGTTCCAACAGTAAGGGATCTCGGGTAGCGTCGAGCCGGGGTCACCGTTCACGTAGAAAAAGTATGGAATAAAATCTACATATTTTGATTAAAATACATTCACCAAAAAATCATCTGCTCTCTCGCAAGTTGGGGCTGGGCAGGAGGGCAAAACGTTGGACGTAGGGACTGCTCGTCGAAAGTCAGCACAAAGCTTGCGCCCGGATGTTTGCAGTGCGGTTCGGCACCGCTCGAAGAAGCTCAATTTCGGTCAAACAAACTTATTTCGTATGCAATCGTAGACGGTGGAGTTTTTGTGCCTTCGCAATGGATTACTAAAGTGGGCGGATGGATGCTGTTTCGCCCGCAAGTCTAAAGTTCAGTCGCGAAGTAAATGAGACAGGCCTGGATCGACCGGATGGGTGGGCAGCGAGGTAGGAAGGGGCGAAAAGTTAGTCCTGTACCGAGTTTTCGGGTGCAGCACTAGCAGCCTTAAGCTGTAGCTGTAGTGTTACGGAGCGAAACCGAAAGGCAAAAGTAGCTCGAAACCTGGACTACGATTGCTTTCCGAATGTGTCTCACTTGGGGGAGGAGGAATTTTCTCCTGCGGGTGGTAGGCAGTGCCGGGGGAATCCCGTCGAGTGCAAGGACAGTAATAAATAAGCGCAAGTAATTCAATTGAAGCGACGCAACGAAACACAGCCCAACCGCTCGCACGGCAGACGAAATGGAAAGCGTATATACTGCGACCGAGCTTTAGGAAACTGGCAAAAAAGTTTTCTTCCCCCCGCCGGTGGGAGAGTTTTTACGCTTTGCTGTTTTCCATTCGCGGTGGTATAGTTTTTGTTGTGTGTGTGTTTGCTAAATATTGCCACCGTACACGATACCCGTAATGAGTGCTTGGCCGATTCGTTGGCGTTTGTTTGGTCGGTAGAAATTGTGGAAGAGAGTAACGTGCACCGTGGTGGTTTAAAATAGCTTTTATCCAGATTTAATGTGTGCAGACGGTACGGTAAAGTATTGCTTGTGCAGAGAAATCGATGAAACAGATAGAAAGCTAGTTTTTTAAAGGATTGTATAAGCGACATAGCTAAATAGTACCATTGCCTAGCACATTAGCAGATAGACAAAACGTAAAATACGCTCATGTATTTAACATTTTAAACACTTCAAAGAGGACTCTTTCTATACAGATAAAGATACGGTATTCTGTGAGTCTAAGTGAAAAGACCAGTTTTAAGTTAATAACTATCTGCGTTCCTTCAACCGCAGCAATTATTCAACGCTATGATGATCGTAAAAAGTGCTGCAGTCGTTACATGTTTTGCACATCATATAAACCCTTTCGGACTTAGGGAGCTGTAAAGCACTTTATTACAACAACACAGTGTCTGTATCACTGTTTAGCAGGGAAGCATCAAATGTGTCCTGTGCAATTTAGCGTCCATGGTTAAGAGGTTGCAAGTGGTAAGATTCTCAGCGCTTATCTACTAAATTTTCTTTGGATTTATTCAATCCATATTACTGTGTTCAATTTTAATACTAAATAACCATAAAAAAATCTTCCATTCAGCCTTTATCAAACGAATGACCTTCAAATAGCGTCCACATACAGTATGTCTAAAATCGAAGGCATTACTTGTAACTAAAGCTACCATTTGATAAGCCTTGCCTAATGGCATATGAATAATCGTCTTGATATTTAGCTTTGCGACAAGTTCAGTTCTAGGGTAAGCGATAACATTAACAAAAGGCAAATCAAGGTTGTTTAGAAAATAATGACTGAACTGGGATCGACATTTTTCAAGGAACAGCGTTAACATATTTGATGAACACCATTCAGTAGTACAATCGTAAAGTTAGGTAATTTTCAGCAGTAACTTAAATTAGTAATAACATAGCAAATTCGTACTTCGTCTCCGCACATGTGAATTTGTTGGCCGGATGTGATTCGCGATCGATCATTGGCAAAAAGAAGAAACTGTAGGAGGCTTATAATACAGCCGTGAGAAAAACCTTATGAAGCAATAAACCTGTCTATGTCCCATTGATTAAGAAACAAAACTTCATCTTTAAATTTATTCGATTTAAAGTTTAATATATTTTTATCATCTGCCAAGTCACACCTAACATGTTGAAACAGATATTTAATGTGCTTCCCGCATGTTGAGCTTTATTTCTTCAAAATGCACAACAGTTTAAGGAAATGGAATGGTGTGGAGGGCCATTTCCCCTTGGGGTAAAGCGCTGTTGTCAGTGCGAGTGCAAAAAGGGCATCATTGCCATTAACCTGTCGTGCGTGCGAGCAGCTGCCCTCCATTTAACACCATCCCCGACACCGACACAATTTATCAACACATAAACTGTCGCAAAGTCAGCCAACAGTCGTTTCGCGCTTTAAAAGACACCATCTTTCGAGCGGGCGGCAACAGTGCACGATCACATCGTCGTGCCGTGTCGCCATCCCAGCCCGCGGTAGGGAGGAAAGGTATCGTGTAAGACAACACCCCATAATCTTAATTAAACGCGAGTCCCCCCATCTTTTACAGCCCTCCCCTTGTGCGTTAGTTACCAAAGAACTGCCGCGTGAAAAATCGCCACTTTGACCCGCGTGAACTGTGACAGCAAATTGGGATGGTGCGAGTGCTTTCGCAAGTATTTTACATCCACTTCTGGACTGCTCGTCCGCGTTTTGGTGGGGGATGTAAGAAAAGGGAAATTTTGCTGATATTTCGGGCAGAGAATGGGCTTGGAAGCTTGCCACGTTACATGACACCTTCTCGCGAGCGGAAATTGTCTTTCTTCAATAATCGTTAAATCGTGAGAGGTCGTAATTAGAGCCGCGGGTGTATCGGGCGAGTGGCGGATCTTCCTTCGTCCTCAAACACGGAACACATCAAATAAGAATCCACGTCGGGCTAGTGCAGAACATCTCCCAGTGCGCATCGACAGCCACGCGAACTCTGTGCGCATTTGTTGACTAAAAGTTGGGTTAAGAAAAAACCACTTTCAAGCTTCACATACAAGCACACTCCGTATCTGGGTAAAGTGTGGTGAAATGAGATGGGAAAGGGTTACCGAGCCGGTGGAGGAGCGTACACAATTAAACTTTCACCGGGAATAATCTTTACCATTAACATAATGCAGTCGTACTTCCGGCTCGGATGACTTTTGCCAGCGCGGCGTGCAGCGTGTCAAGCTATATGTACATCGGTGCTGTACATCGTCGCTCTTGTAGGTTGGCTGTAATGGCATAATACTGCCAGTACCGACGAGGTGGTACCATCATCAGCGGCGGGAACCGCAGCGCCATTATTGTTGCATAATTTATGCTACCGCGCAATGCTATCAGTACAGTGTCAGGTAGCAGTGCACTGCATGGGAAGAAGGTTCCTGCAACTTGCCGATAGTAATAATGGCAATGTAACAGTGCTTGCAGCAGTAAAAACACAACCCAAACACTCACAAACTCCCAAACACAAGCTTAAATAGTTTGGTAAGTTATTTACACTATACAAACGCCCTGCGGAGGAGGGTAAAAGCGAAGGCATCCTTATTAAAAGTGAAATATTTCTTGGCATACTTTTTGGACCCTTTCAAAAGTCGTAAGAATTATACATCCCACACACTCCTCAAGTCCCCGAGGGAAGTATCATTCGTGTTGAAGTACGTGTTTTTCTCCCGTTTCTCTCTGTGCGTGGGCCCGCACAACTTTATACCGCAAAAAGTGGTAGTGGTCCCAAAAAAGGGGAAGGGGGGTGGGCTGGTGGCCCTTTCTGGGCTCAGAGGAAAGATCGACATTTTTCATTCTTTGCAAACTATTTCCGTTTTACGCTTCACTCTAAATTCCCTGCTGAGTGCCGAAGGGGGAGCGAGGGATGAAGAGTGCCAAGACGCTGTGCTGCGGATGGATGGATGCCTTTTTGGCCGTGTCCCGGCTGCAATAAAGTTAAGACACGAGTGCAAGCGCTGGAATGCTCATTTTCTAGAGCGCAAAACCGAAAGCGCTCGCCATGAGTTGGGGAAAAGTTATCGAGCAAACGAAGAGAGAAAAAAAAACAGAAATGGGACACACAGGAAATTCGGTACGTGATTATTTGCATTCTGTTTGGTGGCGAAGGCGGGAGGCATGCTTCCAGCACATGCCAGCTTGTAGCAAGATTTCTTCCCCATTATTTTTCACACTCCTTTGCTGCTGCTCTACGTACGTGTATGTAGTTTGGTTTTAATGCTCGCGGGATGCAAAAGGGAAAAGAGCAAGATTTAATAAGTAAAAGCCCGCTCGAGTGTGATGTGGTGCATCCCGCTCCGGCCCACCCTAGGGTTAGGGCCCTGCGAATGGCTTCAATAATTGTGTGTCTCACACACGTACGACAGTTTTACGGCAGTGCGGTAGCAGAACATGGTTGGGGAAAAATGGGAAACTTTTTAATTTCTGCAAGCTAAAAAGCACTTCCCAGACGCTGGGGTTCTGCGGAGGAAAACTGGTGGAGCAATGGTAAAGTTCTAACGATTTCCTGACTATTAAAAGTCACCAGGAATGTAAGCGGAATCGAAGGACCAGGGACGATGGCGAGAAGAAGGAGCGTTGAAAATGATTACAAAAAAAGAAAACATAAGATTTATCTTTGCCCGCCAGTCGAAACTTTTAACATTCACATCAATCTCGTTCGAATTTTGCAAGAGTATTTCCGTTCCGATGGCTAGAGGGACAGGCTTGTTCATTGGAAAAGCCTGTAGCTTGGACGGAATACGATTAATCTTCCGTGTTTCCCAAAATGGAAAATGAAAAAAAATAAACTTGGCAAGCAGAGCACTGGGGAAGTAAAACTGGTTCGAATGTAAATGGGGCTTTGCTTAAAATTCAACAGTGAGCGCCAAGCGCTTTGATGTTAGACTTACCTTGAAGTACCATTTGATACCGTATTTGAAACCATTCTCGGGCTCATGCATGTGCAATTCGTTGCGTCTATCTTTTCAATCATCATTGCGTTGGTGGATAAGAATGATAATTTGGAAACGGTTTGCCAAATGGATCTTTTTGGTGCAATAAAATCCAAGGCTAGTTGGTATTAATTATTGAAGAAGGTTACGAACAGCGTAAAGTTTTGCCGTGAGTTATGAATAGCTTAATAATTTAGCGCTAAAGTGGTGTATAATGCTGCCGTTTCGTTGTCACAATTGGCAAATAAAATTGCAGGCTTGAGTGACCCACAGCAGCCGAACGCTGCTAGCAGTAGTTTCGTTCCATGTGATGAAGCTGTTTACGGATGTTAGAAACATTTGGCATCGAAAAGCCTTACGTTTCATTAACTGCTAACATTGCGCTGCATTTTGGTGTGGTTGCGCTGCACTATGTTCTTTTACGTAGCACAACATGTTGACCTGTTTTTATCTCTGCCAACATCACGGACGCAAACGGGAGCACGGATTTTATGCCCGCGAGTGAGCAATGGCCGTTGTCTATGCAAATTGTGTACATATGCCCTGTTTTTTACGAATGCTCGGAGCTTCGCTAGAACAAACTGTTGTCTTTAGTTCTTCCCGCTGCAGTACCGCCGTTTTCCTGCTCCATACTTTCCCAACGATGGGAAAAGCGTAACGATTAAGGAAAGCGTTACACCATCGCTTTTACAATCTCCTTTCGGGTTTTTCCGTTGTTTCGGGATGGATTTTCATCATCGCCGGCAGCGGGAAACAAACAGTTTTCCAAACTATCCTGCTGCTCCCAGGTAAGGCAGGTCGGACCAACAGTGCGACCAAAGCCGGCGGCGAAAAGCTGCTCCCATCTGTGCGACGACGACGACGACGACGACGACGACATGTTGGTGAGCACGAAATAGTGCGCTGAAACTATAAGCTTACAGCGGATTTGGATTTTCTCCGGTAAAGTTCGGTTCCAGCGTTTGACCCTGAAGGGCACGAGGCGATGCGGTGCAGGTGCCGAGCCGGTGACATGAGTAGTATAAAAATGTTAGCGTAAAGTCGTTTCCGTTTGTGTCATGCATCCGCTGTGCTCATCTTGCGGCGGCGGCGGTGCGCGGTTGTGGCATTTCTTGCTGCAGAATCGCAAGGAAACAAAAAATGGAACAGAATGCAAACTACCTGCTGCGGAAAGTTGAACACTTTTAACAAGGAAAGTGCAAACATAGCGTGTCCCATACAGGGAGTGAGGGTGTTTTTGTTAGCTTTTAGGCGTGCCTTTTGCATTATCAGGTTTGTTACAAACCGCAAACCGTTTCGGGCACAACTTTGACAATGTTGAAAAAAAAAAAACATTCGACGGGTTGTCGTTTTTGCGCTGCTTTGTTCAACTAGTCAGCGAGACTGGTGTTGGAGCTTTTCCGGTGCATGCAAAGATCAGAAATAGAATAATGCAATACATTATTTGGAATGGAGCCAGATAACAAACTGCTCACAAAAACAAGGTGCTTGATCTCTTTTTTTTCTAATTTATTGCTTTACATTCGTTCACACCGCGTTCGCATGCTGTCGAAGTTGTGGGTCACGAATGTGGGACTGGACATGCTCAGTAGCGGGCAGCAACGCTCTTTTATCAGCCTCATCGCATCGACACAGTTTCACGTGTGGCCGCAGTTTTTTCAGCTAGCGCATGTCCACCCCGGTTCCGCTGACCCGTGCACTTTATCGAATCGCTCATTTTTGTTTTCTGATACATTGACAGATGACAGTTGATGTGAGTGAGCCTGGCGTGCGAAGATATGACGGAAGCTGTCAAAGAAATAGACTAATGGAATCTCGAATGGATATGTGTTGCGCTCTGCCAGTCCGACAACGATCAAGCTCTTTTTTTTGTTTGTTGCTGCTGCTGCTACAGCCACATGGGGGGAAAAATCTACAACACAAAAAAAAAAACGCTGAATGCTTGAAAGTGCAAAGCAATTGATTGATTACTTTCGCAGCGCGACGACAAACTAGCGAGCGCACCCGCATCATCAATAAAAGCCGGCCGGGTTTCGTGCTGTTGTTGCGAAAAGGGTTTAACTTATTGCAACACAAGCAAACGACCGCGGGCTGCGGAAAACGGAATTCACATCGAGCGCAGCGGCCACAAACAGTTCGTTAGCTGGTGGTCGAAATTTGATTAATCAGCGCTGTTGGCAGTTGCTCGCCGTAACCCGGTGCGGGCCGAGTGGGCAAAAATTGAATCCGATGCTGGTGGTCGACCACCATGGTCCCGAAAATATGCAAAAAATAAAGTAAAAAAGCACCTCGCCAATCGACCGGTGCATCACGTGGGAATGTAATTACGAATTGCGAATTTGTATGCATAAATTGATGGCACTTTAGTAACGTGCGTGCCTTTCTTTCCCGCTGCCTTCTGCATGTGCATCACGCATCGCCATTTGCCCGTTATCGAGTAACAAAGAGAGAGAGAGAGAGAGAGAGAGAGAGAGAGAGAGAGAGTGGGAAAGTACATGTACTGGGCGGTGTGGCACGCAATTAAAACGTACGCATGTACTGCGGAATGCTCCATCAATATTCGCGCCCATTTGTGGACGGTGTAAATGTACTGGGAAATGCAATAATCGAGTTAACTGGCACACAGACACATTGACTGCAGCGAGATGAGAATGTTGCGTTTTTGCAAGGAAAAGCCAAAGCCGTACCGGAGCGCATAAAAAAAACACTAGCAAGGTTAAGCTAGTGGAAAAGTTGTCTAAAACCCGAAACTGATCCCGAACGTGGCTGCTGTAACGAGTGCTGAAGAATGGTTGAAGGGGGGACGGGGGCCAAAGCGATGAGAAGTGGAAATGGTTGTAATGACGAGAGCTGGGAAAGGGTGAAAACGAAAACGGCTCAGCTCGGGCATAGATTCCCTTTCGGTATCGTTACCTTCACGCTCTGTGGCATTTGACGGTGAAAAGGGTTACACACCGAGTGTGTCTGTGTGTGTTGCCGTTTTGACTATCTTGCAAATTGACGTGTGCAGGAGCGGCGCCGGGATGGGGCGGGTGTGTGAATAAGGATGAATTTGAAATTCAGATTTTTTAAACTTCTTCAACCGTCGGTCTCCGTGCCCAAGCTCCGATGGAGTGTGCGGCAACGGATGGTGTTGGTTGGTGGCAAGGGGCAATGTATGCTGAAACCGAATAGAACAAGGCACACGGTGAACGGCAAGGGTGTTCACCAACGTGCACGACGGGCTAAAAGTTTTCCGGCAGGAATTTGTAAACAAATGTTACGGCGGCAAAAGTGCAAATCGGCAGAACGACATGGAAATGGAAGGGGCGCCCGGTTCGCTTTTCCGATTGTGGTGGGTGTGCCTGCGAGAAGGGTTTCGCTTTGTATGTTTTATTTCGGCAAAGAAAACAAAACATGTATCTAGCTGTGAACGGTAGATCACGAGGTTAAAGCAGAGGTCATGAGCATTATAAAATACTAAGCACAAATTAGGCAAAATTTAGAGATGTTTGTTTGGTGCTTTTTAACCGAACAAAGTCGCAGGGTTGTGGCTCGATTTTTCCAGCAAGCAAGGGGCTTAATATTAGTTACGAAACGCTTTGAAATCACCCTTGATTTCGCTAAACTATTCAGAACAAATCCTATAAATCACGTACCTTAATTGTCCTCATTCTTTGTGCCAGTTGGTTGAATTGAGACGAGGTTAAACTATTTCCAACGTCTGTCTCAAACTTTACCCAGTAGCTGTATGAAAAGGTGTGTATCTTAATTTGAATCAGGAAACTTTCACACGTGGTTGTTGCAATAACTTCTTCTAGGCATGTCGTAAATTCACTGTTCTACTATCAGACCAGTGTGAGCCAAAGTGTTCGCAGTACAAGGTAACTATTTCCGGAATGGATTGAGCAGTGGTTCGAAGAAAGAGAAACTAATAGGAAAAGTAGGAAAGGAAAGTATGTAGTACGGTGGAAGCAATTTACCTCTTCTGTAGCATTCCGTGTAATTCGGCTATAAGTTTCATACAGAGTTTGGAGGAAGGTCATAAGTAGAATGATAAATAGAATCAAGTATACCTTTTTTTTTGTTTAGTTGCCAATTTGTTTGTTTACGTCAAGTTTACCTGACTTTTGTTTAAAAAAATATTTCGGGAAACAACTATCGTACATCATGGAACAAAATTAATTTATGACAAAAAAGCATTGGTCAAATTATAATGAGAAAAAAACTGAAATTGATTGTATAGCGCTCCGTGCCCCGTTTATCACTAGGCAAGTCAATAACGAACTAGAACGGCACAGAAAAAAAAAACCGTTTTCCATTAATCAACATTCATTCTGAAGCGCTGAGACAAGAAAGAGAAAAGCATTTTTCATTGCTTTAATTATAGCAATCAATTACTGCTTTTTGCTACCAAAAATTCCAGTCGGCCAACTTTTTTCTCAACCTTTCCCAACCTCTGGCGCAACCTCATCTTTTAACACCTTCGACATGATTGTTTTTTGTACACGCGGCTACTTTGTTCACTTCCCTTGTCTCTTATATTTCATTTAAAATCCAATACAGCTGCCGCTGCTAATGAGAATTGAAACAAGCGACCCCACGCCAAATTGACCCTAATGCATTGTCGGTGGCAGTGGGGTGGCTGAGGAGGAGGTGCCTTCGGTTAGCCAACCGACGACACACAACCAAGCAATGCCACGAACCGTACGCAAACGAGCGAGAAAATCAAATTAAAATCTGAAAGCTTTTCTTTTTGTACCTTCTCGCCGTCCTATCGAGACGGTGAAGGTGTCAGTTTTATTTGTATTTTTGCCTCCCAAAAAAAATCTGCAGCCCGCATTTGCAGGTCACTTTGGCTTTCCTGTTTTTTTCCTTCCTTCCTCTGCCTCTTCCTTTTCATTGGTCATCTACAAGCAAAGAAAAAAAAGGCTACATGCTGGCGAAACCCAGCCATTGCTGCAAAACCACCGAACCACCGACGAGCGTGTCCGTTTTTCCTAGGACGCACAGACATGGAAAGCTGCTGAAAGCATTGGACGGGAAAATTATGACCTTATCTTTCGCGTACGTACGTACGCACGCTTGCTCTATCGGGCGGTGTAATGGGGCTGCTGGTGGCGTCCGGTCCCTTTTTTCCGTTACGCTTCGTTTGCAGTTGGGCCGCAATATCGTCGTGAAGGATGAGCAGTGAGAGAGGATACTGAGCCAAAAATCAATACGCGGGTTCCCCTCTGACCGCCAGCTCAAGCAAGGGTGACGATCAAAGGCTAGGAAGGTGAGGATAGAAAGAGGGAACAAACCTTTAAAGAAGAGTGTTGTAAAACAGTTGGAAGTGCAAAAACTGAAGTCAATCAATTAATTACTATTGGTGCGAAAGGTAATATTCTGCTACTACCCGGAATTATGTCCATGCAATTATTAATTATGTTCGTTTAGATCTTCTTCAGCAGTACGGAACGAACGTTTGATTGAACTTTCCGAAACCCTTTTTTTGTGCCACAAATTTCGTTCGCCTACAGCAGTAACATGCTTTCGTACCGAGTATGTGAAAGAAAGGGAATTACTTAATCCGTTCACCTCCTCCGCACCAGCACCAATCCGAAGAATCCGCCCTGTAACGGTAGTAATAACAATTATTTCTCACTCCGCAAGAGCGTCCGTCTTGCGCAGGGAGCAGCGGGGGAATGTTCTGGAAAGGAAGATGCGATGTTCTATTCAGCACACTCGTTAACAGTCTTGCGATAGCTCCCAAAGTCTTTCCTCCGCACCGATACGGCCAGGTTAGCTTTCGGTGTGCTTCAGTCGGGCGCAATATTATCAGCTAGAAGCAAAACTGTGGGTGTCACATAGCCCATACACAACTCGGAAAAGGGCAACCTTTCCAAGCAAAGTACCCTCCGGGTTTTCGTCTGTGAAACGGCCTTCCGAATGCTAAGCTAACCATCAGAACGAATAGTGCGCACAACGGGGTTTAGTGTCCTTTCTTCCGAAACGAAACGATTCGAGTGCCGTGGCAGAAAGCATAATTTGTCTGCTGCTGTCCTTTTTTCCGTTTGCTGGCAGTGCTGTGCTTTTGAAGCAATCACTGAGGGCGTTAAATTATGTACGGAGTGTCGGTGTTTGGCGTTTTAATTAATTGCAGCAATGGCACGTGAAACGAGTGGGTGGCGGCGTTTTGCTGCTGCGTTGTGAGTATTGTCATGTCAATTTTCAAGTTGTGGAGCTTTGCTCAGAAAATTATTACAAATGATTCTGGGTTTGCTTGCGGGGCAGTTGATAGCAGACTGAAGCTTTTTAGGTATGATTTTAAAGCAAGAGGTTCAGTTCAGCTACAGCACTATTGATCGTTATTAACGAAAACCGAAGCAGTTTCGTTAAGTTGAAGTTGTTTTGGGGCCGATGAGTAGGTTCATAAATATAAAGAGCTTTTTATTTGATTGTATAATTGTTGCAACGTTTTATGCAAACTAGATAACAACATACGGCATCAGATTCAGATGTGTTATACACCAACGTGCATCCTGGTCACGGCACCAATGTCCAATAAAACGATTGGTGCCGAACACTCTAGTTTAACGAAATTGCTTCGTGTTTTGTAACCAACGGTCGAACTCCAGGGTAGTGGCTGAACAAGATGTTTTATACATTCAATTATTTTGATAAAAGTAAGAATAGCTCAGTAACTCTAAGATGTGTTCTTTAAGATGCAACTTTTCCCGGTGGCATCCATTTTTAAATGGAACGGATTTTCGCGCTCTCCTGATCCTTGGATCCCCGTTGTCCGTTTGACCGCTTACGAAACTTTAATTTGAACGATCAACCTTTGCACCAATCCCCCCCGAGGGTACTTTATGAAACGCTTGTGCTCGGCTTTCTCCCCTTTCCTGCCTCCCGAACTTGGGTTGATTTCTCACCCTACACGCACACGATCGCGCTTCGTGCTCGTTTGCCGGTGCCTGTGTTAAAGAATTTACTCGCTTCCACAAGAACGGAGCGGAATTTGATTACATCATCCGTTTTCTGCCACCAGTGCCGTCCATTGGCGGGGCAATCGTTACGCGGTCACCACTGCCTTTCGCTCTCTGCGTGCCAGGATCGCTCGCCCTCCTTCTCGGCTGCAACCACCGAGCACACGGTTTGTTTGTGTAGTAACCATAAAATGTTGTATTTGCGATTACCAACGCTTCGTGCACGGGGAACACGGTCCCTTCCCAAGCACAGCATAATCATGACCAGCAACGAATAAACTTCCATCCCTTCCCGCCGCCCGAGGAAACCCAAGAATGCTTGAGATTGAAAAATTTCGCCAATTTGTATCATCATTTCGTTTTGGGACTTCTGCTGCTGCTGCTGCTGCTTTTGCGGTGCTTAAGCATGAATACCGGAAACTGGAGGGGTTCCGTATCTCTTGCCACCCCGCTCCCCCGTGTGTTTGGTGTAGCTCGGCCGCAAGCTGAAGAGTTTTTATGCATGCGCCCATGGTTTATGTAAGCGCCAAACCAAACCGAAACCGAAACCGTCTGCCCGGTGTGCTTCCTTCGTTTATTTATATTTCGTCCCGCTGTTCGTACATCCTTCGCCGCCGGATGTCTTTTATCGATTGTGAAGCTTTCGTACACTTGAGCAATAAGGGAGGGAAGCGGGAAAAACTTCTACTCTTCCCTAGCAGGAGCCACGCGGTACCGGACGGTGTGAGTGCATCCTTTGCTTGCATTGCTAATGCTGTACGGTAAGCGTTCTCCTTACCGTCTTGTCATTTGTGTGCGCTGCAGCGCCGGGAAAGGTGCAGGGTGCAGTGTGGTGGAAGATGTACTGGACATAAGCAAAATCAAGGACTTTTGGCTAGTGCCCAACATTTGCGGCACAACGGCGTGATGGTGCTCTATTTTCAGAAAACAGTTCGCGTATCCGCTTCGGCCAGCTGGTCGGGTGTGATGGAATGAAGCAGGTTTTTGTTAGGTTGTTTCCTCTCTCTCTCTATCTCTCTCTCTCTCTTTCATTTTCTCCCGCCTTCTCTTTCCGGTTCTCTTCTCTCAGTGCTACCCGTGGGCGACATTGGTAGTACATCCGTGCTAGTTTTCTTAGCAGGCAAGCGCAAGGTACAGGAAAATAGGACAGCAGACATGCACTCGTTAAATATTTAGTCACTACCTGCTTCTGGGGGAATCAAATTTGCTTACCTAGGCGCTAGGTGGGGCATTGGTCGGGTATGTAGGCGGTGTAGCATCAAGCATCAGCTTCCGATTGACGACGGTCCTGGCAAGGGAGGCGATGAGCGAGCTGAAAAATCAATAGCGAAAGACCTGGCAGAATGCTAATCAGCAAGGGCAACAAACAGTGAGCTGGAGCAGAAGACTTTTATGACGGTAGAAGATTGCATTCATAATTATGAAGCTTTTGCTAGGCATTCTAGGATGCTGCTTTCAGTATTTGAATGTTAAGAGATGGCGCCGCGCGGTAGACAGATGATGCTTCCTGGTTGGAAATGAAGGATTGGCTCATAAGCTGAAGTGCTGTTGTAAGGGTTTTTGGTGTCGTGAGTTAGATCATTTTTTGTTGTAAAAGAAAATGTAAATTCAACTCAATAAATAATCTTCTTTTATTTCAGAAGTGACGGCCAGACCGCATTGCTTTCAATAAATGTTCATTGTGTAAAGGAAATGTATTTTTAATATTTTTACAAACTCGTTTATGGAAAGATATTGTCAAATGTGTAACTAAAATGTACTCTTTTACTAAAAATTGCATTTATAGAAGATGATAGGACCAAAACATGATAATAAATTTATGAAGACATGTTTTCGATGCAAACCATTGGCCTAGACACAAAACCGGTGTGCTTGAAACAGCTTTTAGTTACACCTGAAATACGGCTAAAGTCACTCATTACTCGACTGTTAAACTGTAAAAAAAAACATCACTCAAAAACCGTACCAAAATCAATCTAAAATTGTGCCTCATTCTTCAAACAATTTTCAAACAATTCGCATTCCATCATTATATTTTGCTTCTCTTCACCAGTGTTTTGAAGTTTGTTTTCCATTCACATACAAAGAACATTCCTAACAACAGCCCAAAATCCTTCCCACTACTTGCCCGCTAAACCCCGATACTTCAAAACCTGTGAGCAAAAACAAAAAGGCATACATTTCAACCCTACTAAAAACCGTGTTTCTTCTCTTTCCATTTCTTTTCTTCACAGATTTCCAACGAGTACACGAGTGTGCCGGGCAAAGCAAGGAAAACTCGGCAGTGTGCAAAACTTCAACTTATTTAAAGAAAAAACGACACCTGAAAGCAAAAGACAAAACAAAAAAGCTGAACGAAACATCATAAACACACCACCGCCCACGCTCTCTGGCTTGGTTGGAGCGGTCCGATTGTCCACCGTTTTCCGAACCAGCTGAAAAATTATTCGAACAATTTTCATCATTGTTTGTGTGTGTTTGTGCGAGGATGGGTGGAGGTGGGTGTTTTTCTGGGGAACGAACAGTTGATAAACTTTTTGCGAAGGAAAACCGGCGAACAATTTCTTTGCGGGGAGCAGCGAGCGGCCGAAATCGAGCAAAAATCTCTTAGATCGAAGCGCTTCTTGCTGCTGCCGTCATCGACACCGTAGAACCGTAGAACCAGTTCGTTAGATTCGTGTGCTCTTGTTTAATGAAATCCATCCTCGGAACGTGAGCTCGGTTTTTGTAATCGTTCAGTAGGTAGTCGGCAACAAAGTGGACAGCTAAGGCAAAGCAAAGAAAGTGAAAAGATCGGCCAGGAAGCACGACTGTGAGCGAGCAGAACTTTCAACAGCGACAGCGACCGGGTCGGGAAACCCGAGGAAAAGCGTCCCAAACACACCAGCACAACGGCTTAGCAATCCTTTTGTTGGTGTTTTGTAAGAATTTGTGTTGGATTTGTTTATCGCTGTGTGTGTACCATTTTCTTTATCGGTGTTTATTTTCGTGCTTTATTTGCCCGTGTGCCGTTCAAACTTGCAGCCTTTCGCTGATGGACCGTACCACGGTTTCCGTTTCATACCGTTCCGCACTGGGTGGTCCATAAACAAAATGACTGTTAAAAACTTGCTTTAGATGAAGTGCAAAGTTTCGCAGAACTCACTACTGGGCACCTATTTTTTAGTGATTGGTATTTTAACTCCTTAGCTCAATTTTTCTTTTGCAGTTTCAACACATCTCATCGTTAACTAAGAAGTAAACTAAATCACACGCGAGTGAGTGATATTGATTGTTGTAAAGTTGTAACAGGCGGCGTGTGTTTGGAAGTGAAACAGTAAAAACAAGCACAGACACACACACACACACCCTCCCATACTCACACACTTATAGTGTTCAAACCAGCTCCAGAAAACCCGCACGGAAGGAAGCTCGAGAAAGCAAAATGGCCGCATTCGTCGCAAAGCAAATGGTCGGCAACAAGCTGAACGCAGTTAAAGGTAAGTGTACAACAATCACCAATAATGTGGCACATATATTTTGAAAAAAATGCTTCGAAACCATGCGTGCGCACCGGCATACCTTCGACCGATTGTTGTTTATGAACACCTTAATGGAGACCACGGTGATGTAACGCGGTTAGTCGCGCTCGTACGAGCGCCTCCGTATGGAGAGCTTTTCGGGATCGAAGAAAATCCACAGTCCGCATCGCCAGAACCAGCCAGCCAGCGGCACACGCTGTTCACCCGTCATTAGAATCTCATTTTTTCTCCGCTCATTGAAAGCAATATGTGCGGCATAAATCATGGTAAATAATGGTCTCATAAATTATTCATAATTCGGTGAATCCAAAACAGCACACCGCGGCAGATCGTTCTGGCTTTCCTTTTTCCCCGCCGGTGTGATGGGTCTGCTTTCCCCGGTGCGCTCGAGTTTTAAACAGCGAAAGAAAGACAGTTTCCCGCACCGGCAGATTGTCGCTTCCATTACGGATTCTCTGTTTGCGCGAGTGCGTATTGTTTTGTTTTGTTCGGTGCTGCATGTACGCTCCATTTGGCCAGCGGTAGTTAAACCGCACAACCGGCTCAACCGGAAAAACGGCATTACACGAATGGTGGCGAGGTGGCGGGTGGTGTTCATACATTGCTGTTTAATTAAAAATGCGCCACCTTCTTTCGGTCGGACCGGCAATGGCATTCCGGTCGCCGCCCGGAAGCATGCCAGCGAAAGGTGATGAAGTGTGGTGTTATGTTTTTGTTGCCCGCTGCCCCCGCCGATGCTTGGAATGTTTCGTTCGATTTCGGTTCCGGTAATTACGCGAAGGAATGTGCGTGGTCTGGTATTTTGCTGCCCTCGGTCTTGTGTTCGGCACACAAGGGTTTAGTTCTCATGGGTGTGGGTAGTGGGTTATGCTACTAAAGGAACGAAATACGAAGCAAAAGCCAGGATAATGCGGTGAATAATATTTTATTTTTATCGATAATCTCAAATCACAATGAAGCGATACGGGGAATCAAAGATAATGCTAATTAATGGTGTTTAATGCATTTGATTTGGGGAGTCATGTACATGGTAGACAGCCTTCCAGGTTTAGATTTCAGCGTCAATGAACTAAAAGGAGACCAATTTGAATAATATTGCCATATGGGATGCTTTTTTTCGTGCGTAAGACTGCTTATTCCGGTATGGGAACACCGAGTCACGAAAGAGCCAAGCAAATCGGTGTTTTTGGTGTAGGTTTTGACCACCATTGGCTGTAGTGCAAATAATGGTGTGATATATTAAAATATTCAGCAGTTGCTTTGCTTTGTATACCATTGTGTACCAATATACAATTTTTTTTATGTATACCAATATACAATATTTTTTGTAGTGGTGGAAACCTTTATTTTTCATAAGATTGAATTTTTGCTAGATTTTAAGATACATTTGTATTGAGTTTGTTTTTTATGTGGGGAAATCCAAAAAACAATCCACGCAATTTTGAATTTAACTAAAAAAAATAAATAAAAACTAACCTTAAAACCCTAACCTATCACTATCCTCTAAACTAATAACTAAACCTATCCTTTACACCTAATGTGGTGAGTTTTCTTCAATTATCTGATTTAGGACCATTAATTCACTAGATTCGCACTTGTTGTAATAATAATGGTTTAAACTATCTAAGTAATTTTTCAATGTTTCTATATTAGTAATTCTGTGAAGCTCTCTGGTATTGAACCATGGTGGAACGTTTATGATTATCTTAAGTATTTTGTTTTGTCTAATCTGTTTTTTTTTTTTCAAATGACATTTTGCTATACCTTTCCACGCTGGAGCTACGTAGGTCAGAGTTGGGCGGAAAAAGGCTTTGTGAACTAATAATTTATTCTTCATACTTAGTTTTGATTTTCTGTTAAAGAATGGATATAAACATTTTATCATTATCTCAGTCCTTGCCACCATTCTTTCAGTATTACGAAGTGAGACAACATTGTTCGAATTCTATATGAACTTTGATACTCCAAATCTATCGCTCGTTCGGATGATTTAACTTTTACCTGTTTATAACGGAAAACCATGGGTAAAGAATATACGTGAGATTTCCATTTCGCACTAGTTCTCATAAATGTTACCGTCTGAATCATGCCTTTTTTGAACTCAAAATTACTGTAAGGATTAACTTGAACTCAGCGAAGGTTAGCCTTTCAACTGATTGAAACCTTCAGGGCGGGCAATTGATATACAGAATTGAATTTCAAATTCTTACTTTAACACCCATGTCTAGCAGTTTTGCACGTTATTGATTTTATGCAGCGGCTTAAAGTTTTCATTTTCAGTTACTTGACATGATAATTAAACTTAAACCATTTCTTCTAAGCACTTTTCAGTAAACTATAAACATAAAAATTAAAAATTTGGTGAAAAATGAACTGCATAAAGCATGCTGAAAAAGGCAAAAAACACGGCAGCCAATTTGTAAGGATGTATTGTTTCACATTTTAATACTTTAACTTTACAAAATTTGATCAATATTAAAAAAGGAATGTCTTATCGTTGGGCTTAAAGGCAATACCGTTCCCTCCTGCTTATTTATTCCAAGAAAATTAATTTAATCTCGCAGGTTTGTACATTCCGATTGCACTGCATTGCACAGGAAAATATGAGAAACCCTTTGCATTTACCTTCAGTTAATAATCTTATTAACTGAAGGTAAATAATTTAATTTACCTTCAGTTAATAAGTATTCAGCAGTATGCAGTTTGTGTGTGCTCCCTTGACATTCTGACAGTAATAAGGTTTGCGAGATAGTGAGCCTTTGATCTACGATCCATTATGATTTACTGGAATTTCAAGTTATTATGTTTAATCAACATGGAAATTGAGATAATATTGATATCGACAGATGCCACCTGAATCAATGAAATGCACTCGTTCCAAAGCTTGCAGGGTGATATGTTTAGCCATGAGTAAAAAAAGCTCATCACATCACGCAATTATTGTTAGCATAAAACATTGATCAAACTATAAAGCTTAAGAGTTCGGTTTGTGCATTAGCAAGGTGCAAACTTTTTATAATCGTTTTGTTCCACCACAAGTGGGACGTGTTCAAAAAGAATAAATCCAATTCAGAAAACTGTGCTCACGTGGGAAATATCCTCATCAGGCAATAAAGCACCGGTTCAATCGCAAAAACTGAAGCTACCCGGGAAGGCTGAAAAACAAACTAGAATGTATCACACACATTCAGGTAACCGTTTATTTAGCGAAGATCAGCCAGCTCGTGTTCAGGATGAAATTAACTTGCGAGCTGTCGGTGTGTTTTTTTCTTCCACCCACCACTGGCGCGAAAAAAATCGAGGCACCTAAAACAAACGGGTCTGTCCAATATTACCTTCACACCGTAGCACACAGCTTTGTTCTTTTTCGATCCGTTGAATGCATTCGGAAAGTGTGCCCTGTTTTTTTCGCAGACTATTTCATCCCAAAACCCAAAGTGCCGAAAATAGCTGCAAACTTTGCGCACCGCACCGTCGGAACAGCGCCATATATGCGACTGGCGTACAGTTTTCCCAGCAAGCAAAAAAGCGAGAACCAGAAATGTTCACTCTCATAACAAAAAACAACAGTCCTCGTTTGGGTGTGAGGTTCGTTTTTTTTTGGTACAGTGTGCTGGACGCTGTGGGAAATCAAAAAGTTTTGTAAAATTCATGGAAATTTTCCTGTTCGATTGCTGGCGGAACGGATGGCAAAGGTTTTGTGAGCTTGCGATGCTCTAAGCGGAAAATGAAACCCGAGAATGGGGTAAAAAAACACAACACTGCGGAAGATGGTGGTCTCGGTCGAGAGCATACAACTCGCATAGACACGGGAGGAGCCAAATTGTACACCTTCTGCCATATCAGGATGGTGATGCACAGTGAACAATATTCAAAGTTCCGACAGCGCAGCTGATGTGAGACATTTTGGAAGTTTTTACGAGTGAACGAGGTGGTTGTGTGTGAGAGAGTGTTTTTTATGACCTTATTTATCAACGGTGTTGCAGCGGAACGTGAAAAACAGGGTTATAAGATAGGGCTAATATTTTAAATTTCGTGGAAGAGTTGTTATTCCAATCCAGCGAAAGAGTTTTCAGCATGTCCACTGGTCTCGGGAACGTTCGTTACGTATGGCGTGATGATTTTTTGACGTGCCTTTTTGTTGCGACGGAAAAGGTACTCTCTTTATGTTATTGAAATATTGTTTTCGTGCTACTCGTCGTTAATTAATGCTGTGAAATTTTACTTCGATTAATTGGAAGTTTGCAATATAAAAACTGCTTTTTACTGTAATGCGATGGAACACTTCGTAAAATTCTAAATCACTATTGTTTATATTATTATTGAATGATCTGTATATTTAAAGCATTTGTATAACTAAACTGCAATCAATGGCACTTTGTTTCCATTTTGACAACAAACACGAATCCATTCTTGTGCGCTTGTCAGTACAGAGTATCGAAACCAACCTAACCAGAAATTCAGCACCATTGCTTTAATTCAGTCACGTTTCGGCATCCAATCGACCACAGGCTAGCCACTGACGGCAGCAGACTCGTGTTTCCCTGCAATCCTGTGTGCAATCGGTGCGGTTTCCGTTTTCCGTGGAGCGTCTAGAGCTGCCCACTTCCTTCTGTGTTAACCTTCTCGAACGCAAATGGAATTTCGCGGCACTCCGGGGGGAACCGGGCACGGCACGTTCCTTCAGCCGAAAGCGCAGCCCGTTGGAACTTGGAGGAGAAAACTTCATTGGAGTGGCTGAATCTCGCTTGCGGTGAATCGTGCCAGCATCTTGAACCGTATTGAACACCGAATGCGATAGTTGCATTATCGCCACTTGCTACACACTGCAATGGACGAATTAAATCACGATTCGGTCATTCTTAGCTGCATTGTTCTACGGCTCGCGCGTGGAATGGGGCGCGGAGGGATGTTTTTTTTACTCCGTAGGTTTGTTTCTCGCGGAGAGTAAGTGATGTGGCGCATGGTGCAGCTGCAGGTGTTGGAGATAAGATTGACAAGAAACGATTTAGAGCTGTTTTTCAAACTTCCACTGGCGTGATTTATATCTGTGTTTGAACGTAAATAAAATTGTTTGCTCCACACTCTATCACTCTAGTGGCAATCGTGTCCAGTGTTTGAAATAATCCGTTGATATTTGTTTCCCTGGCAGAAACGGTTTTTTTTTATGGTTAGTTTTATGTTTTTTTTTAAAAGTAAGTGAGAATAATGACAAAGGAATTTCAACAAACATTGAAATGTAGTAAATACCTTAAAATTTTTACAATGATAGGCGTCTATGCACGTTGATTTTTTTTATAAAACAATAATTTAATGTGCTGTTTACAACACAACTGTTCGAAATCGCAAAAACTTTGAAAATTTCGTAACCTTAAAAGTAATTTGATTTAGCTGTTGTAATGGAAAACATTAGCATGCTAATCATTTTTCGTTTCTCATATTTTCGATAAAACAGCACCGTTGGACTTATCATTCAATTTCATGGCTTCGACGTTAATAATTTCGTTGCCGCTCAATGCTTATTCTTGTTTTGTATAGAGTCTAAGCAAATTTTATGTTTTTCTTAAAGATTCTTTGGTAAGAAGCTGAATGCAGATAAAAAGATAAAAATTATACCAATCGCCTTTACTGGTTTAGCTTGAAGATAAGAATGATGAATAATCTTAGCATAACTTACTATTTGCTGAAATTTCTTCGTTGTAAGAGAATCTAAATATGAATTTATGTTATCGACTTAATTCAATTTGCAAACACTACTCAGTAAAATTAAGCCTTTTTGCTTTAACACGAAACCTAAATCATTTTTTTTATAAAGTGTTTTTCTTGTGGTTGTGTCTCGTTTAGCATAAAGGGTTTTTTATCTATTGCACTGAACAGACTCCCCTCCATTGAATATCTAACGCTCCAGTTGTAGCTCCAGAGTTGATCCTTACCCGGTGCCAGCAATTGTTTATTTTCTATTTGTTCTGCTGCTTCATTTATTCTTTCCCGGCGTATATAACGATAACCTAATAAAATGAAGTAAAGTACAGTGTGAGAGCTTGTTACGTCCTCCCGGTTGAAAGTAAATATTGCCTTTGGGGATTTATTGGGGCTTGGCATTGGTTGGTTGTAGGCGGTGGTCGTGCTTGTCACGATTCGCGAATGTGCAAATAGGTCAAAGTGATTATGTTAAGGGTTAAAGGTAGGCTTATTGTGTTTCCTGCGCTGTTTGTTTACGCTGTTTTTGTTTTGTTTTGTTTGCGGAACAATTTGGTGCAATGCCTAGTCGGAACGGTAGAGTCTAAGAATCTAAGTTTAAAATGTGGCAGAAAAAAGTTTTGATGCTCTTTTTTTTACACGCCTTAAACTCTGTGCTAATGGAAAGTTATGAAAAAGGCATATCCATTTACCACCCCGGCACTAAAAAAATCCTTGAAATAGTTCATGTGCAAGAGCATTTGTAAGCTGTCGGCGAAATATGCACCGAGTTTGGGCTTTGTTTCAGCTCTGCCATTAATTTCTAGAACGAACATCTACACGTTACCCACACGGTTCCTCCCCGGAGACCGAACCATCCAAGCGCTGGCTGCACCATCGTTGCCTGCAATGAATTTGCTGCATTTTACTCGCACACTCTCGCGATTGCAGCCGTCGGAAAAATGGGAAAAGGCGGAAAATAAAAGTTTGTACCATGAGGGGAGCCAGATTTAGCTCGCATAATCCACCATCAGCCAGCACTTGCGTGTAAGGCCAGGGTGTGCTGCAACCAAGGGCACAACACGGCTTCCTATTGTTTCCACTTCCTTAGTTTATTAATCTTCGTTCCTTTGGTCCTGTCGCTATACGCTCGTTTTCCATGTAAAAACCCCTTCACCCAAGGCAACTCAAGCACCGTGTGCCGTTCACCATGCACAGTCACGTCTCGCGCAGGATTCCGCATTCCTCCCCGGAGGGGCAGGCTAGTCCTTCTTTTCGAGTGAAAAAAAAACCGGGAGCGAACTACAAATCTTGCCACCCGCTCCTTGACCTAGATGAAAGTGGCACTCGTGGTACGCTAAGTGGAGGCAGAAAACACGCGCACCGGTACACGCTTTTGTGTGAATGCATTTTCCACACCACTCGCGATTGGGTTTAGAAGGGGTGATTGTACCATAACCAAGGATCGTACAACTGGGTTCCATCCCCGGGGGCCCTCCAGTAGTGTAACACGTACCAGTGCTAAAACGGGCGTGATATCACACCTTTTTTCCCGAATGTCGTTTCGAGATAAGTTTCTTTCGATGCATTTGAATCGCTTCACCTTCAGCTAATGAAACTTTTGGGTTTGCAGGGCCCGTCGTTATCTTGCTGGGACCTTACTGCGCTCCCTGAGGCGTGTCGCATACCCCTGTTCAACCAGTAGCTACGTGTTTTCTCAGTGTGCTGTGGGCAAAGGCGGAATTGAAGCAATCTCGCCGAACAGCGCTGCACACTCTCACAATAAAACGCTGTCCTTGCTAATCTTGCAAAACGTTTCCGGAACAATTATGCTTTCGAGCAAGAGGTTGCACGGCGTTAGGAAGAAGGGAAGCTGTGTGGGTGTAATTGTAATTAAAATTCTAAACCTCCCCCTTTTTTTTGCCGGTGTGCAATATTTCAAGGGACAATGGTTCGGGGGATCTTTTGGCAAGGCCTTTGACTGTAACGTTTGACACTTACTGGGTCCGGCGTTGCAGAACACAGAATCGCTTCAAGAAAGCACCGGAATAGAGTGCCACTCACTATTCTCAAACGGACCCTGTAGCTGTAGTTATTTATTAGACATGAGGTAAATAGCGTCCTTTGCGCAATAGCTTCCGGGTGCGTGATGGTACACCGCTTAGAAGCGGCATTAGATTTGCTACCAGCCTCATTAGTGGATTCTGAATCATTAGCAGGTTACTTAGCACACCGAAGTGCTCTTCAGGCCCGCGCGCATGTATGTGTACGTGTGACGTCATCGTTGCGTTTGCTCAGCACGGACATTCCATTTTTATTCCCATTCACCGGGTCGGTAAAAGCTCTCGCAGGAGCAGCCATTCCTTCTACTTTTCACTCGTTTCATCTGGGTATGTGTGTGTGTGTGCAGATGAGTTGTGACCGAGGTGAGTATTTAGTAAGGGCTCGAGGTTTTCAAGCTCACAAAATGAGTGACACAACCAAGCATAATGTGTGTGTGTGTGTGTGTGGGAGTGGGGGGCATGTAGTGTGTCAAAGCAATGCCATTCATATTTTGCGCTTTCGCATGCAAAACGATCATTATGGTTTCCGTGGGACTTTCGAGTGGGGTGGCTTAGTAACAGACATTGAAAGAAAGCGAACAGGCGAACAGGAAGGAATATGGTGAAGCAAGCGCCAAAGAGGCCGCTTTTATTTCAATGTGAATTTATTTATTTACAACAAGCTAAGCAGTCGTCTCCCCGCATGCGATACTACCCTTACGGTTCTTCTTTTTCCGTCACGGCAATGTACAATAGCGCCAGCGTATTATATAAACAGACAAGGCGCCTACGGGCATTGGACTTTCAGGGCAGGGTCGCTCCATGCATAGGTGTGTGTGTGTGTGTGTGTGTGTGAAGCATTCAAGCACGACAAAGTGTAAAGATATAGAATACAACATCTTGGGCGAAACAACATACCGGGTCTAGGCACTACAGAATCCCGCACTATAAAGAAGCTTTTGTAGCAACCCTCTAGCCCTAGAAGGTTATATTTTCATCTTTATCCCACCGTGGAAAATTTTCCACCCTAGGAGCCGCTAATGCTGCTTTCCCACGGTGGCGGCAGTAAGATTGCAGTGAGCGTGTGTGTGTACACGCGCCCTAGGAAGGATGCTGCACTCCGCCTGCTAAATCCAATTCAAACATCATCAAGACTTATGCGCAGAAAGCATATACATGTCTGAAGATATCGCGGCCCCCAGTAAGTAAGCGAGCACCTTGCGCTTGGAAAACTTCACAATAGCCCCCGAAGGATCCGTCGGCTACGGTTGAGCATGACCATCCCACTTCTTACAGTGCCTCCGCCTCTTACGCACGCCCGGGTCCGGGACGCGATCCGGTACCAAGCGAAGGATAAATGCACCTCCTCTGAAGTACGGTGAAAGTGGAGTGGCTTTGAAATGCTTTCCCCTTTTATGCTTTCCCTCACGGCGCGGCGGGCTGGGGCCATTCTCGACGTCAGCATCGCGAATTTATACGAATTTTGTGCTCTTAGTGCTGTTGTGCTGTACGCGAAATTGGAATGAAATGGTAGTTTGCTTGCGAGCAGTCTCGCTGACGAATCCCAAGCGCTTCGGCACAGCGAAAAAGGGCAATCTCTGTGGGAAATTTATTTGCAAATTCAATTTATACGATCGAAAAGGTACCGGATTCGAGGGAGCGGGTGTTGGAAAGGTAACGCTCGCGGGAATTGTTGTGAATGTATATCTGTGTGTATTATCTAGCCCAACGGTGGGAGAGAGGAGGGGAGGGCTTAAAGTAAATAGTTACTGGGTAGAGATGGAGCACCAAATGGTAGTGTGTTTTTGTACCCTTTTGTGACGCGTTTTTGATTCGAACCGTTTTTTTTTGAGGCAAGTGTGCAAACAGACGGAACGACGGAACGGAGTCCAAACTGTGGGGAATTAATTTTAAGCTGTCTGATAATGTAATAAGCGCAGCGCATTGAGTCTCTCGCGCCATAGTTTGCGTCACACGTCTTCCTTCTAGGAATCATCATTTGGCACCTTGGGCGAGTCAATGCGAACGTGTTGCGATGCTCTTGGCAAGATGTTTGGCGACTGTGACAAGTCATTGTTAGTGCGAATGAGTTGCTGCTTTTTTCGCCGATGCTCAGTCCGGCTCCACAAGGCTCATTTCTACCGAAAATGGCCTATTGTAGGCCCTTCTCTGTGTCAATGTTTGCTTAGTGCCTGCGTACGTATCATCTTCAGGCGGGACCGCATACTTGACCTGTCTCAACGGGGATATCGGGTTACAGCGGGGACGCGGCACTGCCCGAAGCCAAACACACATTTATTACCTTCCTCTCCTCATCCGCCACCCCTCGACAAACTGATGAATCGTCGATCGTGGGTTTTTACACGCCGTCGAGATTCCGGGGGCATTAATCAAACGACGTTATTGGAGTATTGCCGGCCTTCCCCGAGTCATCCGTAAAAACCATCACACCGTTTCATGTTTAGCCAATCTGTTTGGCTGTGTAGTGTGTACGTGTTTGTTTGCTCACCTGTCATATTCCAATGCTGGCGGAGGCTCAAGAATCGACCACACTCACCAACTGCGCGCTCACGAGACACGGGATTCATCATTTGATAATTTAGCATACTATGTTTTTGCTCCCGCCCATTGGTGCTTACTTTAGCATACAGCAAATAAAAAAGAACCAATCCCCTGCAATCTGGCTGCATGTAGACAAATGGCAGTATGATGAGTTGGTTGAATTTGATTCCACTCGCACAAAAAAAACAACAACGCTTGTTTTAATGAGCAGAATCCTCGGAATGGCTAGCGACGGCTACAGTTAGAATGGGCTTAATAGAATACACTTTTTTAACAAAGCGCTGGTCGCTTGCTCATAATGTGCACACCTTTGACAACAATCTGTACACTGTTCAGTAGAGCTAGTGGGCGGTGGGCACTATTTATCATTTGTGAATTTATTTCCTGCTAGCAAGCGCAAATAATTTACTGCTAGCCTCCCTTCCTAGTGCATGATTAATGGCATGGCTTTGCCTTATCGTTGGAGCAAGCATCTTAGTGCACATCATTAAAATTAAGCAAATGTCGTTGCCGTTGGTTGTGGCTGTAAAGTACCGTTAGCTTCCTCCAGTGAAGCTGCATTTATCAGTGAAATGTAAAGAAGGTACAAGTTTTATTCAATGCTTGAAGCGAAAGTAAAGCTCCCAGCGTTTTTTTATCTTCTTCTTTTGCGCATCTTCTTTTGTCTTCTTATGCATTGACACGAAAAGGTTCTTTTGAGTAGAAAGGCGAAAGCTGCCCATTTTGTTTAGCACAACGCCCTTCGGTGATGGCGCGCAAAGTTCGTTGCTTTGGTGTGCTTTGGGGACATTTGTTTTACCACCAAGGTGTGAAAGGTTCGCTCTGGTGAAATCCATTCACAGACACACACACACACACACACAGATACACACTTTTTACAATCCTTCAAGGGAGACAGGGCAACCGATGGGCAAGAAATTAAAATGAAACGTCTAATTAAATAGCATTCTTTCGTTTTACTGTGTGCTTCTTCGTGCTTCCCTGGCACTGGCAGAGAGAGGGAATGCAAAAAAAGGTATAAGTTTAGCTTGTGACATCCTTGAAAAGTTGCTTTTTGCTGTTTGTGAGTAACTTTTTTTCATCCGCTAGTTACATTAATTGCACCAACGGGAACGATCCTGCAAGCAGGGCGGATATGTTCTTGTTTTTTTTTTATCTTCCCAAACGTTCGTGAGCTACAGACGGAAGGAGATGTAGAAGAGACTGAAAAGAAAGGTTTTTTAAAATCCCTGATTTGAGTGAAATTTTATAGTGACCCGTGGCAGGAGAAAAAAAAACTTTAACTTCAATGCTCTTTCAGCCAATAAAATCAGGTACGCGAAGAAGGCAGTGAGTGCACATCAAATCACCTGAAGGACCTTCCTGCAATTAGTTACACGTTCGTTAAGTGGTCCTCAATTTCACGATGCTTTTTTTTGCGCATCCATTTCTGTCCATCCCCGGCTCTAAGCAGGTTGCCAGCGAAATCAACATCAGAACCCACGAAATCACAAACCATTCAACCAAAAGCAATCAATTCCCGCTAGAGCTTTTGAGCTTTTCGATGAAGGAGTAATTTGAAAGCTACCGATTACCTCTATTGTCGAAAACTTTGCTACAAAGATCCGAGTTTATCCAGTACACAGAAGCGGACTACGCACACCAGCAGAAAGACGCCTTTGCTGGAAAATTGGCGTTTTCCCTTCACAGGCACAGTGGGAGTGCTTGGATACGCACACAGCTCTGGATGATGGAATCTTTTTTCCTGAAAAAAATGTCCAATGTCGATCAAGACCTGTACCGCCGTTTGTCGAGTGCAGAACGGTTTGGCTTCGTAGTGGCGAGAGAAGCTTTAAGGACATAGCCGTGTTGCTGGACGATTGCTCAAATGGACGACGATCCCAGCAGTTGTCCATGTCTATCTTTGATTTGATTGAAAGCACCGCTGGGAGAAAGGACCCAGAGCGTTGGAATCGTTTTTTTTTTTTTTTTTCGTTCACTGTGACTCCCACAGCGGGGGATGCTGTACGGTTCAAGTTTGCAATATTCACTTCCAGGGATTGGTTCAATGTTCATTTAGGGTTTTTCGAGTTTTTTCCCCCACCCAGTTCTTTCAGCATATTTCTTTTGTCAAATGGCAAGGGGGCGCGGGGGTGGGGGGGTGTTGCTTTGGTTGAAGTGTGCATGTTGTTTCATGGATAAAACCTTTTCTCGATGTTGTTGTGGATGGGTTTTGAACGGAAAGGTGATTTTTGGCCCATCTATCCAATTCCGAGAAGTTTTTCGTTATTTGTCTTCGAGTTGACTTTGAAGGGTGCTTCTAAGGCGGGGGCAAATTTGTTTGACAAGGTTTGACAAAACAGTCTAACCGCTTGATAGTTTTGGGGCCACTTCATTAAGTTGTTTGAGCATTGGTCTGGAAAGTTTGGGATGCGGAATTTTGAAGAAAAATATTAACAAACGCTCGTTACCAAGCTTGATTGCATTACAAGTAAAATATATTGCGGATTTTGTTCATGATAAATGCAGAATTCCATTGGTTATTTTGTACTTTATTATTACAACTGCTTTTAAAGAAAGTGTTTGAATGTTTTGTTTTTGGTGCGCTTAGTTTTATCTATTCGTTTTCCCATTCCCTCCTGTCCCACCATATGTTTTAACTCTTCTTCTGAAGTATTTATTTTAAATAATAAGGAACAAAAGAAACAACAAAGACAAAGTTACGCTTCCCTCAAGTCAATACAAAACCTTTAATACAAGCCTTCAGCAATAACTTCAAGCTAAGCAACTTCCTCGCAATCAAACGGGCGTTGATGCGAGGCCGTTTGAAGTATCTCGCGCAGTTAGCCTTACTTATTATTATGTGCATTTCTGGGTCTGAAACTTAAAAGTTGTCTGGGCATTAACTATGAGCATAAGTTTCGTTCAAAACTACGCCAACCCTCGAAACTGTATCCGAGCATGGGGCCATGCCGTTGACGGCTGTCGATGAATTAGGCATGCCATTTATTAACCTTGCCGGTGCGAAAGGAAAATCATAACTAATTGCTGGAAGCTAGACATCGTTCATTAATATCCATTAGACACTGAGCGGCTCGCCGACAGACGCTGTGTATAAAGCAAACACAAACTGATGCAAGTTAATATTTGCATTTCTAAAATTGGAGCAAATGTTGCCTACCCCTTTCAGAATCTTTCAACGATTCAAGTGCGATCACAAGGTGGTGAAACTTTCAAAGCTATGAAACAATGTACATTGTAAGCAAGCAGTTACAGCGAGCGAAGCAAAGGGCACGAAATTTGTAACGATACGTTTGCATAAATTCATTTTTAATCTATCCCACCCTCGATTTAAGTTGATGACAGTCTGATGAAAAAGTTTCAACAGTTACATTGTGCGGTTTTGCTTTATTTTATTCTTCTACATAGCACCATAGCTTACCTGGTGACCTTTTGCAGAGGTAAAAAAGGTTTGCCGTTTTTGCAAACACGGCACGGTAATTAATGTATGGTGGAAAACGGGTGCAATAAAGCAAACGTTCACGCAATCTCCATAAATTATTGAACCGAAATCTAACTACTTTTAACGGCGTTTCGATTTGTCCTACATCAAAAAGACTTGAAACATGCATTTAGGCATTAAATTTCCCTACTTTTTAGTCACGAAACAAGGGCAATTGTATTGTTAATGCTACGTGCTGTGCTGGCCCCGAACCAGCTCGAAACATTTCAAATATTTATTGTGCAATAATATAGCGATTAAAAAAGAATCTCCTTTCCCATCGTTCACCCGTTGGTGGTTAACCATTTTGCGTTTCGTTTGCGTAATGTGGGCCGACGCATGGGGGGCAAAATAATATAAGCAAACCGCATGCACTGTGGAGGCTAGCCTGAGCGCAATCGAGGTGGCAATCAGCGATAAATTACGTTATTACATTTCGAGCGCTTTTATAAAATGAAATAAGGTCCTTCAACGCAGCGTCGCACACCAACTCACCGCCGAAAAAGGTAGACCGCAGCGAAAGATTAATGGGCATCGCTTCCGGAAAATCAATTTCGCCCCCACGTCCCATATTGCCACAGCATTGGCGTAGTCCGAGAGCCCGAGCGTTACTAAATGGTTTGCACCTCACCAAACGGGGCCCCACACCGTTCGGGTTCGTAGTGAGCTAATCCCTGATGCCACGCAGGTTAAACTGTGCCACTTTCAAGCCTTTCCCATTTCCGGCCCGCGCCGTGTTGAACGGTTCCCGATCCACGAGCATAAGTGTCGCTAGCTTATCGGAGGACAGATGAGTGAGAGTGTGAGTATGTACAGGGGATGGGGGTTTATGTATGTCCAGGGGAATATTTATGATACTCGCGTGTCGTGACCATGCCCGAGGGTAGCAGGAGGACTCGCTCCGTGCTCCGTGTCCTGAATGGCGAGATCGGTACGTGGGATTAAATTTGATTTTTAACGCGAAAAGACTATAATTCTTATTCCGAGTGTATGGCCTTGGGGTTTTGGCTTTCAATCTCTCTCTCCCTCTCTCTCTCTCGCTTTCTCTCTTTCTCACATTCTGCGTTCGGTCCGTGTCTAAGAGCTTGACAACTAAAGTGTACCCCCCTAACACGTTGGCCCTCCCCATGTGCATCGCTGTCGGTGGTGGCGCCTGTTTTAATCGATTTTCCATGTTTCCCGTTAAAAGCCTTCGGAATCATCTCTGACCTCATTTGTGCTGCAAACGGTTGGCCATCGCAACCGGGAGGGGCAGGTATTTGGTAGGGGTTTGGGATGGCTTTTTTTTATTGCTTTTTTGCAACGTCTTTTCCGGTCGAGCCGACTTCGGTGTGTCACAGCTGGCTAGCTGACGGGACGTGATTGAATTATGTATGGGATCGGGATCGTGATGCTGTTTAGGTATTTTTTTTTGTTTGAAACAAAGCGGCAGGCAAGCGTTGAAGTGTGTTTGCTCAGGATGGAAAGCTAACTGCAATTTGTGTGAGAGAAAAATCTTTATCCCTTCTGGCGGTTGGATCTCATTGATAGTAGAAATGGGAAAATTCAATACAAAACTACAATACTCAGAATTATAAACGAGAACGCAATCGGAATGACATCCAAAATTCCAAGAGTCTTGTCAATATTGGGCCTTCGATTGATCCTTTTGTGGAATGGTATTGCAAAAACCCACTCCTCTACTTTAAAAGTCCATTCTCAACTCAAGTGGGCGAACATTCGAGCCGCACTCGCAATGGCCCAGCATCCGATTGGGAGTGGGCAAATATTTCTTTATTCTATTAATTTCTCACCGCTGGTTCGGTGAACGATACGCTGCTAGACTAATATGGTCCCTTGAAAAGACCCTCCCGGAGCGGTCATAATTGCTTTGGCCAGATGAAATACCATCACTCCCGGGTGTACTGGGTTTCGTTTTTCGAAGAAACCCGGTACCTGAGCCACAAGAATTCCATCTTCTGGTCAAGGTATGTATGCAACTCGCGTTGCTTTCACCACCCCCATCCCTCTCGCTTCCCCTTCTGCCACCGCATCCGCATCCAGTTCTTTGTTCCCTGTGCAGAACCGTACACTCTATCTATCCAATCAACGCATTCTTAGTTCTGGATGCTATGGGCTAGCCGTGGCAGTGGTTATGGGAGCTATGGGAGAAATATTCATCGCTTTTCGCTGCAAATCGTTTCACCTGCCGTGGATGGGGAACAACTAAAAATTAAATTCCATAACCGTTTCCCGGTTTATGCCGGACCAGAGCCAACCATGGAAGGGATTTGCGGATATTGGGATCCTTTTTGTGCTATTTGGTATTTTATGGAATGCTTACGAGATCGTAGATGATCTTTTCACAGAATAGCCTTTGTTTTTCAGCGCAAATTGTGCAACTTGTGAAGAAAAGGCATTTTGAGAAGAATATTAACTGCTTTTATAAAAATTTCTATGAACATATGACCCTGGCGTTTCTGGAAGAATTGACATAAGAGCAAACAACGTAAACATTCTTTTTGCAAGGATTTTGGGCCAAGATGAAAAATGAAGAAAGAAACACCATTTTGAAAAACAAATCTGAACTAAAAGTTTTTAGATTTGATTAGATTTTTTCAAGAGAACCTTTCTAGCAGAACAAAAAAGTTTTGATTAATCTTCTAATACTGAGTCAAAGATCACAGAGTCACAGAGGGCTTTCGTCAACCTATTAACGCTTAATCACTTGAAGAACAAACACAAATTAGGAAATAAAATGTAAAAGTTGCATAACAGCATCTTCTAATGAACACTAATTTTTCCGCCCTTCCTTCATCCTTATGAACAATATGTTATTATCAACAAAAAATAAAAAACCATGAATATGTTCACACATTCTCAAAAATCGACGTTCGGAACAATGTCATATTTTTTCCGGTAGTCTCTATGAGCTAAAAATGCAATAATGTCGTCCGCACAAGCACTCTTCAAACTGTGCGATGAGTACTGCACCAAAGGGCTTCGGTAAATTCATTTCCACTGTAATCAGGTGTCCCTTTTGAAGTGGATGTGGTTTCGCAGTGAACGGATCCGTTTTGCTAGTATCTGCCGCAGAACGGCAAGCATGTTCGCTCAGAAGGAAACGTAACGCGAATGCTGCGGTGCTTATCTCTCGCCGGCTGTGTTCGCTGCTGGCACCCAATTGCTGGCGCTGACAGCATGATTATTTCCATATCATTCTAGTCGAGGGCAGAACCTCGACGTCAACCGTAGTCTTATCGAACCGCCGACGTCGCTTCGGCTGGTCCACTTTGCACCATTCGCTGGTGGGTGACGGGTAGCCACGGTAGAGAGAAGGAGAGCAAGAATTTTGGAGTTTTTGGGATTGTGTGACGGTTGTTTTATTCGTGGTTTTTTTCCCCTCATTTTCCCATCCAGTATCTTTCTTGCTCGCTTTGAAGTTTTGCCGGCTGGAAGTGCAAGAAAAATGAAATAATAGTCCCTTAGTTGCGTCTTTATCTCGGTTTTGGGAGGGCCGCTTTGGTCCGTTTTATTTCGGCTGCTAGCTAATTTGCCTCAAGTGGCCTAGGCACATTTGTCGTTTGTCGTTTGTCGTCGTCGTCTTCATCGTGGTAGCCTTCTTCTGCAGGCCCCCGGGCACTTACGCTGGTTTCATTTGTTCGGTTGTCTTATGAAGAGCGCTTTTGTGCTTCGTCTTTGTGTTGCTTTCTTTTCCTTTCTTTCCCTCGAATCAGCCAGTTTGTTGACAGCTTTCGGACTTCACGTTGCCTCCCTATCCACCATCCCTCCCCTCCCCTCCCCAGTGAGCTAGCTGAGGTGGAAAACCATAACCGCCCAGGAAAACCTCCCGATTAGGCGCAAGACTTGCCATAGCGAGGGAATTGTTCAGTGCGCTGCAACCGCAACCGTTCGCCTGCCAAATCAAAGATAATCATTTCGTAAACGAAGCACCGACACGGACACACTTGTGTAGCCGGTCGGTGGTGCGGTGCGTTCGTTTATTTCTGGGACAATTTCATGGCCTCGGTTTTTGGGAGTTTTATTTTTTTCCGAATAGGCGGGAACTTTGTCCGATGGCTCTTGATGATTGTGTTTGTCGAGATATAAACTCATCATGGCAGTAACCGTCCCTTCTGCTGGCCAGAACATCACGCAACACAAAGGAAAGGACGATGCAAAACCATCGTCCCCAAAAGTACAGTTTCTGGCACCCTGGTTGTTGTCAGTGGGCTTGGTGCCGGGTAGTCGCTAGTTGTGTTTGAACGACGTGCACGAAATTAAATTAAATGAATAATTCAACCAAAAAAGTGGGCACGGTTTGGCCGGCGTAAAAGTGTTTTTTGAGGCACGCACTTTTACAGCTCCTTGTTTTTGGGAAGCAACGCAATACGCAAAGGGGATGGAAAAGTTTAATGAGATTGCGCTCCTCTTTTGGTCGTAAATATGAGGCACAGCTTCAAGTGCTGCGCTGTTTGGATGGGACACATTTAATTTCATTTCCATCGCAAACGCATCGCAACAACAGAGATATGTATTCGATATGAGATATTAAATAAAGGACGTTTCCGTTGAGTTGTGGCATTAGCAGGCTCAGTGAGCCTCCTCCTCACAGGTTCTGATTGCCCCTGAAAAAGGACTTGATCCATGATTTTCCCGTTCCTCACGAGTACTCGCAAACCAAGCCGGTTTTATTCCGTCAAGTTATGTCAAACAAGTGATTAATGACTTTCGAGGTCAGCTGGAAAGCGCCAGCCGACCCAGCCCTGTCCACTGCGGTGCTCTGGTGATTGCGCGTTGCGAAACAACAAGTCGTAAATTTTAGGGATATTAATGCGACACAGCGAGAAACAGTGCGGAAGAACTGTTCTCTTTTATTTTTCCTGGGAGGGTGAAAACATTTTCAATGTATTTTTCATCTGCCGCTGATGGTGTCGTTCTGTGGTCATCGGACACAACGCGTTGAAGGAAAACGTTTTGAAAAATAGCATTTTGATGCTAGACAATGGTTTCAACGGTGGCATGGATTAGGGGCTTTCAAAAGAACGACTACTTTAAAAGCGATTAGATGCGTTTACTCACCTTTTTTTTCGGTAAGCTCAGTGTACAGTCTCTTGGGTTCAATAACAATTTTTACATCAACAGAATCATCTTTTGCAAAAACGTTTCTTTAATGATGTGTTATTTGTTCAAGTAATGCGCTCTGACAATCAGAACTGCATCATCTTAAACATAGATATCATTTTAAATTCCCTACCATCTTAATACGCCCTTAACGAAACACTCTTTGGGGCGATCGTTTGAAAATTCACTTATAAAATTCTGCACCGTCTCCATCTGCCTACTACTTTTCGTTTGTTGAAAATAATATATGCTCACCTGCTGCCTTTATCATAATTGCCTTTGTTCGTGATGCCTGCAGGGCACAAAGCGAGATTTTTCAGCTTCTGCCGAACCAGATTATAAATTATTCATACGTCGTTAGGCACAGAATACATGAAGGTATGCGCTTTCTCAGTGTCATACTTCTTTCACATCCTCCCAAAATTCCTAAACTTCATCGAAATGAGCTTTTCGATTATACGGCTAGGCCTTTCCATAATAATTCCCATCATTCACTCCTTTGCTTATCTCTTCTTCAAATGTTTGTTTGTAAATTTCAATGGTTCCCTTACTTTTAATTTATCTACGCCCTGGAATTAGACAGGAATGTGTGGTTTGGGGTTCTTCTTTATGTTTTTTTAATAAACCTAATCAACAAACGCTAACAATGTGCGGCTAATGTACGCTTAATTGCTGCATGGAAAGATGAGTTCGATGTCGTTTCAGTGCGTGTGTTTTTTGTTCATCATTTAATCCTTGATGGAATTGAAACATTTTCAACGATTGTCAGAGGGTACCCAACGAGTAGAGTTGTATAAATCCTGTCTCCTCGAGCGGAAGGATTATGGAAGGAAATTGGGCTTATGTGTGTTACGGGAGCGACATGGGAGCGAAAGCGACAGCGGGAGCCATCGGCTGTATTGTGCATGATAAGTGTGCGAAAAATTGTCCCGCCATTGTGCGTTTCGCAAAGGGTGGTGCGGGGGTGGATCGTGAGGAGGGCTAGAAAGCAAAATAATATCCGACCATTGTGCATGCCACCTCTATGGGTTTGTGGATGCGTATGGGTGCGTATAAATAAGCACAGGAAATCCGATTACTTGTTAAAATATGGCGCAAGCGGCATGGACGGCAGGGTGGGGCATAGTGTAGGGAACAGCAGGGATAAGAAAAAAAAAGGAAAATGGTTATAAATAAAAACCACTCCACGGTGGGGCACTGTCGGGGCACCGCTGCACACAGGGCAGTACAGCTCCCGATGAAAGAAATCTCCTGCTCTGAGATTTTTTAGTGTTGATTGTGCTTCCTTTTGTTACATGTGAAGGATTTCCTGTCACTTCGTTTATATTACGTGTTTTTCTTCTTCTTCTTCTTCTTCTTTTGTTTGCAACATCCAGCCCTCTCATACGTGTCGTCGTTCGTTATACGCTCGGTGGCGTTGATCTTAGGCAGCCATGCTTTCGGAACGTCTTCCTTTCTCTGTGTCTCTCACCACCTCACATCCGAAAATGTAGACATTTTGGGTGAAAAGCGATAAATTTCCGGCCCCGTTGGTAAAAGTTGACCGAATTAATCTGATTTTGTCGTCTGCCGTAACGGCGGAAGTGTGTACCTTGAAATGAGCGCAGCACAGATTTATTCACTCCGTTTTCCATCCGCGATCCTTTTCTAGTGCTGTTGGCAAGAAGTCTCGACAAAAAGTGGGAGATGAAACCTCCGCCTCAGAATATTTCACTCTCGCTAAAAGCACGGCCCACCGCACCATCGGTTTGACGGGGTACATCAGTTCGAAAGTGCATGAGTGTGGCGGCTGTTGTTGTAAAATTAAACGACACAAACATTGTTCGCAACTGTCAACCGTAAGATAGCGCAACGCACGGCTCCGTAAGGGTGAGAGTATCTGGTAAGGGACAAGGAGTGGTGATGGAAACGGGGTTCGAAAGCTCGTTTGCACGTGTAAGAAGCTCCACCGAGGTAGAAGATTCACCCGTGCGCACGTGTGTGTTTTTCTTTAATGGCAACCGTTTTCCCCACACGAACGTCCAGGCCAGTGGGGCGAAGAGGAAGGAGTGCCAACTAGTGGCCGGAAGTTGGTACAATCAAGCCAGGCAGCCTGGACGACCCTAGTGAGGGTGGAGAAGAGGATGGGAGAGGGGAGAGGTTGTTTCAGAGAAGAGTTTGCTAACTTTTTCTCCAAAAGCCCTCGTTAAGGGTTTTCCTGTGTCGGAGTACATTCGCGACCCTCTGGTGCGTTGGTGTGTGTGTGTGTGTGTGTGTGTTTGTATATGTGCCACTGCTTGGATGGTTCGTGCCAGGCAAACAGGAATCTGGCAAATCGGAGATGATGTTCTTCCTCACATCTTTTTTTCTGTTATTGTTAGCTTCCCTTCCTAGCTCCGATATAGCCGACAGGCAAGGTGTCCTGCGAGCTTTTAGCTCTCACATACCGCGCTGACTCTTACGAGCCAAGACCATCTGTTTGCGACAAGTTGTTTCGAAACAACTCATAAGACTGCTCAAGCCGGCTGCTGCTTGCCACTCGCTTGTGCGGCCCGAAAGTTGTGACAATCCCGCTCGGAGGTCGTACGTTGTTCGCCCGGCAGAAGCGGAGAACTGCATCCGAGTTTTGTAATAGTACAAAGGGGCAAAACTGCTCCGCTTCCGGATAGCGAATGAAAATATTGTGCGAAAGCTTAGCAACTGTTACCCCGGAATGATTGGAGCAGCCCCGGTAGCGGAACAGATTAGTGAGCTATTATCGTTCAGCAGGCGGTGCGGTTGAGCCGCAAATGAAAAGTCAACTGTCAGGGGAAGCCATGTATTGAATCGAGAGTTTATTTGTGCGCGCAATGATATGTTCCGTAATGCCGAAGGGATTATTCTTACTATTTCGTTTGTTTTGTACTTTGCTGCATAAACTGTTTGGTCTTGTTTTGTTAGAGCTATTCGATGTGTGGTATCTTTTGCAGCAATGCAAAAAAGTACAATAAAATTAGGAATGAGAGCCCATTGAGTGATTCAGAATTATGAGTAAACATGTCTGTTGCTTTTAGTAAAGTTTTTTTCCTGTTTATTTTGTATTTAACGCTAGCCTAAGTACTCTCATATTACTGACCTTCAAAGGAGACATCAATCAAAAGAGATATTGGCATAGGAAAGCAAATTCTCCAAATAAAACATTAAATAGCAACTTGAGTGAATTTCTTTCAAATGCTTTCTAGACGATCAATCTTCAACAATTGATTGAATACTCATATTAAAAAAGGATTTTGTTAGCTCTAGCCATCGACGCATTGATCGATACAAAGCCTGCTATCTAAACATCATGTAATAATAATTAACACAAACAAATATAATTTTAATACAGTCAACTCAACGTTCCCTGAAAATTGTAATATTATAGTGCGATTTTCTATTTTTCATTGTATCGTTCTTATTATTTTGCAACCCATGTTACTGGCTCCAACACCATTCTACGAACCACCACGCATGGATCCCATTTGGCAGCCCATTGGAACTTATCGTACCATTTGTTCCCCGCCATGGCACGGGAACATCCACCACGCAAACACGCAAACAATCTCCCGTCAAGTCAGAAGCGACATGACGCGCGGCAACCGGATAAATATTTGACAATTGGTTTCATTTAATTACATTCCAAAATGAACCATCGCCGTTGACTGGGCCCGTGTGTCGAGATCGCGGCATTTTGCTGCTGCTTTGTTGTAACCGGCCGTGTAGTTCATGGAGATGATGCCTGGATGGGAAGAATGCGTCAACTGTCGCTGACTCGTCGTCATCGTCGATCCAGAACCGGTGGGGAGGGGAAGGGAACAGTCGTGGTCCGTGAAACTATCAGTGAGGGCTGGAATTGGCGCACAGCCGCCTGCCACGTCTCTGCCTGTAAGGTTGCGGGGCTATTCCGTATCGGTGAAATTAAATGCTGATGAAAGGTAGCAATGATGTTCCAACTGCCTTCGAGGGATGCTGGCTCGTGTAATTAATTGTACGCGTATTTGGTGAAGAGGAAAGTTTCGAATTTGTTGCCTGTTGTTCGGTTGTTTTCCTTACATTCGATAACACAGCGGGATTGCATCTGTGCCTGCCTGTCTGCACTGACAGTTCGTAGAAAATGGGAAACACAGCGTACGGAACACGTAGCTACGCTGGATACAAGCTTACAGGCACGCACAAGCTACGCGAATAGCTAATATGAAAGGATAATGAAAATGTTGCGCATTGTTTGAATGGAAAATCGGCAAATCATCACCGTGCGTACGTGCGTATGTGTATTCCCATGAGAGGAAAAGGAGCAACAGTAGGATCCTTTGGCGTTTGGTTACATTCTAATGCTGCTCACGATTTGATGAAGGATATGTTTAAAGCTTGAAAGGCTTGCATGGAGGAGGAAGAATAATTTGTGAAAATTATCCTTAAAATATTACCGAAAGACGATACTTTTTGCAATACGTAAAGTTGGGCACTAAATGGTGTCCGTTACTTGCCAACCGCCGCTAGACATGATACCAACTACGCTTCGTTGTACAATAGCGCATGGAAAACAAAGGCTGCCGAAACCAATTCGAAATTAACATATACCAACAGTCGCGGAAGACGCACACGTACCTTGCGAAAGGACGAACCGTGTTTATGAATATGAAGCGGTACACTTTTGCTTGTGTGCCGTTGTGCGTTTGGCATGTTTCGCATCATGCATAATTTACAGCCATTCAGCAAACGAACGAAACAGCACATCCTGACAGAGGCTGCATGTCCTACGGTGGAGGTGTTGCTGTTGTCC
Organism: Anopheles epiroticus; assembly: GCA_000349105.1. NCBI lineage: Eukaryota > Metazoa > Arthropoda > Insecta > Diptera > Culicidae > Anopheles > Anopheles epiroticus. The sequence continues at coordinate 140,710 of KB671787.1, read as the reverse complement.
ATGTCGCGCGAAAATGGATGGCAAAATTCAGCGATACACACGTGGCACGTATCCTGGTCCTACCACCGTTCGTATCGCGTGATACAATATTCTTCTCCCTAAATATTGACAAAAGACATTCGAAATGCAAACAACAGCAGCAACCGTTCCCTTACACCCCGAGCAATCCTCCACTTTTTGCGTGGCTCCTAACGCTTCTTGGGCGCTCAATGTCCATCAGAACGCCTTCAGAGGTTGCACGCTGACTACGGATACGGATAGATAATACCATCGTTTCGCGCATAGTGTCGTCAGTTGCGTTCAACATGAACGCAAACTTCATCCTGCGGTTCGCGCAAATCCGGCTAATGGGTTGGATATAGTTTAAGGAATCCTTGTCATAAGTTTTTGTTTACTCTACAACCCGCGAACTGGCTCGTTTCGCCCTGGCTAGCAGCACATTGTGGGTGTTTGCTGTGCTTTGGCTTGAGTTTCGAGAGAACAAAGTTAGTGTGGAGAACGTGCAACTGGGAACGAGTTGAAGATATAATTAAGCAACTATTATTCAAAGTGTCCTTCGTGTGGTTGAGCACCGAAAATCCGGAACCGAAGGGAACCGTAATGATGCTGATAGAAAAACAAAAAGGGTACTATTTATTGTAGCATAGTAAATAGCGTTAAGTGAGTGGGTTTGCCGATTGTTTAGCTTAAAAATTCCTTTATTATTCCGTATGATGATCTTTGGAGTAATATTTTCATGTGTTTGCTAATTAAAAACTTTAGTTAAACCCATTTCCGACTCTTCCTTACAAATTCACCATCGTTAGCATTCAATTAGCACTAATTGGAAACGTTCACAGACAAATTTAGTACACCCATCCAATACACACCGGCGCCAACCGAAAGCGATGCCATATCGCACGATTTGCCACCGATAAATTGTGACCGTTTCGTTTTGCAAAATCCACCAAGTGCCGCTGCGACGAAGTTCGTTTAAAAAACGGTAACACGTTGGACGATATTTGCAGACGGTTGCTGTAGAAAATTGGCTCAATCAACGGCCACGGTACTACGGGTGCCTTTGCCCCGCACGGATTATAGCTTCCAACCCGTTCCGTTTTCCGTGCCACCGATCGTTCGATCCGGGCGCTGGCACACGGCACAGCAATCGCTCGCCAACCAGCACACGAATCTTTAATCTTTCTTTGCGTCCCAGTTCCACGTCCGTTCGACCCCCGCACTCGGTCACCATATAAAGGATAATTTCGCTTCTTCTACGGCTCGCCGGCTGATTGTTTGCTTTCGATGTTGGTACAACAATTTTTCCTGCCACTCCACGCCAAGCACTCCATCGACCGGCCCGAAAGATCTGCTATCGCGTCCGTGTTACTGTTGAACTCGCAAACAGCAGACCGCCTTTTTGTACGTGTATGAGTGTGTGTGTGTTTTTTTTATTACACAAACCTTGCACTACCAATACCATTTCCACGTGTACCTCAACGCCACCACTGGTTTCCTGCACCGTAGGAAAACAATCATTTTCATCCAACATTGAATGTCCTTCGAGTACACCATTAGGGGTAAAACAGTGCGCTCTGAAAGGATGAAGAGAGAGAGAGAGAGAGAACCGTAAGTTGTTTGTTTGTTTGCACACACGCACACATGCACGGTCATACTGTTGGCGACATCTCGCTCTTCGCTTGCTAGCCGGCTCGTTTGCCATCTAAATTGGATTCCGGAGTAGAAACTTCAAACTACGACCGGGGCAGGCAACGGGTTGATGGCATCAGGTCGAAGTATGCTAGGGTATCCAGGGTTTCCAACCCATTTCCGGTTCGAATCTTTCGTCAGCTCGCCTGCTTGTCGACACGCTGGGGCAACACGCAGTGGCCTGTGACAGGTCGGGTTCGAGATTTACCTCGTAACACAAAGTGGACCTCACCGACTGAGTCTCCGGACGGGACGGAGAGTGATTAATCCTTCAGGCTGGCGTTGAGTTTTGGAGATCGGTTTTTCCTGCTTGCGTTTGTCGTCTTGCTGTCGCTGCAGTGCGAAGATGCCAGCACACATGGCCACTCGAGACATTCCGGTTTCTGGTTAGCCCTCGAGGTACCGCGTATGGATGTTTTAGTATAAATCACAAACAGTGCTTCCGTTTGCTTTGTGAGCTCACCTCTTTTTTTATCTCGCTTCACGCATCGATCACGGGGGCCGTACGCGCTGCAAGGAAAAAGGATTTCTTCGCAGCAAAGCAGCGAATGGGGGAATCAAACCCACCCGGCTATAATTGTTTCCCTTCTGGGTGGCAAATTTGCGGGCGGGTTAGAAGGCGACGAGGGGCAGCAAAATTGTCCATGTCAACCAATAAATCATACGAGCCGCTTACCGGGAACGATCGAGCTGAATCGAGTCGCTCTCGGGCCATGTTTTATCGGTGTGGATTATTGTCCGGTGGCCGGAACGAACCGGAACGGTTTAGAAGCTACTAAGAAATATGTCCAGCGTTTAGTGCTAGGAAGTCGCCAGTGGAAGTCTCCGTTGTACCACAACGAGCACGTTGTGTGACGGTGATATAGGGAATAATGGCTTTTTTGATCGTGAAATATTGCTGCAGACACTCCCTCAGGGCGTTTATAGTTGACCTCGGTTGTATGGAATCATTTACTTCGATTAGACACTTGTTAATGTTTGTGCAGCAAAAATCTTAAACTTGGAAGGAGGGAAATTGAGCGAAGAAGGTGCGTTTTTTTTGCATGAAGAAATCTAGTGCTAGCAACGATTGCCTGGAGCTATTTATCGACAAGTTACCTTGAAGCTTATCTAAAATAGTCCTGATGTGAAATAACAATACTGTTGCCAGCAAACCAGTTCGAAAAAGCAATTCAATTAAGGACGATTTAAATATTAACTCAAAAATTCCTTTCCTCCTGCCGAGTACACAAACAAATTCCTTCATTCGCACGAGTTGAAAGCAGCGACACGCGCCGAGCAGGTTGCCTACATTTAGGCGTGCTATCAAGCACCGTCTCCGCTGGTGGGGTTGTGCTCTAGAATCTTTATCATATTTTGGCACGCAATTTCCTGCCCATTTTTGGCCTCACCCACTCCCCCCCCCCCCCCCCCCCCCCCCCTCCAGAATGGCAATTTCCACCCGAAGTCGAGGAACCGGTCTAGATAAACTTACCACCACGCTCGGCCGCGCCATGATCCTAATTCTCCGGCTCTCCCGTGCGAGCCTGATAGGCGCCTTTTTGATTAATGCCTGTAGGCTGAATGAAGCGATGGAGGCTGCCTTTCTCCCCAAAAACCCCAAAGCCATCGTCACCCTCCATCCCGGGCCCCCGGGCCGGGTTTATAAATTTTCAATTTCGGTCTCATTGGAGCGCAGCAAACTGATGGTTTCGATTAGCAGGAAAAGTCTCTTCCCCAGTCCCAGTCTCTGCCGAGTGTACTAATGCGAAGCTTTCTTCGTTTATGTTTTTCTCTCGTTTTAGGTAAGGCTAGATGTACTGTGAGTCAACGCATATACGCTATGACTTAGAATCATTCGACCAGACAGACCAGCGTTGATTGTGACGCATTTTTGACCCCCTCAACAACGACACCCACACTAACAGGAGCTGACGAAAGGAGCTGAAAACACCTTACCGACCTGCAAACTTCTGGAAAAAAAACAGATCGCGCTTTACATTGACGCCCATCGACAGCCAAGGCGTCGACTTAAAAACCACAATCGCACGCACGACTGACGAAGGTATCGATCGCGGCATGGACCGTTCTCGAGCGTCTTGTTCTCGGGGGAAATTTCGCTTCTCCAAAAAGGTGAAGAAATTAAAGGCAAAATCCCGCTCCACCGCGCCTTGCGCCATACAATCCAAATAATTTCTCGTTACTTCCCGGGTGGGCAGACGACGGGAGGACACCGTGCCGGCACGGCAAGGAAGTTCATGGAACATTCTTGCGAAACAATTCCGTAATAAAGATTTTTTGTTGCTTGCTTGCTGCTTGCCTGTCTGCTCTTTGCAGCGAGAGTCAGTGCCATCCTACGCATGTACACCGTTACCCATCGTTATTTCTGGGCATCGGTTCGGTTTGGTTTACTTTCGGCGGGATGCCCACCGTACCGTGGATAATGCCCGCGCCACCCTGTCGACGAACGACGACGACGTTGATGATGATGGAGACAGAACTTAGCTTCTTTTTTGCTTTGCTATTTGCATATCTTACTTACTCTGGTCCCCACCGTCCCGGTGCGCCCGTTCCGCTTGCCGGGTGCGAGTGGTAGAGAGTAAGAACTAAAACCAACAAGAATTGTTCAAATATTAAAACAACGTCTAAGCTTCCTCTCCAGTCTGCATCCGGGCGGACGTACACAACCCGATCCAGCCTACACACACGTTCGTACTATTTATGTCCCTCACTCTGTGCCTGATTTTTTTTAATGCGGGCTGATGGTGGTGGTGGCATGAAACCACCACCAAAAGAAGAAAAGTCTTCGCCGGGATGGTTCCGGAATTCCGAAGATGAAAAGTACGATCAAAAGAATGTCATTGTCAGAGCGCGGGGGGGGCCTTTTTGCCCTATGTTAATGGAAAACTCGTCCACTGACTTTGCGTCTCCACGACAGACACGAACCGAACACAAACATCCACCCCATTCCCTCAGAGGCAGTGACGATGAGTTTCGGTATGGCATTCGCTTTCTTCCACACAAAAGTTGGCGGTTTGTTCGCCCAAAGTTAGTTCCCGCAGTGGTTTTAATTGTTGTTCGTTCGTTCTCTCTTTCTCGGTACGCTGATTTACCACCATGGTCTGTCGATATTGTCTTACCGACAATTGGTGGAGGTGACGGGGATGGGTGGGTGTATGTCACTGCGCGGGCGTCCTCGGACAGCGCCCGGTATTGCTGTAGTATGAATAATTTATCACGATCACGACAAAACGATATGCCATTGTCATCATCGACGGGTAACCCGTCCCGTAAAGAAGTTAAACTAGCGGTGGAAGCAGATTTTTGAGTCTTCCTCAGCCTCGGGCCCCGGCACGTGCGTCTCGTTTGCACATATTCGGTACGGTGCGCGCGCCGGAATGTGATGCAAAGTATGATGATGCGAGCAGGCCGACACGGTTACGACTTCCGGTGAGTTTTCCGTGTACGTTCAGCAAAGTCGAGAAGCCGTACGAGGCGGACGGGCCGGTGAGCAGAAGGGTAAGCTTCAACCGATAACAAACTAGAAATTGTAAACGACCATGCGCCTCCATCCGGCGTGGCAGACGTGTAGTGTTGCGGTGCGGAATGCCTGCGTCATCCCGCATCCTGCCTGTGTCCCGTTGCCGTGTTGTTCCATCCGCTTGCTACGATGATACCCGTGATACACAACATTAAATTACTTTCATTGTAACCGAGTCACGTACGCTGATTACAAACTTTTGTGCTTACGCTCCTGCAGCATGCATGTGGCGCGTGCCGGACGGGGAAGACGCTGAGCATGTGCGAGCACGCCTCTATACTCGTTCGACGTCCATTTCTCCGTGGACTCGCCACCCACTGCTGCATTACTACGGGCGGGCTCCGGGTCTGCTGTGGCTGCTCTCCGCCCCACGTTCACCTCGTTCGCCCAGGCGTTAAAACATCCTTTGCCCAACCGCACACGGTCGGTGGAAGATGTTGATAACCGTCGTGTGATTTGACAAAGCATGTGACTTCGAGATGTTGCCTGGGCGGAAGCGGGACCGCTGTCCTTGTCAAGTCATCGCATTGGAATTGGACGCATTTGACCGTGTATGGAGTCATCCAGCTTGCTCGGTTTCGGATCCTTCCCGCTTCCCTGTTCCCGACGATTGATAGTGTGGCTCATGATGCTTATCCACCGTTCGTGTACCACGTAACATGACCGATTGCTTCACAGTGGTCATTGTTGTGGAAGAGGATCGGGATAACAAAAGGGAGTGGCGTCTTCCTTGCAACGGTAAGAAGTACGTCTTCGGAACTCATCACCCCGTCCGGAAAGGATACTTACGACCCGGTGGCGTCAACGAGAGCATTATGATGTCAACGTTTGTCCGTACGGTTTGCTGTATGGCCGTCAGCGCCTACACACGCTAATGACCGAATCGCACCCAGAGGTGGATGTATGCGTTCGGCGAGGAAACGAACACTGATGATCAGTGTGTGAGTGTTTGGGTGACTTTTCTGCGTCGTAAATATGACCCGATTCTTATCGATGGCTGACTTTGTGCGTTTGTTCCACTGGTTTTGAACTTATTCTTTTGTTTTCGCCCATCTTTTGTTTTCCAGACATCCTTATAGAGCACATTTTTGTGCCTTTGATCAATGGTTTTTTTTTGTTGGCCGAAGGGTATAGAAAACAAGGAACAAAAGACATTTCGTTCCATAAATGTTTAGAGCCCTCTGTTATCAATTATTCTTTTCTGATCGTGGTTGGTTTCTGTATTGCAAAGCATTCATAATATTTCTCTTGCCTTCGTAATACCAGTTGACTTCCTTGTTCCTGATGCTAGCATTTTAACTTCCCTTGTTTAAAGCTGCGATCATGTACAATGATGGTTTTTGTACCTTACATTCTACCGTGTTGAATGTTTCCTAGATGGAAGAAAAATTGGTGTTTATTAAAGTTTGTTGTTAAATCACTGCCAAGACGATTCAAATTGTTTTGAACGGGTGTCTTTTCTATGAGAAAATGAACAATTCACACAATTAGATCAGATTGAAAATTTCGGTCTGCATTTGTCATGGACACATTAGCCGCTCAAAACTAAATTATGATATCGATCTCCAGTTCAAATGTAAAGCTTGCCATGAACGTACAAACAATATTGCATCAGAAAACCTTTTTTCTTTCGACGATGGGGCCCTCTACTTTGAACTCACAGACTCGTAAAAAAAGAAAATAGTTGAAATCATGTAAAATACCGACATTGGTACTTTTCTTTACCAAACCATCAACACTTTCTTTGATCAATAACGATGATGAATGCCATCCACACCCCGGCTACACGTGTACTGTTTGTCTTGTCTGACTTTTGAACCGACCGTAAAAAGAAAATACCCTTTCGGTTCAGCTTTCAGCAACACGAGCAAGCTACAAGTACACCAAAGGCAACCGCAGATTTTCTCACAACCTGCCATTAAACAGGGCCGTCCCCAGGGTTCGTGCCATGGCCACATTTACAGGGTTCAAATTTACATAAATGCTACCTTTTTGCAACGCCAGTAATTCTAGCACTTTTTCGCCTACGGCCAGTCGGCACACTTTGCGGGTATCTCCTTTCCAGGTAGACCTGCATGTTTCTGCTATTGTTGCCTGTTTCCGTCTTGCTTGGCAGTCCAAACAATACCTCGCAGCCGAACGATTTGCGTCGGGCAGCATGCAATGAGGCGCAAGTAATACTATCTCGATGTTTTCACGTTTGTTTTGTTTTGGTCTGCCTTGGTCAATGTTCCTTAACCTTGTGCTTCATTTGTTCGTTTTGTTTCCCCATCCACTTTCAATTTTCATCGCATTTCCTTCGGTGAGGTTTCCTGAAAGAAGCTTCGCTTCGTTGTAAAATGGAGTGCTGGAAAAATACTGATTACCATTTGTTTTCGATTTATTACTTACTATTTGTTTCCGCCTGTCTTGCTGGGGAAGAAAATGGGGGCAAAATATACAATAAATCTACTACCATTCGCTTTCCTTACCATTTTGCAGCATGCAGGATGTCTAGCAAAATGAGCATTGTGTGGCACAAAACAAAGAAAAAAAAAGAGGGAAACTCAAGAAAAGTCTTTAACTACGTGTACCACGCGCTCCGTTAACGAATTGGAACACGTTTTCCTTTTTTACGCACCCCGCACCCATTTCGATTCGTTGCACGTTTTGTATGCTGAAATTTCAGGCGACTGCGAGTGTTACAGCATACGCGAGATGCATTACCGTTCGCCGGAACAATAAGTAGGAAGCTTAGTAAGTGAAGTTGATGTGATTTATCCTCCCACCTTTTGCCTTGCACTGCTTCTGCCGGTACTCCGTGCGGTGCGCTCACAAGCTGTACGCTAGGCATTTTTCCCCAGAGGAAAGTGTGCTGCTCATTCCTGTCACATATGGGAAATCTCTGATGGTATGGCACTTGTGGTAGAGGGGGACGGGTAAGGAATGAAGGAAGGGACGACTTAACGAAGAGCGCTCCTTGATGCAACATATCTCGCTGCGTCTCCTCTCCCCCCACCCCGGCGCAAGATTTTCTTGTTGGTGGATCCCAAGCACGAACCGTAAGTAAATGGGAGAAAGATTTATATTTCAATCAATTTTACTTGCCACACTTTTCCGCTGGTTGATTCGTGGGGCAAACGGAACCCAATTTGCTTTCCGCTGTGAAGTGCCGCAAAGCAGGAACAGTGTATGGAGCTTTTGAAGGGCGAGAAAACATGCGATACAAGACGGTATCTTTTTGTTTGATATTTTACCGAACAAAAAATTTCCGTTTTCGGTTTGTAGTTCGTGTTTAGGAAAATGTTGAAATTGTAAAGAAAGTACCATTTCAATAACGATCGAACCCCATTTGCCAACCATTGTATTGCTATATGCAATAATTTAATTAGTTTTGCATTTATTTTCTTCTCATTTTTGCTGCTTAAAGTTTTCCTAGTTAGATTTTCACTTTGACTATAACCGTTGACTTGCTTTACAGTCTTTCGTCTGACCGTACTGTAAATATGATTGATACATAAAATCATAATTGTAACAACATGTCAAAACAAGTTACGATACACATGACAAGTTTGATATTCTGATTGAATTAAAGTTATTGATATCAGCAAGCAAGGAAAGATTTATTCCGTTTGATCGTGGCTCTACTTTGACCTGCCCTTTAAGCATGAAACTTTTCTTCATACTTGGTTGAATCACAATGCTAATCGATCTTTAAAGCATGAAACTTTCTTTAACGAACAATTGTGCGAGGAGTCAACGAACCGAACGCTTCAATTGTACCCGAGAAAGAAGTGCAAATGTGTTGGCATTCAACCTCTGCCACCGCCCGCCACCATCCATGTCGTGCGTAATTTATCTTTTGACGCGTGAACACCAATTTTCCACCTCATTCACCATCCTGCACACTTGAGCTGCTTTTTAATCTTTGAGCTTCCCCGCACCCGGCACCCCGTTGATCTTGCTAGCGCCCAGTGCGTCTCCCATTTCTTCGCTGAATAAGCTATGTTTGCATACATAAAATAGCTGATGATAAGAATCCATACCGTTCGCTTCGTTTGCGCTACGCCCGCGTCTCCCATGAGGCGCAAAGTTTCTCCTTCGCACACACACACACTCGTGCGCGCTCGGGAAGACATAATGATAATAAGAGAAGGGCAATTTTCCCGCGAGTTCGCAAAACTTTCCCCCGGCCGGAAAGCGATTGAACACTTGATTGTCCGATAAAGTAAGGCGAGAGCTTTGGGTTAAAGTGTGGTGGATGGTGTTCGGGAGGGGGGGGGAGGGTTCGTGAATTTTATGCAACAATTCATTGGTGAAGTCCCAGTTTCACCCCCCCCCCTCCCTCTCTCCCCCGTTGGGGCTTTGTTCGTGGCAGCACAAATTGTGCCACATATGAATGAGGGCTCACACATAATGCTACAGGACAATGGTATTCATGTCTTAAGCGTTCGCTGCGCCCTTCTTCCCCATCCCCTAGCTTTAGCCTCACCGCCACCGAACCGAGTGGGCGCTGCCAGCGGGTGGTTTAAGCGATATTGAATGGAATTTAAAATTCAACCATATTCACATGAATAATAACACAGGAGCGGAGCAAATGGGCAGAGAGAGTGTAGCTGCTTTATGCGCGTACCGGCTCGTACCTGTACTGGGCATATGTGTACCGGCGGATAAGGGAAATTTGGGTTCATTTATTTCACTTGAGCACACTCTACACATACACTCTCACGCTTGGCGAGTGCGGTGCGGCGTGCCGTAAGATGTAAGATCCCGTGCGCCACAAGGGCAAACAAAGCGGGCGCTTTCAAGTGCAGATGTGAAGGGTTTCGGGCTAGAATTAACAATATAACGCCATAGGAGCACGACTTTGTTCAAACATTGTTAGAATGTAATTAAATTATTGTTGGTCTTACGTCACGTGTTTGAGCTTTGCATAAAGCTCCGGTATTTGCGGCGATTGTACGGGGAGAGAGGGCGAGAGAGAGAGAGAGAGAGAGAGGTGGTTCCGGTACCAGGTCACGATCAGTGTGTTCAGTTAATGTTGGAATGTGCCCCTAAAAGTTGATGCAAATTTGCCAGCGAGCAGGCCGTGTAATATAGTACACAACATAATTTGCTCAACGTATCGGGAGTTGCTTTTGTTGCGGTGTTGCGGTTGAATAATTGAAATGTGGAAAAAGCTTAAACAAAATTTATACTTCACCTCTTTTGTGTAGCGATTTTGTGTATGTTGATGTAACGTTTTAGTAGCAGATGGAAACATTAATTGTCGTCTATTAAATGAATAATAATATGTCACTCTCACTACAGTCGGCAATAACACACCCTGTCTGTGTTTAATCCATTACCGAATAAAGTTAATTAAATGACAACGGTATCCTTCGGCCGGCCGGAAACTGCAAATACCGATTACGGTTGACAGGACAACATCGAGTTCTATGTATAAACTGATATATCAAACTGTACGGTGGGGTGGTTTGTCAAATCAATAAATAACGATAAAGGACCGAGCAAAACCTGCTGCACAATAATTCCTAAAATATTTATCATTGCTTGGTATTTTACATGAACCTTCAGTAATCAGATAAGGATACATTTATTACGTAGCAAATAGCGATTCGAGCTCACTATGTAACATCTTTTTTTATTCAATTTATTTAACATCTGCACCACATTTGGATCAGTTCAAAGATTAGTATCTAACCATCTCTATTATCTTTCTGCTTAAAGTATTGCACTTTGACACAAATACACAGATAAAATATCCTTTCTTCTCATGCTAAAGTAATCGTTCCGTACGCCTGCTAATGAAAGCAACAACCCAAAAAAAGACGGCCCCAACCCGAAGGAACCGTTTCGTGCATCTTGACCCGCATGAATTCCCTTATTAATTCGTTCCACTGGCCTTTGTTGCTATTTTCCAGCTGGTTTATTTTGCCGCTCCTGCAAGTGCTGCGGCGCAAAGCAGCGAAAAGGTCGTGAGCAGATTTTTTAATCAAACTCGTAAGCAGTAGTGGCGCCCTGTGCCTAGTAAACCCGCTGCCTGCACCGTTTAATGCTGGCGAGCCTGTCCTTTGGTCAGACGCTTCCGTGCCAACAGCCGGGCCGACGCTGTTCTCGCACGATTGCATGCGTTAACGGACGGAACGGTTGTACACATCGCATCAGGTTCAACATTGAGGGAGAAAATGCGACCAAGCGTACTGGTGCCACGTACGCATTCCGTACCCGACGAGAACAAGGCTCAGCAAGCGAGCTCAGAAGCTGCGCGCTGTTGTTTTTTCTCCTGCTTACGAGTCATGAATATATCAAACTCAGTGTGTAGTGCTTGGTTGCGTAAGGCATCGTGATAAAACAACACAGAAAACTGCTTCCCTGCTAGAACGGTACCATCCTACGCTTGGTCGAAAGGTGGTTGCACCACAGAAGAAGCAAAGGAGCAAAGAACATTTATTTCGTATTAGCAGTGACAGCTAAAGTGGTTGCCCTATAATTTATGTTTATAAAAAGTGATCATCATCTTCATCATCCTCATCCGTATCGTCGTGAGCGTGGGTAGGGTTGAGTGGAGACAGCGAACCCGAGATGTGGTCCTACACTCAACGCATCGGGTGCGCTAGTTGACTTTCATAAATACCGAGTCCGTGCAAAGAAAACTCTCTCGGGGAAGTGGTATTGCAAGGACACGGGAGAGGATTGTCCTCATCCATCTTCAACGTCTAGTAGCGTGTGCAGCAGGCAAAGGATTAAAGCAAGAAAGGTTGAATGGAACGCCGAATCGCAGGATCCGGTAGGTCACAAAAGGCGAGACGACAGTGAAACGAACGTACACTGTGAACACATTCCATACGAAACTATTGAAATTCTAGTGCCTGGGATACCGTGCAGCAGCCAGGCACATTTGCTCGATCACCACCACCATCAAGCCCTGGCATTAGTTGCGAATGATCATGCACCAGCACCGAACATTCCGAGCGCTTATCTGCACATCTAATTCAGCTCACATGCTTCGGGATGGTGATTACTGAAAATGATTTTAAATTTAGTGCAATCTATCTTTATCCTTTCACGCCGGGCTAACGTACCTTCTAACATCGGCACCCCGTTTTTGGGCCAAGAGGGAGAGCTCCAACAGCTTAAGTGCGCCCTTACCGTTCAAGCGAACGCCCTGATGATGCGTCTCTGTGAGCTCTTGTTTGCTGCAAACTGGACCCAATGTCCAATGCGTTGCGCGTCTTTTGGCATCGGTCTGGCAGGCAGGACAGTTAGGAATGATTAATGGGCAGGCTGTTGTGTTAATAAACGGTGCGTTACGTCACGCTTTCGGTGCTCGGGAACTTAGTAAGAGAGAGTTGTTACATAGATTAATCGTTTTCCGTTGCATTAGGGTCGTTGAAAAAGAGTGTGCGAGAGAGAGAGGTGGAGTGGCGTTATCATTTAATTTGTTTCTTTGATGGCAAAACTCAATTTCAAGGCACACCTTGCCCAGCATCCTGAGGTGCTAGTTAGAAGAGTTAGTTCCTGAGGAATGTAGTGAAACTGACCCACTTTCACTCGAACGTTAGGAAATGGGAGAGGAACACTCGGTTTGCAGAATGAGTCAGTTTCACAGTTGTTTCGGCATTTCGGTCGTTCAATCGAGTTGGGCCCATTTTCCAACCGTTTTAATCCGACAGCTTGGCCCATGTATCATGTTGCCGAGCTTGAACGTGCTGAACCAGCAAGGACCCGAACGACTTTGTGCTTACAGAAGGAAAAAACTGTCCCGTAAGTCATTCTAAGCCCGTTCCCAACCATATTGCTGTTGCAGCATGACTAGAAGCTAGAATTTATCTGTTTTTTTTTCATCCACTCTCTGTTACAGTTTTCGTGCTTGAGAGCGGCTTGAAAGCGGCTACGATAAATAAAATCAAGTATGCCCTCCTGCTGTCGAGTGCTAACGATCGCAAAATTTTGCATTTCGGCACATTGGCGCCAGTGCTCGTGTCAAATTTCCTTTTCTCACTCACTGGAAGGTTGCTTGACGAAAATCGACAGTCTAAGAGCCAACGCTTCGCTCCGTGCAAAACGTATCGCGCTCACCAAAAACCTGTGTGCCGGCGCTGGTTTGCTTTAACAAAACCAATGACTCGGTGGTTGAAGACGCAAGTGAGTCGCAAGGTAAACCAATTTGTGAAACAACGAAATACTTCGCTCACTACTAAACGCTTATTGGTGAGTGTGCCTCCTGCAGCTTTGCAAAAAGGAAACCGGAAAGGTCCCGCTTACAGTCCGACAGCATGAACTGTGTGTGCATCAGAGACTTTTCTAGCGTCGCTGAGTGTGAGTTTTCCGTCCCACTGACACTCGCACGCAAGCTTTCCGGACACACTGGTCCTCTGGCTGCTTGAAACCGTGACAGGTGAGTCTTTATATACCGTGGCGTAATTGAACGAAACTGTCACTCCTGCCACCCGGAGCCGCTGATGCTGTCGCTAGCGTACCAGCCCGGTAGTTGTATTCTCCCAGGAGTAGATACTCACCTTTGCCATTCGTCTTCGCTCACCCACCGCGCTGCATTGATTGTTCATTTTCGTTGAGGAAGGTAGCATGTTTGCACGAAATTAACTCAACCATCGTTCGCAAACACCCAAAACGACAGCCCGCAACCGGCAAAGCATGAGCCTGAAAGAACGGTTCCTGCCGGCTGTCCAAATGTGACGATTGACGATGATTGTGGCGAAGGAGAGCCGCCTCCTCAAGTTACGCGCGTAATACGATGCTCGCCGGCGTGACAGTGAAGCACGGTGAATGCGGCGTGTTGTTTGTCGCGAGGAGTACGTAAAAGCGTGTGAAGCTGTGAGAATGGCAGGTTGGACCCAAAAAAAAAAAAACAGAAAAGAAAAAGAGCAGCAGAAATAACAACATTGCGCGACATCAACAAACCACACACAAAACCGACAACAAACGGTATGTAAATAAATCAGTTTGACTACACAAACTGCCAAGCAGCGCTGCCGTATGCTGCAGCGATTGGCACAAACACAAACACTCAAAATGGGAAGAAATTGGAAGGAAGGAAAAGTGGGAAGAAAGCAGCAGCAGTAGCAGGAAGCTGAAAACGATACCAAATCAAATGTTGACGAACGAGCATAGTGTGAGGATTTCGGCAAAGCATGCAACCGCTGGGAAGGTGGCGGTGGTTGACGGACCAAAAGCGTTTAGTTTCATCCGAAACCGTGAAGGAAGAGCTGTCCCTTTTCTTTGTAAGAATTTATTTTTTGAAAATACTCGAGCTGGCAACACTGCCATCAAGCGTTTGAAGTGTTATCATTTTGCTTTCTTTCTTGGCGATTGTAATTTTGTTGAAGTATGAACATTTGTTAGCTTTTGCTGTAATAATAAAATAAAATGATATTGCAAAGACTTCTTATCCATAGTATGAACGAAACGATCGCTGATAGTATGTAGTACGAACTACCTAGGGGGAGGGAGTGGGACTACCGCAGTCGAAGTTTTCAAGCTAATGGAATGAAAAAGTGTGTAGGATTTATTACGTATAAATACATAGGATTGGTGAACTCGATTCGTTTTTAATTTAATTATTAAATACATTAATAAGCACGTCAAAGAAGTTTTGAAAACTTACAAAACTATTCTTTTGTGGTCCTCGCGATGAATACGTGTTTAAAATCACTTAAATGAGAAATTCTACACTATCTGCACAGTAGCCCAAGTATTGTTTCTTTGCGTATGATTACTAGGTCTGCTGATCGAACAGAATAACAGTTTATGGTGCGCACTAGCTCACAATGAAGCATCTAAAATGGTGCTTACATTACTGCAGCAATAATTATCCTGCTCGCAACCCCAGTGTTTTGCTTTGACTATCTTAATCTTGTTATTGGTTAGATTAAAATAAACTTGTTTTTTATAATGAATTGCACCTTAGCATCAACATCAATTGCTTTGTGCAACACGTAGTATGTCT
Source organism: Anopheles epiroticus (assembly GCA_000349105.1). Lineage (NCBI taxonomy): Eukaryota > Metazoa > Arthropoda > Insecta > Diptera > Culicidae > Anopheles > Anopheles epiroticus. The sequence continues at coordinate 125,552 of KB671787.1, read as the reverse complement.
TTTTGTATATTAAACCCCCTTACACAACTGACTGCGACCGCGACACCACAACTCATCTTGCACGACAGCCGTACAGGGGATGGTAAAGTTTTATTCGTTTAACTTTACGAATTAATATTCAACTAGTACTAGCACATACCCATCACACGGGGCTGCGCTGCACATGGCGACACGGACATGCTCGGCCACAAAGAACGATCAACTTTACCGCCCGACAGACACGACTATCATTGCGAGAGGGGAAGGAGGAGCACAAAATGGTTATGATAAAAATATGCACACGAAACGAAAAAAAAAAACAGACACCTACAATGCAACAAACGTAAGCATCAGCCCATCGACTACTCCCATGTCCACGCTGGTGCAAGCAAACGAGCGACAATCACGACAATATGTTAGCCCATTTTAAAATGTCGCCGTCGTGTAGCCCGATGCTGGTGCCGCTACTGCTGCATGCCACTGTATAAATATTAATGCACCTAGCCACCCATCGACGCCGGCATCGACTTGCGTTCGTGTGTCGATTGCAGGGGTTGTATAAGGACGAACCCGGTACGAAAGTGATGATGATGCTTCGGGCGGGCGTCCTGCAGTGACTATTTCAATTCCAATAATAATGATGGCCGACACGACACAATCGCTTTGCCCCCGGGTGCCCAACGCTCGATTGGTGTCGCCCTGGGCACAACTGCACGGCTGCCAGGCACTGTGTGAAGAAATGATAATGGTGTCCTGTGCTGTTCGCAAGAACAACACAACATCTCTCCACTCCCGTGTTCATTGCCGCTTAAGAAAGCAGGGCGTGTGGCCATCTACTTACAAACACACCAACCGTGTTCGGCACGACCATTTACACACCAACACACGCAAACAGTTTGATTGTTTCAGTCGTTGTGTTGGGATGCTTTGCTCGAACGTTTCGTAAAAAGAAAAACACACACATTAGCATTTCAAATGATGTGCCAGTTGTAGAATTTATGAATTTTCAGCTTCAACAAACGTACGTCCTGGTGCACGAACACGGAGTGCACACGTTCATCCCGATTCCGGGTCCCTCACTGTTTCGGCAATGTGCAATAGTAACAACACCGTGCCCGTGCTTCGTACCAGCAGTTCGGTGTGCGGCAAAGTGCAGCGGAAAAACAAACAGCACACTTAAGGGGGCTGAAACCATAACAAACAGACAGAGCCAGCGGGCATGGCAGCTAGACGATCGGACGAGTGTGGCAACTTTTCGGCACAAATAAATGTTATCCAAATACAAATGCAAATGGGCACCGGGAGGTATCGATATCGCCGGAAACGGTTCAGTGCATTCGAAATTGCCATTTGGAAGGTGGTGACGATAAATTTTCACACTCATGCATGGAGCTGGTGCGTCGAGGCACGGCTCCAATGGAAATTGCTGGGAAGGAATTGTACAGTAAATTAAATTTGATTTATACGTAACACATTTTGAGCACACATTGGCAGGAGGATTATTAAAAGAAGGGTTCTTTGTTCACACTTTAAATCGATTTGATTTAGTGAACGGCTCTCAAGACAAGCGGAGCAGATGACAGCAAAATCGACTCATATGTCAGTTAACCGTGTCAGTTAATTAAGCAATTGAAGCACTTTATAGTACCAGACAGGCTTGTGCCTCTAGACATCCTACAATCTCGTGTCAATCGTAACTATTTTCTGTGACGTCTTTGTACTAAATTGGCTTTCAAAAAAAAATGTTGCTTTAACCACAAAACAAAATACGATACAACGGCCCATGAAAAAATCAAACATTTTTCATTTTCACAGCTTTTATACAACAAAACATTTGCAAAAAAATGTCGGGAAAATTTTTGGATCATAAAAAAGCAGTGTGAAACGATGTTTTTTTTGTCTGGTTTTATAATTGAATTTGCATATTTTTACATTTCATGATAGTTAATAGTATAACTGTTTCCAAATTAAATTCTTCACGTCAAGATATACTATAACACGTTGATATGCGTGATTCGATACTATTCTCATATTGATCTGCCTACTTGGTACTGTCATAAGCTTCAATTACCATAGTTACTGCCAATTTAAGCTCTTTTGTCTGCTGGTCTAGTCGTTTTATACGAGAGAATTGTACTGTCACCCTTCGTTTGATTGGACAGTTGTTTCAGGTGAAAAGAGTTTTTCCACTTTTGGCTCTACTAAAAATACGTTGATTATCACTACCGTTTCACAAACTAACATCATATTGCGAAGAAGCAGCACCTACATGCAACCCTTCGTATAGTTTGGCTCGTAATCATTGCATACTCCTCACGGCTGATCATGCCACGTGCGCACGGTGTTCACATAGATTCATTTCATCACGGAATGGGATCATTTGTGAAATTCAATATGAATGTGACGCCCAACACTTACCAGCAAAGCATCTCAGGCAGACGGTAGTGCTGCTTTGTACAGCCAAGTGAAGTCCCCTTTTTTTAAGAGTACATTTCTATTTGAGTCCCACGCTAGCTGCCTTTGGACTGCTTGCCTTTGTCTAAGGGCTTCTTCAAACTGGTTACGACTACTCGTCCCCTCGATTGAGCCGTTACGGAATGCAGCGAAACGAATGCTGATGACGATGATGATGATGGTGACGATGATACAATACACCCAAAGCCATTTCTCTGTACTATGGTTTGAGCGTGCCAAAACGTGTCTTCTTTCAAAATACACCCCCAAGCAGTAGTTCCACACGCTCACGCTCCCGGCAGGATAGTTTTCTTTTCCATCCTGACCAGCTGTGAGCGAAAAAAATATTTACATACTCACATGTTAGCAGGAAGCAATATGAGCATTTCCCATTTTCCCAAAAAGCCAAGAACGTGCCCTTTGCCCTTCGGTTGCGTATTGCCCCAAAAGTCAGAAGAAATATCACTCACTTTCGAAATAAGACCATCGGTTTTCCTTCTTTTATTTGAGGTATTTTTATTTGACGATTTTATTTTTCTCCGCCCTATCTTTCATGCCATCGTAGAGCGTTCCCCAAGATATGACAAATTATTGAGCGCTAGAAAGTTCGGAGCTGTGGGGGTGAGTTTTCTTTTTCGCCCACTGCTCGTTTGTTTTGGGAGGGATTTCTGTTGGGTGGGATTTCTGTTGGGTGGGATTAGGCTATATTCACACAAACCCACGTACACGGCTAGTTGCGACTAGTGAACACGGGATACGGTAGAGGTGACGGTTTTTACACCTTTTGAATATTGGAAGGATTTTTCGGCTTCACGTGCCCTAATGGCAAAGCTTTACCCACTTCCTTGTCAGTTTGTGGAACATTTCAATCGTAGTGTTTGGCAAAGAAAATATGAAACAGTTCGCATATTTCTTTGTGTGTACAAACACTTTCAAGGCATGAAAAATGGTTATCACCTTCGTTTGTAAGAATAAACTAAGGATTTGACAGAGAACATCCGGAAATCCAGGTCAGCGTATTCGATCCTTTTGCTTATTTTTTCTTGTTCAATTTGTTTGTTTTTTTTTGCACTCTCTCGTATTATATTATCTAAGAGACGGTAAGTGACTAATCGTGGCGCTTAATCCAAAATATATGAATATTTTCTTTCTACCTTGCACTATTCGTTAGTTCTGGAAAGAGATGGATGCTTTCGCGAAAGAAGGAAATTTGTTCTTTATGAGATTTTTACTCAAAACATTGAAACAGTTTACTTCAGAGAATGGAATGTGTTCTGAAAAAGAAATCATAGGATTTCCTTAAGCTTTAATGGTATGCTCTTCATGGTGGAATTTTTCGGCAACCCTTGCTAACGTTACCGATAGAACCATAGTCAAACTCAATTAATAGCACAAACCTTGATTGAGCCAAAACTATCAAGCATTATCTAAACTGGGAGTTCACAATCAATTCCGATCGATTTGCAAACCAAGCACATCTCTGACCCACTAAGCATTAGTCAGTTTCACGCAGTCAATGAAAGCAGTACGGCCAGTACGCCCGCCCTTTGACATTGCCGTTTCGCCATTCCATTAACATAAATCAGACAAATCAAAACCGTTAATAGACAGGCGTCAATTGTCGTTCCGTGATTTGCCTCCTGCCCGTGCGGTCATCACGTCCACGGGCACGGACGATGCACGGGCAAGCCAATCGAATGGTAATTAATTTTCTCGATTACATGCCCAAATGCTGTTGGTAATAAATCAGTACCAATTAGCAGCAGCATCAGTCTAGACGGCAGGCGCTGCTTCTTCCAATACGACCTACAGGACGGGACTATAGTGAGTATCGCCGCAGTGCCTCGAACAAGGCCGCTTCACAATATTGCTCGCAACGAAGACGACGGTGACGACGACGACGCCAACGATCTTAAGTAAATTGACAACCTGAGTCGAACGAGATGCGGCACAGAGCAGGGCACTTACTCTGATACCTGGCAATGGGCACTGTCCACGGCGTACATCGTAAGGCCGGGTACCGGTCCGATAATGAATTGCAAGCGTAACCGGAACGGAACCGTAAGGGACTGTAATGCACCTAATGGTTCTCGAAGCCCTTTGGTTTACTTTCTATTTTCTCTCTCCCGTTCACTGTCTTTGCGAAAAAGAACGCCTCCAGCTCGGACAGTATTGACACGGCTCCTTGGGGAAGCTAGATTACCTTCTAGGGGCTTTTCTTGTGCGTTACATGGCACGGGATTCTCCGACCGAAGCGAGAGTGTGCTGCACTAATTAAGCAACTTTTTCCATGGCCAGATTCCTGTGTCGGTGATGGTGCGCCGGAATACGCTGGACAAAAGTTCATGTCCATGAGCCATCTCGCCCCGGTGCTCATCTGTCATGGTACAATTAACTCAATTCTCTTCGCTTTGCTTGGTTGCACTTGGGAGTTGAGTACTGTTTTTTCTTGTTGTTGTTCGTGCTGGGTGGGTGTTGTCTTTGGCCTTTGCGTTTCCATCTTGACGAGGTCTATCCCGAACGAGTGCCTTCGGGACCTGCTCGCAAAAGGGGCAAATCACTACGGACAGGCGGATCTTCGAGCGCTACTGACACTACCGTCCGAATCAACCGGCAAAAAGGTGACTGCGTAAGGGTAATTGACATAACGAAACGAACCGAACCCATCCGGGGGCTTTCCGCTTCCCTTACTTGCCTTTACATGCACCCGGCCGCGTTATTGGTGACCGAGGCAGAAACAGTCCAACCACCAGCGTACTATCCTTTTTGCACGATTTATCCTGCCCGACGGTGGCCGGCACCGTCCGGTCGCTACTGTCTTTCCTGGCAGGCAGACTAATGAAGAGGGTTGTTGTTTCCATCTCGCCATGGACAATCCGCCGGCTAGTCTCCTGATCCATCCAACTTCCTGTACGCGCGCAACGGATGACGCCCTTGGTGAAAATATTGTGACAAGCTGGCGGGAGAAGATTGAAGTCGATTTGATTATGTAGTGCGTCGTCGTCGTCATCGTCGTCGTCTTAGATCTCCTTCTTGTGTCAGCACTCCAGTCAGCGCTCGACGCACTGGACATCGTGCCGCACAGTGGCGTAGCATAATTAAATTGTACCCTGTCGTAAGCAGCTTAAATTGGCTTATAATTAAAAATTAATAAACCTCTGCTGCACCGGGGCAGTTGGCGCAATTTTACTATCGTGGGACGGTTTCATAATAGTGTCTGCGTTTTTATCTGCAAGATGCTACGAGAATTGCTCATTTTGCAGTAAATTGAAGCAAGGAAAACGTACAACTAGTAGCTCGGACGGACTGAACCAAAGACGGCAGGAGTGTTTCTTTGAACATTGTATATATGTTCTATTAAAATAGTTTTCTAACAATTTCTCATTTTCTTCTATTTCTTCCTCAGGTAAGTCAAGGATGCAGTCGTCAGTGGCCCTTTTTCGCCACCAATGTTCACAAAAGCCTGCGCCTCCAGCATGATACAAACGATTCTCATCATTTCGCTTCCACCGACATTTTGCCAATGCGCACACGGCTAGGTTACATGTGCAAGTAACGCAATACATACTGTTGAATACCTTCAATCGTTATCATCATCAGCTTTAGAGTGACTAGTGGATAGCAGTTTGCTTTTCAGACCTTTTGCCTGGTGCCATGCATTAGAGCACATTCGCTGCGTGCGTTCATGCCAAGCTGTGTTACTCTCTCTCTCTCTCTCAGATCTGATTTATTTTCTTGCATTTTTTCATGTTACGTTAGTTTTAGAGCTGTTCGATTATCTTTTTCAAGTTCGTTTCCTTTTAATAATCACCTCCGTAGTACTGTAATGAATGCCGCAAGGCAAAGATCAATCAAATTTGAGCTTTAGTGTGTAGCCAAATTTTAAATTACGTTCACAATCGTTATGAATATATCATACCTTTAGTTCAAAGGACAAACGGAAGCTCCAAAAACATGGGAAGCTTCGTGTGTATTGTAATGAAAATGTAAGTTAACCATCGTGTTGTGCGCTCGCCGTCGATCAACCTTTAGCGCGAAGTGTCGGCCTCTCTATGGCAGCGACCGCACAGACAATGTGGCGCTCGGTGCGAATCTCATTTGCATTTGCAGATTTTCCAATTTTCTACCTATTCGCTCTTTTATTAATCTTAATTTTACGCACTGCCGAGCGAGGGCCGCAACTGTCAGCCGTCCTAGAGCCATTCCTAGCGAAGCGCCCTGCTTTCACTCCCCCCGAAGGGTGGTTCGTGTAAATTGAGTTGTGACTGTTGGGCTGCTTCTATCTTAAGGTAACTTTAGTTTTTTTTTTCTACCTTTAAATTGAGGCCGTAAAGGGCACCATGAATGTGTTTAAATTACATAAATCTCAGAGCCTTCAACAAACTACCTACGCGTAGCAATACAATTGTCGATACTTCACTATTTAAATGTTGTACACAAAACCTCATTCAAAGCAGATTATCGTTGTGCATTGGCGAATTCTAATGAAAAAAAAAACAAACACGGACTTTGCAACAAAGTATCAGCCACGAGAGCGAGACTGAACAAAATAATTAGTGGTTGTAGGTTATTAAAACGAGCAGAGGTAGCACTGTAAAGACGGGGAGAGGAATAGAGATAAATGAACAAAGGAAAAAAAACATTACCATTTGACAAACCCATCTCACTACCGTGCGCTATCTTCCGAGCCAAGCTTGCAACCGGCCCGCTGCACTACGCCGGACGCGATCAGCTCAATTACGCTGTAGCAATGGCATGCTTTTATCCCTTGGGCAAATTTGCAACAAACTCTCTCCAGCCCTCCAGCCAGCAACGGCGTGTGGAGCGTAACGCAGAGCAAACCCCACCAGCGCTCCGGTGGGACTGGGAGCAGCAGAAATGCATGTCAACCTCGGGAAAACTAATGAGACTTTTCATTCACTTCTTGGTTGACCACGGGACTCGTGTTTCCCTTCCGCTTTGAGATTCCTTGCTTGTCACGAACAGTACAATCTCACAAAATTGTAAGCATGGTAGGGCAAGATATGCAGTGAAATGCTTCTACAGAGATTTTTTTCTTATATTTGATGCAAAGTCTCGATGCAAATTCCAAAACCGGTACAGGAATAAGAGACGATCTGGTACTTTTAGTTCTTAGTTTGCTCAATTCATTTCTGTTTTTTGATATTTTCAGATATATGCTTAATACTTCGATTTCATTTTTTTTAACATAAGATTGGAGTGAAGTATCACATAAGTAACGGAAATTGGTTAAAAACTTTTCGAGCAATTGATCACTTTCTGAAATTGATTGTAACGCATTTTTAAGGAACGATTCCCAATACTTTTGTGACATTGCGTAATGTGTGTGGACTTGGAAATGTAAAACCAACTTTGCCTTACTCTAGCCATCTTAGAGACAAACAGTAGACGCTTATTTGCGCTCAATTCCAAACTCAATAGCCGATTGTAGTTCAAACGGGTGCAAACCTACACCGCAAACCCGGGCACGTCCCATTTCCATCCCGCGTATCCAAATCGCTGATCAATATTCAATGAAGCAACTAACTATTCCACCGTTCTTCATACCTTCACACCTGTGCACGCGCACGTTTCGTCGTGTTTTCCGGTCCATCATCCCGCGATGGTCACCAGCAAAGCGCTCGCTTCCCATTAACTGCCTTCATTTTCCATTGGCAGCGTTTCGTTTCGAGCAATTTGACATTTCCATCAGCACCGAACCAAACCGAGCCGGGAGCGAAATCGGCCAACGCAGGACGACACAAAATTGCTCCTGCTGCTGGATCGACCAAAGGCCCGTGTCCGGTATCCGATGCCCCAAGAAGCAAAGATGATGGATGGGCGGATCGTTCGGCAAATTGTACCTTTTGCAAATAGCGGCACGATTTACGCCGCGCGGCACCGTCACCAAGCCACAGGATCTCGATGCGAATTGAAGTGAAAAAAACGCAACAACATAAAAAAAAACAGCTAAATGCGATAGAATAAATTATTCAAGAAATGTCACATCCTTCCGGTACATTGGGCGATGGTGGGGAAGAAAAAGGCGCCCATCTTCTATCCTGCCACGCTGTGCGGCACCGACTTTCCGAGCCGGTCAACCGAGCCGGCCAGGCGTTCCCGGTTGATGGAACCACTTCCGACAGGTCCGGCCGCCAGTCTGCGTGCGTTGTGGGTTTTTCTCCCGATTGTACACCTTCGTCCTCTGTGTCCGTCTCGTTTTTTTTCTTTATCTTCTGCCCGATAATAATATCGTTCGGATCACCGCACTTTTTTTTGCAGCACTTTTCACACCTCCGCACAGAAAAGAATCCTAATCGGGGGTACGGATCCCAATCTTGCAAGGACTTTATCGTGCTCCAGCATCTTCCTTGCTGTGTCTTGGTGGTTGTGACCGAACGAAGAACGCGAGGAAATATGCATAATTTTACCGCAAAGCGTAAAAGTCAAGTCGAGCGTTCCGCTCAAAACAATTTCAATTAATCGCAAGTATTTTACGTAACTGTGTGGTGTGCGGAGCGGCGGACGTCAGTCCACCATTGACGCGGTTCGAAAGGCGGCGTCGAAATCAATAATAGTGCAAATGGATGGACGGAAGGCATTCCTTCTACCCCCGGGAGTCCCGGGCATGGGTATGGAAGGAATGCGGACCGAAGAAGGCACGGTTGGCAAAAAGGAAGCAGGTGCAGGGTTTGGGGGGTGAGGTTGGTTGATAAGTATGTGGATGGAAATCGAGGCACGGTTCATCTCACCATCATTATTACCGAGTTAAGGATAATGGGGATTACGATTGATGCTGAACTGCCGCTGCTGTTGTGCTGCTAATGCTGCTGACACCGGTCTCGTCGTCTTGGTCGTGGTCGTCGGCATCTCGGCCGCTGGGTGGGACGGTGCGGTACGTAGGCGACACCGTGCACTCGAGTGTGCTTATCAGTGAGGGTTGCTACGGCACATTCCGGAGGCCGTAAAGCATAATGGCAAGGGATGATGATGGTAGTGGGATTCGATTCGAGGGAAGAAGGAAACACGAACCGAACAAGCAGTGTTTAAGAATAATGATACCAATAACGGCATGCACACAGGCCATCACTACTACTGTCCTGTGTGAAATTCATGGGTGGGAAAACTAGGGAGGGAGGGGGGGGGGGTTTAAGAGAGAAAAAAACGATGTACCGGCAAGGGGATGCATTACAATCTCAAGGTTTCTCATTCTAAGGTTCCTTTCCTTCGAGCCGGTCCTCTTTCTTTTAACGTTCTCCCGCCCTTCACTTACACCGTTGCACCGTCCCTTCCCGCCTACCATAAGCCCCCACCAACCAGTCCCATTAGTCTGCATTCCGGCGTCCATCCCGTGCATCCCCGCAAACGCCACTAGCCTTTGTGATGGTAATGCTCTTGACGTAAGCTTCTTATTGCTTCCTGAGAGTTACCATCCGGCCAGTTCGTGCTGTAATTGAAAATGGTTTCACAAGAGGGTCTACCCACCCTACCCAACACACACACACACACACACACACACACTTGGTGCTCCGAAGCGAGAAGGGTGTTTTGCCGCCATTCCTGCTACCCTAACCGCCTGAAAGACATAACCTCGCCGGCGCATTCCTATCTCCCGCGGGATCACGGGAAAGGAAAGAGTTGGTTTGGTGACTACAGGCGACATTAAGCATAATTCGCCATAATTCAACGGTGGGCCGAATGGCTGACATCGCTCTTCCTTGTGCTTGCACTTCTATCCACCTTCTCCTCTTCCCCTCCCGCATCCCATCCTCTTTTGGAGAAGAAATTGACATCTTCGCTAGATTGCTAGGATTTATAGCATCCTAATGATGTAGAACAATTTTCCCAGGGCGATTCACCGCTGCACCGCTCTTGTGCGCTGGACGGAAATGGAACACCGGTCCAACGGTGCTTGCTTTCTCCGTTTTTTTTTTCTTCACTTTGTCCCCGTCCGCCTGCTTCACAGCGTGAATGTAAAAAGTTTTACTACGGGGTTGAGTAGTTTCCGAGCGGCACAGCTTAAACGTAATAATTCTCGATACTGCTGGGTACCGTGTCGGTCATGGTGCCGCGTGTTAGTTAGTTTACAAACTGCTTTCCTGGGCCGGTGCAACTCGCCGGCCCAACTATCAATTGGATTTTATCTCCATTTCCACGGATCCGGTACATGGTCATTCTTTACCGTAACGAAATTCTGTGGAGTTTTTCTTTCCCTTTGTTCGATGCACGGAACGAGATGTGTATCGTTATAATACTGCTGTGTAGAATTGTTTCCCGCTGTTAACAGCTTTATATTGTCTTTGCTAAGTTTTCAAAGTATCATGGTCACTATTATGCAGAAGTTTCTAGTATAACAATTATTACCAGCATTTTGAGAGTTCGAAACAACTATTTTTTGTGTAAAACAGAAAGAATCTCATGCACTTTTCATAGGCTCAAATTGGGCCACCATTTTATTTTGATGTTTCAATGCTACTAGGAAAATATCTGAGTATGTTTATGGAACAACTTTGATTGAAATGATTTCATTCGAAGAAGTAATCTGTAACGATCATTTCAAAGAAGAAATCTATAACGATGTTATGGAGAAAAAGTTTAGAGAATTCTTTAAAGGATATAGAAAAAAAAACAGAGTTTTGAAGCTTCGATATAACTAGTAAAAAAATAAAAAAAAAAAACAAGAAGTGCTTGAAAATTGCGAACTGGATTACTGTGAAGCTATATAAATGTTTGATAAAACTTGACAGAAAACAAATCGTTTTAACTGGTAATTTTTCACCCTTATTTTGATCCACATAAGAAATGATTGTTTGGTAAAGAACGTGGCAGTGACAGTATGGCATTTTAAGTGACAGTATGGTATTTTTACTAGACTTATCCAACATCCAACAAATCAGAAATATAATTTTAAAAGAGCATCAATCTATTCAATTCCGGAATCTCTGTGAAATATATTAACAAGACTATTTGACAGTTTATTCTTTTCATTTCAACAGAAACAAATTCTTTGAACATAACTGTAGCTATAAGGATATAAATTCTGTCTCAAAAACTAGCTTAAAAAAGCCTGAAATCGGGCAGAACAGAAAACAAATTTTTCCCCTTTGTAAAGTTTGATTTTCTAAACGTCTTAAATATACAGCGCTTTAAAATGCTCACCCAACATGAGTATGAATTGATTTCAGTGACTTCAGTGAAGATACCGCACCAATGTTAGCCTAGCGTTAAATCTATTCCCACTCCCAATCGATGATGGAAATGTAAAATCCCATTCCCTCATTTACACCGCATCCGCATGAAGCGAAAAAAAACCTCGAGCCTATCGTATCGCAAGGCTTCGGTAGGGTGCGGGAGCGATAAATACGGCTCACTCCATTCAATCAAACCCCAATTTGCCGCTGGGAGTAATCAAAAGCAGCAAAGATCAAATTTATTCCGTTTACGACGTTGGCCCAATTAGGACGAGCGTCATTTATCTCCGAGCCGCTGCCGTCGGCAGGGAAAGGGAGGGGTTGTCGGTGCGGCAAGGGCGAACGGTGTTCGACACGTGTAGGCACTTCTCGCGGCCAAATAACACACGGTCACATTCGCACCCAGCCACGTTTCCGAAAATCCCGCATAAGTCACCATAAATCCACGCGGGAGCGCATGTCGAAATGGAGAATCTGTTTTTGGCGACCGTCTTCCCGCTGTGGCGAAAATCATGCCCCAGTTCATTAGGTTAACACCCACGTCGTCGGGAGGTGAATGGAAATGTGGAATTGAAAAAGGGGAAGCGAGAGAATGGTTTTTGTTTGTCCCAAAACTGTTCCTAAAAACGTCCATCTGATCTCTCTTATCGTCAATAAAATTCGGACAGCACAGCTTAACTGTCCAACTGTCACTCTGGGCCAGTTTTTTCAACGCGCTAATGCTACTTTATGGTAATCTATTGGACCACATCCTGTGCCTCCTAGCCCGCTGGGAAACGCTAGAGAGCGAGAAGAGTTGTTGGGGCAAATTAGCTTCACCAACTTACTGCACGCTACTTGTAAATCATTAGAAATCCTTCCTAAGAACTTAGATAATGCACTCCTGCCTGCTAGCTCGCACCAGAATCGCCATTTGGCGTCCGACTGGATCTCTTAGGCCACTGGGTCAGTTGGAATAGTATTCCCTCGTGGAACCCCTTTGTCTGGTTGCGGTTTCGATTGACAATCTGTCGACGTCGACCCACCGCCCCGCACCGCAAAGGTTTCTTCGTGCCCGACCAGTGCTCGTGTGTTCGGGCCCGGTCCCGGAGGAGGAGTAAATCTTGGGCACGATTTTCCCAGCGGTATTAATTTATTCAAACGCCCCTCCAGCAGCCACCCGATAACCGATTTGCCCATCTGCGGTGTGTCACCGCCGCATGTAACTGAGCCCGACCGACTTCCGGCTAGCTTCGCGTTCGTAATTGAGTGCCAAAACCGACTACTCCGAAGTGCCACGGAACCGATGCTCGGTGTGTGCTCTGTGTGTGGGAATGCGTGTCTGTACGTTCACGCTCTCACTCACTCGCTCTCTCTCTCTCTCTCTCGCTCTCCCTCACCACGGACCGGAATGGAGTCTGCGCAGGTCCAGGACATCCGCTTCGGGCGTCTGTGTGTGCTTGGGAACTCACGCTGCACACTGTCCACGTGAGCGAAGCGCAAACCGCTCCTCCCCTGTCCGCCGCCCGGCCCAGCCCAGTGAGCAGGACGGCTTGCTGCCGGATTTGCCACACCAAAACCTTCGGCCGAACGGCCGAACGGTCCGCTGTTGTGCGTGCGTATCCTTCCTTCCTGTTCGCTTCGTAGCCACTTCGGCCGTTCGGTCGCTCGGAGCCGGAGAAATCCAGCATCGATCCTGGCAGGCTCTGGCGCCTCGTCGCATGCTTTGGTAAGACGGTGAAGCGACTCGACAGTTCAGTTCAGTGCACACAGCGCGTCAGTCAGTATCGCGTGCGCTGCTGCTCATCACCTCGGGGCAACACACTCCTCAACAGCCCGGGGCCCGTTACTCCTGATCTTCCTGACTTGGAATGCGCCGCTAAACAAACAGTCTGCGTGTGTGCGTGTGCGTGTGTGTGTGAGCGCGCCTGTGTTTACGTAGCACCTTGAACTGACGGGAGGCGCCAACCCCTCCGAACTTACCAGTGTGTGCCTGTGCATTATGTTGCCGCTGTTTGCTGTGTAGCCGTCGCTGGCTGTGATTGTGCTTTGAGTCGTACGTCTCTAACATTCCACCAAGGCACTGGACCCATGCAGTGTGACTGCATTTAAATTCTAAACCGGAGAAAAAAAGAAACGAGCCACCCCCTCCCCTCTCCCCGTTGCCTCGGCAGGCTTGGCAAAACAGAGCAGGCGGAAAGGAGTCATCGTGCCAGCCCGACGGTAGCTTCACCTGCCAGCCAACACGGCGCCCAGTGATAGATAGTAGTTAGTGCAAAGCAACAGCGCTTTAGAGAAAAATGAATTTTCTCGGTACGGTAGGGAACATTCGATTTTTCATGCTCTGTATCAATGTCTATCATATACAGCCAAACAGAATCCTTTCCCCAGTTCCCCAAAAACCCTCCACCAAACCTGTGAACCTTGGCTCACTGTCTCTAGCCTCTCTAGCGTCTCCTTCCAATCCGTCCCACATGCGTCCCATTCATGCTGTAACGCGCTCGTATTGATAAACATCGATCGTACGTAACACCTGCGAAACTACTACGAAAGCGTTTTCTCAGCTCGGCGATTTCCCCGCAAAAGAAAACCTCCTGCAAGACGTAGCCCTCCGTCGTTGTTTGTCGCGTGCTGTAGTCCTGCTCCGCAATCTCTCCTTCGCTAACTTCGTCGTCTCTGTGTTTTCGATGTTTGTCGATGTCTCGTGTGTGTGTGTGTTTATGTATCGTGTCGTGTCGTGATCGATCTTTCCTGCCCTCTCTGCTAAATGTACTACTATGCTAGAGTCCTTTTCTTCATCTGCTCAATTTCTGCCCGAAAACGCGTGTAAATGAAATTAGGCCAATCCTCCGAAAAATGATATCCGCACTGCAGTGTGTTGTTCTGCAAATTGCATCACACCCCACTTACACGCAGTGTGTATTTGTGTGTGTGTGTGTGTCTTGGAGCCCTCTTGTAGTGGGCAATCTGTGCGACACTGTCCCACAGTGTGTCCTTTCCTTCTACCAGATACAACTATTCGCGTGTAATGGTCCATCGCACTGCTGGAGTGTCAGTCATCATTCCACTTGCACCCCAAAAGCAACCTCTTCCTGTCCCATTGTTTTCCCAAAAATCCGTAGCCTGGCGTACGAACGGTGATAAATGCCAGGCGCCTCGCTTTCTCGTGCGCCTACGCGCCGAACTACCAGTCACATGTTCGCTTTCGTCGCACTAGCCGCCATACTACGGCATTGCGGCACTGCTGTGGTAGGCTTGCCTGGTTCGCCAGCGGACCGTGTCCGGGCTGGTGTGGTGAATCCTTTAATCACCAAAATTCACACGATTCCGTACAGCAGCAGCAGCCGACCGATTCGGCCGACTCGCGCTATCCATCTTGCTCTTGCCCTTGTTCCCTTTTGCCCAGCCCGCCAGCTCGACTGAACGATGAAGGCTCTCGACAATCCATTCCACAAAACGCTGCTAAAGTACACACTTTAACGATCGCTTGCCCTTTACTTCAGCCTAGAGGCGGGCTGGAACGAGACAGCGCACGGTTTGTGTTTGCGGGAAAGCGAGCACAAGTTTGCTTCACTGCGGCACACGGTCACGGTGCGCCCTACAGTACACGCCACGACAAGTTCACAGAAACACGAGGCGAAGGGAAAATCGATCAAACAGAGCCGTTCTCGGCCGTGCCCTGCCCGTCGTGTGCCGTGTAGCTTCAGCGGCGTTCGGGAACACCTCGGAGCCATGTGACATGATCGTGGTGCGAATGTAGAACCCTTTGGAAAATCTACGATCTTTGGGAGGATTTCAGGGACAAGGCAACTTTGCGAAACTGTTAAGCACTTTGCTTTCGAACACGAACGTTCCAAGTTTTTGCCTTTGCTGCTAGGATCCTTCTAGTCTTGACGCGTAAGGATAAATCGTTGGATAACAGCGTTAACACTGCACGAATTATCGCCACCCTTTCGAAATGTGATTCATTCGAAATGAATCACATACGAAATGTGATTCATTCGTTTTGAAAATGAGACAAATCACGACACGCTAATTGCTGTCAGCGGGCGTGGTGGTCATCGTTGAGAGCTTAAGCTGGAAATGTGGGTCGTTCGCCTTCCAAAGTGTCCACAAAAAACAAACACAAGAGCCTATATAGAACCTCAATCAGAACCTCAATGTTCGTTATCTAACATTTCCTTTCCTAAATTTTGGGAGTGTATAAACAATAAAATTGAAGAAAATCCTTATAATATGTTTAATTTGTATTTATATTTCTGTTTTGAAATAGAAAGATGAAACTCGTCATAAATCGATTCAATGTATCTAAATAAACCATCTGTCGGCAGCTGTCACAGCAAAGTGTCAAATACTTGTTGCGTTAACTGTCACGTCGACTACCGTTTGACAGTTGCAGAAACGTCAACCAGCCTGTTAGTAGCACACTGTTATACCCAATGCCAAACGCTGTACGCGAGTTGATGTTAATGAGGCAGTGTATGTATTTGAAAGATTAAAAGAGCTATCCGTAAAAAAATAGTAGAGTATTTAATTGCTAGCTTAACGTGTTGCCTTCCAAGAAAGTATCAAATTCCCCCTTTACACCTGTATAAAGGCAGCATTCCAGCTTGATGGGAGCTATACTCCAGTACTCTCTTCCAGAAAAAATGTAATTAAAACAAAATCCCTCGAAAGAAGAGTCCCCCCCCACACCGCGCATCTTCCATTGCAGAATTGCTACGAGTGCACTGGAATTTACTAAGCGCACCGTAGCGTCCCTTACGGCCACTCATGGATAGAGCGGGAATTAAGACGGTACAAATGAAATCTCTCTAAATTAGAGCCATGCTTTGCTTTGCGACTCACACCGACCCTAGCAAGCGCACTAATTCCCATCGGATAGCTTACCGCGGGTAGGATGAAAAGATGCAATACCCTACCGGTGAGAATTGAAGCTTGGAAAGACTTCACGAGTCGAGTCGCACAAAATGCGATCCCTTTTACAGTGCTTTGCCAACCGTACCCAGGCGTGCATACACGGGCGCAGCGAAAGGGGCGAATTGATTCCTGTTGCAGGAATTGCAATGTATCCGCAATCGTTTATTTTCCCTTGTGCTTGTACTTCAATATTCGCCTTCGTCAAACGCGCACAAGATCCAACAACCAATACCTTTGAGGAAATTCGTGCTCGTGTATCGAGTATCGAGACGATCTTCCTTCTTTGTATGCGCTCTTGCGGTGAAGCAAAACTGCAAGTCCTATCCTCCCTTCAAGGGGGGGAGCAGCATTCCTTACAAACTACTTAGCAAATGAGAAAATAGACAAACTTTTTATTTCCTCCCATTTGATGGCTTCTCCCGAAGGGCACAGGAACTTTTACCGTACGTGGAACGTTTTTTCCGCCCTTTTCGCAGAGAGGGAAAAGGCCAGGCATGCTGAACATATCCACAGCAGCCTTGGCATTTCCTAGCAACTGTTCTACTAATATTGCCGGAGCGATGAAACTCTTTATCCCGTTGCGCTTTGATCGATACACGAGTATCGATCATACTCGTTCGGGGAAAAGTTACACCCCACTAGATGCTTCTTCATGCCGGCAGTAGGAGATGGGAGTGGGATGCTTTTCTGTTTCGGTCGAATGTTGATGGATGGTGAAAATTCACATTCACTGCACCAGCATGAGGCAGTACGATTCATTTGCCGATTACGAGCAGCATTTGCGAGCGAAAAAAAAACGGTTCTATTGAGTTCGTTTGATGCTTTCATGAAAGTGCACATTTCACAAAATGAATGCAGTGCAAAGGTTGCTATGTGGTGTGCTGTTGAATGTAGGCATGAATTGTGGCTAAATTATTGCATGCTCAAATGCAAGCATCAATTGCGGGAAAAGAGGTGGCGCTTTGCAAGGGCGAGTACAGTCAACAACGGTGTTTGAAGTTGCCTTTTAGGCCTGAAAATTATACATGTAAAGCAGTACACCACAAAGTAAAGCTCCACTTCTGAAACTGTTCCGAAAATCTCGCCAACCAGCAAGCGTAATTCCTCGATCAAAAGTAAATAACAAACACCTCGGTCCCATCAGTTCCCACCAGTAGAAGAAAAACAAACCATTCGGGCGGCTCTCGAGGGCTACGGGCAGCTTAGTAATTCGCCCACTGCTCAGTCCCCGAGATGGACCGAAAATCTGTATTGGCGAGAAGAAGCGCAAAAGCATCGATTCCGAGAAACACTCCAGTTTTCCGTTTCCACCATCGTTGACATTTCAGACAAATGCTTGTTTGCAAGTTTTTATGCTCACAGAGCCATCGGTGCCCGCCGTACCGATGCGTCCATCTTTTTATGTTATTTTGTATTTTGTTGGTTCTGTTATCGAAACATGTTTTCAGTGTTGCTTTTGAGGCTTCCGGTAATGTTTGCCCTTCGCCAAGAATCGACCGGCCGGTCGGTTCGATGATGCATAAATGGCGCATCAAAATTCTGGGAAAATGATTTCGCGCCTTCAAACACTGACCGTCCTGCTCCTCACCACCACTCCCCCTCCCCCCGCAACCCCCACCAACCGAGTGATGGACACAGGATCGCAAAATGTAAACTTTTTCAATTTACTTTTGCAAATTAATTGCGACAAGCGGCCACCATCGCCTGCCGGGAAGTTTGTCCAAGTGCCTCTCGCATGTCGGCATCGTATCGACCGCGGGCCAATACTTGAGCGGCCGCCAGCCCGCGACACTCGCACATCCCCACCCTCGCTCCCTCCCGCTTCGATTTTTGTAGATGTAGATGGATGAGAAAGTTTTTAATTCGTCAAGATTTTTGCTGCTTCCTCGAGTTCGTGGAAACGACAGCGCCGGGGAGGAAGATAGGACAGTTGACCGCTGTTGGTTGTTTATTTATTAAATTCTTTTCCATCCAGTTGCACATCCCCGAGCAGGGCAGGGGAAAAGTTTTTTTTTTTTTTGGTGTGCAAAGGTAAAAGAGACGATATTCCGTTTCCCGATCGTCGGACAGAGAACGGATGGACGATGGATCGAAATCATATTAGCAGACATTACGACTGCCACTGTATGATGTGCCGTGAACGATAATCATGGCCCATGGGGATGCGCTTCATCTACCGATTGGCGGGCGAGCAAGCGGGACACGGGAAGTGAGATTTTTAATTGAATTTCAACGTTCATTACTTTGTAGCTGAGATTGAGTTTCATCTCTCACTCCGCATCAGATCCGATCTAATGTACCGGAACTATATGCTACGTTCGACTGGTGAAAGTATAATTCACTTTATACCGTCTTCCTTAAACCCGCCTTTGTTCGGATCGGCTACTGGTAGAGTTTCCCCCACGGACGAGATTGCATCTCCACAGTTTCACCACCATCTGGAAGCCGTTCAATATGGTCATTCAGTTTGTGCCAGTACAAAGCACTTTGGGGGAAAACATGTGCATACGGGGGAATGTAATGATGCTATCTCAAGGATGTGTACTTTCACTGTTCCCTCCCCGTTGCGCTGCTATGTGCCACTCTATTCCCCGTTGTGTCGAGTAGAAAAATCGGGCTTCCACCAGGAAGCTGCTGACTGACAGTGCGGAAGAAAAGTGACGGTTTCAATGACACTAAACGCTGTGTGAGGGTTCCCCGTCCCACTTCTGGCGACACTCGAGACGCTTAAGCGAGCTGTCGGAAACAGCTACACTCGCCTCGCCTGCCAGTACCGCTGGACTCGATGGAACAGGGAGTCATGTTTCCATTCGCGCAGATGCCTTCCGGATGTATGCTTTTTAGTTGAACATTTTGCATCATCACTTTCCGTGACAGTGATAGTGTAAAGTTTCAATAATTATACGAGGAAAAGCGAAGCGCTGCTCTATCGATACTGCGGGACATGGAATTTACTTGCTCCCTTGAGAAGCGTAGCGCATGTGAGGAGGTGTGACCAGTAAAACATGCCTTTATTTCGAAGACTCTTATTGAAGCATTTTAGTCCCAGTTTTAGAAAGTTGAAGCACTGCAAACCATACAGAATGTTGACAGCCTCAAAGCATCGTCTTGCCTCAGATCCAGTTGCCGATGTAGCGCATATGTAACTTTCCTTTATTATTACATCTTCTCGTGAACCCGTTCAAACCGGCTTACACGGAAGGTGTTTAGAGGCGGAAAGTAGCATGACACAAAAAAAAAACAAGAAGGAAAAGGAAACGCATGTAACACGACTCCTAGCTGTCTGCCAACAGCTGTCACTGTCGTCTGTTTGGAGGGGGTTGCAGACACCGCCAGTGTCGGATGCGAAAAATGCTTCCAACATTATGAATGTGCCGTCTCAATGGCGGCACGGAGGAAACTCAAGCTCACGAGCCCTGGCACGCTGGGAAGCTGTTTTACATGCCAACTTATGTTGTACCACCTCGTCTCGCTGCTGTTGCCGCTGCCATGTGTGTGCCACTTTCCTTACATGCCTCAACCATTGAGTACGTCGCCACTGTGGCGGAGGTTTTAATGACTTCCAAAAACCAAAACCACCCATTGTGTTCATCGCTCCTGTGGGCGCCTCGCTGGCGACTTTGAGTGCGTAATGTGAGATGCCGCAGGGTCTTGAAGAGGCATTGGTGGGTCGTGTTGAGGCGTGTTATGATGCCTTCCAATCTGACAGTGCTCCTTCAGACTCGGTTGGTGCATCGCTTCTTGTAGCTCTTCCACCCAAGGCAACACAGAAAGAGGAAACTCGAGGTGTGAACTTTTCCTACGTAGCGTGATTTATTTGACAAATAAAAATGGGGAAGGAATGGTCCCGCCCTTTCTCATGGGCGCACGCTTACGGTTAACAGCAATATTTGTTTAGATTTCGTAAAACAGTTGGTAAAACGGGGAGTGTTGGAAACAACTCTGTCAAACCATTGCAGATCGTAACCTTGGGGAATGTTGGTAAAGCTCGATTTAATCCCATAACTGTAGCGAAAGCTTTCGCATATAAAAATTGTTATTTTGTGACGCACGTAAAGGTAAGATAAAAGGTTTCTTGCTATTTATAAATCATCTCGTTATATCGGTAGCATCACGCAAATCGTAAAACGCGGGTGTAGATGGGACTCTGGCCCGAAGCTTATGGGCACATTGTTTGCCCCGAAGCTTATTATTCAATTGATTTCATTTTCTGTTTTCATGAGATAGTTTTTGTTTACGTTTTCTTTCGCAATGTAGTTGCATCCATCCTTAAGTGACACTTGCTCTCTCTCTCTCTCTTTCTTTCTCTACATTCTATCGGCTTCTCTCTTCTTCATCCTATCTAACTGTCTAGCTCTATCACACTTCTTTACAGCTCTATATAAACCTTATAAACCCATTTACATACAGACTGGCAGCTTCCAAGGCAACACATTCATTCACATTGACATAGACGTTTAAACCGGCGCCATGAAACACCAAGCGCCTCCATCTGGCTCCGAGGAGCTCTGTGCAGAGAAGGATTTACTTTAGAAAAACAACATTTCTTCCATTTTGCTTATAATTGCTTTCTGTTGCTTTGCGCTTAACAAAACGTGCAATAGATTTGAAACAGTTCAATTAACCTTATCCAGATACAAATTGATTAGTTATCGAATAGTGTTAGAAACCACATTTAAACCATTAACACGTAGCGTTTTAGTCACATCAAATACCGATACCATCACTACTCACCACACCAACACACTGTTCGCTTCCTTTCTTCTCGCCTATCATCCATAGCCTACTCTTACTAACAATGTTTCTTCATATACTAACGAACTTTTCTCTTCTCTTTCTCTCCCTTCTATTTTCCTGAATTTTCTGTTTCCTTTTATCCTCTGGTTTTGTTTTGATATCTGATTTTTTGTTTTCAATGTGATCGTTTTTCTCGTTCATTGTTTGTTCTGGTCTTACCGAACAATTTTTCCTTCTTTAATGCAATTATTCTCTTTTTCTTTTGATCCTCCTGTTTGCTAATGTTAATTTACAATTCTCTGTTCTTTGTTTTATTTGATGGTTTTTGTTTTTGGTTTAATTTGTTTCAATTTAACCATTCACCTACCTCTGTTTTTATTTCTTTAACATTAATTTTATTTAAAAAAAAAAACGATATTTAGGAGCTGCTGGAGGTAAGTCTCTCTCTCTCTGCTGGCAATCATTTCGATCTCGGAACCAACGACCGGAGATCGAATGAAATCGCGGGCCCTCAGCACCGAACGCTTCACTGTAATTACATTCCCTCTCCATTGCCAAGCAGTTCACCTCCGCTACGTGATAGCTTGTGCGGGTCTCGTCACCCTCTCGTGGGACGCGATCTGCACATCGTTTCCGGTCGGTCGATTGGCATTCTGGATCAATGGCTAGCCAATTAGCTAACTGCCTCTGCCTCGCAACTATACAACTTTTTCCCGCTCGGGTCACGGTACACGGATCGATGCCGATTAACATTTTTACGACCATCCATTTCGGTTCGGTTCTGCCGTTTTCGTTCATGTCGTGGTTTACTTTTCTTCTTCGTCATGCGATCGTTCCCCACCGAACAACCCATTAATGGGTTGGCGAATGATTTATTTCGCTTCGGAAAAGCGACGCACGTGTTCAGAATAGAACGTACGGCGAAAAGTGTACCATCGGGCAAGTGGCAAAGAGTGTAGTCGAACACCGGAATGACCACCATATACCATCGAACAGCGGTCGAAGAATGTCGACACCACCTTTCTTTTCGTCTTCATTTTACGTCGTGCAAGACTGTTTCCGCAAGTTGTCGTATCTTCCAAGAAGCGTATCCGGCGCACTTTCCCCCTGACACGGGGTGTACATTCTTGCCACCGTATGCGAATCCACTAGAAGGATCACATTCCTTGTGCGCTCCGTTCGGTCCTCGGTACACACTCGTGCTACCGGGCGCACGGGATACACGGGATGTACATACCCGTTCGACATTCCGGGCCAGCGACGTCAAGAGAATTTCGCCTTCGCACAGGAATTTCCAAGATGAGCAATCAAATTGTTATTCAAACGAGAACGAAATGAAATTGATTAATGCCATTTTTCCTGCCGACCGCTTTTCTTCCTTCCAGCCCGTTTTTTTTCTGTTACATTCCACTCCGAATGGGAGTCTTCTCCTCAACCGATCCGATTCCGGTTTGCAGAAACGTTCCCAGTTCTGCTGCTGATGGAATGAGACGTTTCACTTTCGATTATTGACTGCAGAACTTTTAATGTCATTCCTGAGCGGCGCTCACTACAAGCTAGACAGACCGGCGTGTGTAAGAGCGTGTCATCAGCGTGGCGCTGTCAGGGTGGCTCACACCGCTGACGATGATGCATCTATCACGCATCCCTCCTCTTCAGATGGTGCTGAACACACGACTTGTGGAAGTTTTTGCACACTAATAAATGCCACTTCGTAAATTGCATAAATTTCGTGCGGGACTGGTATGGAATTCAATTACTTCGTGTTCGTTTCGCTGCGTGGTAGAAAACAGCACTCCGAAAGGGGCGCTGCTACTGCCGCTCGCCCGCTTGCGAGAAGAAACGGGACGCGTTTTACTAGTCCTTCACAGTGCCTTTCGCTTTGTATAGCGCGTACATGTGTGTACTTCACCGTATATCATCATATTATCACCCGGCCGGGGGGTCTATTGTGCTCAACATTATTTACGAACCTATACCAATCCCCCTCCGCCACGTTTGCCGTTCTTTGCCGGGCGAGTTCGGTAGGATCGGGCCGGTCACATTCTGCCAGCCGTAATTGATAGGGAAATTAATACAATTTTGATTAATTGAGTTGTGGTCGGACATATGCGCCCCTCACTGCGTGTGTATGTGTGTATGTGCGAGTTCTGTCCAACCACAATGGACCGCCTTATTGTGATTCTCTCTTAAAGTGAGATGTACTGCAGTAGAAATATCTAGCTGAAATAGAGCCTTTTCATTAAAGAAAGGAAGATGGTTCCTTACAAGACCAGTTCCAAAGCATTACAACTGTTTGTAGTTAAGAAAAAAACCTTTAAATAGAAGGCTTCTTGTGTGAGCAATGAATGTTGTAAACCATTTACCTTGGCTTTCACTTTTTTGTTTTCTTTTTTGGAAGCAAAACAAGAAACATACCATAAACTTAATTAAAACCTTACATAGAATCGTTCCGTTGCAATATCCACAAATCATGCATCGTTGTGGCTTTTGTGTGGATGTTTGCAAAACTTTTTCACTCTACATCGACTAATTGAGTTTTGTGAATCAATTTGCAAGTGTAACAGCTTTTTCGAACGGTTGAGCATAACTCAAGCTCATAAGGTAGGAAGGAATGGTTCGTTCAAGCAAACGTAATCCCCGCCCTGCGTAACTTAGTAAACCTTCCAAAAACAAATTGGTTTTCCTTCCTATGTTTGCAAACCTTATCACAATAGCCAACACTCACTCACGATTTAAAACGGTAGAACTTTTTGCTCGATGATGAATTATCTGCTTACATCTCTGACCGTTACAGAGCCATTTCTTAACTATCATCCCAGTTACTGCCCGTAGCGAGATAGAGTGCCCCCGGCTACGTGACTAGGACGGATTGACAATTTTCCGCCCGAAAGTTTTTAGCCGTGCTTACTTTAATAATTATAATTAATTTTTAATTACTTTTATTAGCCCTTGAGTTTTCTGGGCTAGTTTGATCCGGTCCAGAATGTGACCCGAGCTGACGTCCCATGCCCTGGAACAAACTCCAGCCCGTATCGCCTTTTCGTCAACAGCGGTCGGTGGGATATTTTCAAAAGGGAAGCAACAAAAAAATCATTGAACCTTGTCAGGTTGTGCTGGGCTTGCGCCACCAGTACGGTGACATACGGGCCATCCTTCCGGGCCCGGTTTTTCAAACTTGAAAGGGCTGTACATCTCACCCTCCGCACTCGCGTCATGGGACGTTGGCATCCGGGTGGAAGCCGAGCCCGTCGACCCGCCTCGAAGAGCGCTCCAATCTTATCGGGACAGGATTCTCTATTAATACTTCAACATTGCAAGCTAGGGTGTCCCGCAGGGAAGATTGACTAATAGGATGAAGGAGAATACAAATGCCCGAGTGCGGGAGGTCATCTCGGGCGCCGTATGCTGGTGCATGTTTCCGAGCAGCTAAACAGATAAGAAACAACACGAATCGAAAGCAACCGAACCATTGTCCCGCCCGGATCGCTAACAAGACAGATGGAAATGGAGCGAGAATATGCCTCACACCGACGCTGACGAACCCCCGATGAATATGTATGACTGCCTGGCATCTGCTAGGAGCGTTCTCGCAACCACCAAACGCAAAACGACGCCTTCTGCTATGGCTGGTGTGGTCAGCTAAATGTTCGTGATCGTTGCAAGTATGCTTCGTCCCTTGTCCCATCTCATTGTGCAATTTCCTGCCCGGGCTGATTTAATTCTGCATGGCGCTGCTCCCCGTCGCATGCAAGACAATGAGCCGAATGTTTTGCAGCGATGATATGATAGCATTTGAAACAGAATCCATTCAAACTGATGCAAATAGCACCAGTGCTTCAACGGACACGATTGGGATTGGGATTGGGAGGACAGCCAGCGGCAGGAAGACACTTGGAATGCTACATGTAATCAAGTAAAACGGTTTTCCGATAGCTGCCGCTTGCGTACGACCGGCAGCAGGACGGTTAATGAATATTTCATGTCATCCCATGGCTTGGCAATCCGAAGAGAACATCCCGGGATGATCCTTCCGGAGCATTAGCAGAAAAACAAAAGTCCCCCTTCTTGCAAGATGGCTTGCGGGATGGGTTAGCGCTCACGCTTCCGAGTGTGAAGGGTGTCCTTTGGAATGGTACTCCCAGCCATCTTCGGCACGGGTGTGTGATTTAATCTTCTTATCGCTATCCACCGCCTGTGGGTGCATTTGTTGAAGCATCGAACCATTTTATTTATTTTTTTCAACCTTTTATCGATGAAACAGAGCACATCTTGTCCCTCAAATGTGTCTTCTCATCAACCGCTTCGAAAGTGGCCAAAGCGCTTGGAACAGAAAGTTGCTTGGATCGGAAAAGTTTAGTTTTCATTTGCACTTTGTGGTGGAGGCATGGATCTGGACAGTTTCGAACACACGACAAGACACCGGTGCTTCGCATTGAATTGGTTTGTTTAATCTATCTAAAAGCCTATCCAGCCCATCGAGGGGCTCACAAGCACAACTTGTGGTTTAGCTATTGCTGTCATTACTTTTAACGCAATGCAAATCGAAGCAGTTTTAATGTGCCAACTGGACGGGAAATAAATAAACCCCTTTGCTTCTCCTTGTCACCTGCACTTGGCTACGAGAAATAGTTTGATCTATACAGCCCAAACCGATAATTGCTTTAGTTGATTAGTTTTCGCGCTGGAATATATTCACTCCCGCCCGAAAATTGTCCCGTACTTCTTCCTCTTTTGTCACACACACACACACCCATTTCCCACTCGGACCGCTGATTGTGCTGCTGCGGAAAAAGAAATGATGGATGCTAATTTTCGCCCCACGTTTGCCTCGTTTTCCCCTGGGTCTCGGGCAAAATCAATATTCAATCATCATAACAGCAAATCAACGCTCTTTGCAATCCCCCATTCGTTTCAATTAGCGCTCGTACGTAGCGCGTCGCATCGGAAAAGCCTTGCGATGACGATAACGCCAATGACCGATGTTCGAACTTCGTGCGGACGCTTTGCGGAGAGTTTTGGGGACAATGATGACCTTACTCCCCTCCCGCCGGCTCGCGTCGGTTCTCCAGCCGAAACGTCACAGATCAATAATCTAATGCTGTGCCGGTGTGAGGGAATGAGTTTGGTATGATTACCGGGATTCAGGCCAGGAACGGTGGTGCCTCCTGTGTGGCTTTAGGCTGACTGGTTTAGCAGGAAACAGGTTGGCCTGATTCGAATATTTTGTTGTGGGCTGTGGCCAAGCGTGTGCACGCCATTGAACACTGGCGGAAGAAAAATCAATTTCGAAACGATATAATAATGGCCTGACAATGGCGGCGACACATGGTCGTTGGTCGGTCGACTGCATCCTACCGTGTGTGGCAGGATGTACGAACGCACGAGCGATACGTCAATGTGACACAGCCAGCAGCAGCAGCAGCACCATGCTCGTATGAGTTTCACTACCTCCCAAGTCGTAGGTGTGTGTGAGTGGTCGAAACGATGGGGGTAAGCTAGCGGGTTGTGATGTATTCAGTTTGGCCTTGTTTCTGTTCTGTTTTCTTGCCCCGCTGCGAGCCGAGTTTTCTCTCCCACCCCTCAATGTGTCCAATCGATATGTTCACAAGAAAATCGAAAGCTCAATCGGTGCGGTCGGTTCTTTCGGAGCCTGAAACGACTTGCTCGCTTCCAGCAAAAGTAGAAACCACGAAGAACCGAATGGGAGAAAAATGATGTTGCTCGGCACGAAACGGAAGCATACTACGGACTATTTGTCTCCCCTCCCCCCTCCTTGGAGCGGAAAACAATGATGTAAGCGTGTGTAGGGACTTTCAGCAGGGGAAGAACAAGTGGGGCAAAAAGAATCAGCTTGTTCCGTGTGCCTGGTGTGACAGGCAAAACTTAGATCGCATGCCTGCCTGAACGTCGTAATCGAAACGTTAATAACGATTATTATAGAAAATATATGATTGGAGGGAACGTATCCAAGAGCCCGAGAAAAAAGGCAAAAAGCAGTCGTTACACTCAGACAAGGACACGTGCCACACGGGGAAAATGATTGGCAGTATGGGCAGGCGTTGTGACAGGCCGCCGTAAACGCCGTGGCAGATTCAATTACCGGTTTGAAACGAACGTACCAACGGCCCACATAGATCTAGACGCACGCTTTGGTAGCTTTCTCGATTATGGGTTTTAGCTTCTTTCTGATAGAAAATAACGTTTAGAAGGCACTCCGGACATCCGTGACCGTTTACACCGTACAGTGAATCGCAAACAGGTCGTGCAAAAATCGAAATTGATGCTCAAACAGTTCCCCCAAGCGACACACAACTCACCCACTCTCATTGGCCATAGGTGGTGTTGGAGGGCCATACCACTGTGTGCGGGCAGGTCCCCTGGAATGAAAAATTACCCCCCAAACTACCATTGTAAATTATTGGAGTGTGCGTTTCGATGGGATGGGAAGCCGACCGTAAAACGCTAATGGAACGGCTACCAGCAAGCAGCCGTTCATCTTTTGCACCTTGCCCTTTTCGCAAACGATTCCCCAGCATGCCGTCGGGTGGGGAGCCGGGGCGCAGCACACATCCCTACGGTCGGTCATTACACTAACTTTTTTGGTCTCGAGCTCGCCGGCAGCGCGGCTCGATACATGAAACAAAAACAACCGGCAACAGCATGTTATCGACTTAGCGCTTTGCGGCCCGATTCCCCCCCCCCCTCCTCCGCCCACCGTGTGATTTAAGATCACACTCGATGAAATAAATCACACGTCCATTACAGCGCTCGGTGGAAGGGAAATGGTTGCTTTTCCTTCCACACAAGCTACACCTTCGAAGGAGAGTGTGTGCAATCTCGGGCTGTGATTTGCAACTGAGGTTGAAATATTTCCTAAAATCAACTTGTCTATCGCGAGCACGGGCGAAGAACTTCATCCGTACCAGCGCACATCCCATTTGTCAAACGGTGCCGCATCCAACTCTTCCGCCTCGATCGAGCACGAGATAGCACTTTGATTGATCGACAATCGTCGAGATTGATGCCGCGGGCTCCGAACAGCAACAGCAACGGACGAAAGCTTGCCCATTTGTCACAGACGCCGCCGTCACCGAACTTCCGATAATCCACTTTCAATACTCTCTACCCGACTAATGTACTAATCCGGCAATCCTTTCTGCGACTGCGAACGGCCTGCCACGGAGACAACGGTCAGTGTCGTTCCACATCAACAGTCAAATCCGACTAGGTGCCTCCCAGTGGTGCTCACACTGGTAGTAGGTAGTCGCTTTTTGCTGAACCTCGAAGCTCGCTCGCACTAGTTTACGCCCCTTCCCAGCGCTCCGAACTGGCTTTGATGTTGGAGGAAAGGCTTTCCAAGCGTTCACTGCCCTACTACCCATTTACAGCATTAAATATGCAACGGTTGTCTCACTGTAATGTCGGTGCGATTTCCTACTCCTCCGTCACCAGTGCTGTGTGTATGGTCGCAAAAGTTAGGCTTAGCTTGTCTAGTTGCCAATGCGTGAGAGGAGGAGGAGGAGGAGGGAGGGGAGGGGGGGTGTAGATGTCGGAGAATGGAACAAACAGTTTTGCCCAAAGCCACCACAAACCAGCACTCCGTACACGCTTAATTGCGGAGTAAATTTTTCATTAATATTTCATCTCACCGTAATTAGGTAAGTCGGTAATAGAGAACCACGCCTCTTGAGTGGTTGATTGTGGGGAGAGGCGGCGAGAGGGACGGAGGGTCCGATAGCATCTTCTTCACTCGCCTTCACAGCCATCATACCCTCTTCCCTAGCGCAGCGGACGCAACAAAGCCGAGGGTTCGCAAATTGACTTATGAAAAGCTTTTAAGATGCTTCAGGTTGTTTCGTTTCAAGAGCAGCGAATTCTTGTGCCTTCGTGGCGACCTTCGATGGCGTTTACCTGGGCAGAAATTTGGTGCCCACACACCCCCCCCAATGCTGTCCGTGGGCCGGTCAGTACGCGCACTGTGTGTAACTCAATTTTTAGAAGGCCACACCACGTTTCGGTTTCTCGCTCGGCGCTGTTCAAAAACACTTCATTTCCCGCCACTTTCCGGGGTTTTGCAGCGTCCGGTGTAATGAAACCAAAATATTTTATCCAATTTCCTTATCGTAGCGTGTACCTTTGCCTTCTTGGCTTCAGGAAAGTAGGGCGGACTTTTGCTTCTTGTTGTTTTTTCCCCTCGTCGGTCAAATAGACGTAAGACGCATGGGGAAAGTCCTTCTAATGATGTATAAGGTCTGTAGCGAAAAGAAGGTACATCATTTTCAGAAACTCATGCACGTTCTCGTAGTCTTACACACACACACACGCGCAGAGCGTAATGATTCGTTAGCATTCCAGGCCGTTCGGTGCGTTAGCGTAAGCTTAAGCAAGTACCAAATTCCACTGCCACGCTGCCATTGCACGCTGCCGAAAGCCTTTAACGATACCGAGGACGCCGGATGTGCATGATGGGGCCGCGTGATAGGCCCGCCCGCTGGGGGTAATTGAATTATTCACTTTCGGTCTCGGCTTCGTCCTCCACACGTCCACACGAGACATGACCTGGCACTGGAAGTGGAAGGCTGACAAACGTGCCAAACCGTCAAGCGCCTTATCCCGCTGTCAGGACACCCGGTGTGAAATGGCACCCACAAGCATGACAGGGTTCCTCCATTTCAATAATTAACTTAGCAGTGTTTCGAGTATTTCGGGTGACGGTTTGAATCTCCTTTTGCCACTCTAACGCCGTCTACCGGCGGTGGTGGTAAGGGACTGTGTTGGTTATAAAATTAGATCCCCGTGTCGCAGGTTTTTTCTAACTTTCTCTCTCATCCCCTCCCCCCTCCCTCCCCCCCCTCTCTCACGCCGTACCAATCGAGTACACAGTCTACGCCGGCTCACACGTGATCGATTTTTCCCTTCCCATCCGCGTCTGACACGCAGCAGCGGGTGGTACGCCGCGGCAGAGAAAAGAAAACGCCGCCGCACGGCTGAGAAAACGCTGGGGCCCCCCGCGCAAGCCGATGCGCTTCCATATTGTATTCCCCCTTGTAATGTGTGCTATAACTTGCAGGCGCTGTTGGAGGTGACGGAGGCGACGATGAGAACGACAAAGAGAAGGAAGAGGAGGCAGAGCGCGAACGCCAGGAGGCGATCCGCGAGGCCGAGGAGCGACGCAAGGAGAAGCACCGCAAGATGGAGGAGGAGCGGGAGAAGATGCGACAGGAAATCCGAGACAAAGTAAGTAGCAAAGCCCCCATTGCCTGCTCACCCATCCCGATTTTTTTTCCATAATCAATAGCGAAGTAAATCTTTATGTTATTCCATCATCACCCTCCCGCACTTGGGTTGCTTATCTTGAAATACCCATACCCATTGGGACACATGCTCTAGGGAAACGGGATTCTTTTTTGACGGAAAGTCGGGAGGGTTTATTGATTTAAAGCAGCGTCTATCAATCTTCAGCGAAATTACCTTCTAAAGCGCGAAACAGATTGAAATTTTGTTCGAAAATGAGGTGTATATGAGATGGAATGAGTATTGCATACATTCGGGCGCTAAAGCAGCCAGAATGTATGCTTTGGTGTGAAAAAAGAGTAGCTTTAAAAAAACATTAGCTTTCCCAACCAATTTAATGGAAATGCATGATTAAAAGGATGCATCTTACATTACAAACATTCGCACTATCTCACAACTTCTGGTGAATCAATGTTTAATTATGCAAAAGTAGGGCTTGTTTGCGTATGCTACTTGTTTTCACTGCGTACTTTTTCGTTCCGTTTCTATCTTTTATCACCTACCCAGGTACACTCATCCGCTGCTAGAGCTAGAATTTCGCTCACCCACGCTCTACACTCTACTAGTAAATGTAGAGAAGGGGCAAAACTTTTACACCACTAAGCTAATAAAACTTTTCCAACACTTGCTAGAATAATTATTCAAATGGTTAGCTCTCCCAAACGCTTCTCTCCACCCATACTGCTGCACACATACATGGATGGTTTGCATCGGTACACCGTGCCACACACTCGACGTTGGAACAGTTAATTACTCCAACGCCGACCCACAGCATGCCAACTAGGTCACCCGGGACCGCCAACCCGGTGGAATAGTCAGTGAAGCTAAACAAAAGCATCTATCACGCGTTCTACTTTTTGTTTTTTCAAAAAGAGGGTAATAGGTTTTTTTTTGCCCACTCCCTGCGACACAGCGAAAGCAAAAGCACTCATGGCCGCGTTTGGCTAATTGCTAAAGCATAGAACTAAGGGTGACATCGCACATACATACATACATACAGGCACGCACACTCAATACTAATGGAGTCGTAAAAGCTGGAGTCGTTTGTGTTGTGGACATTGCAACAGACCATAAACAGGACAGGACGGGCTGAAAACAGGATGAGAACGAGCATGGAGCGAGAAACCGTTATGGTTATGATTTCACCCGAAAGCATAAACCTTAAAGGCTTGTACGGGGGTCGTTACGTTGTGTCAATTCTTCGCTTAAAGTGTGCTTTAGGGACATATAAACAAGCGGTGTATTATCGATCTGTTGGATCGTCCGACCTCAAGCAACGTTGTGCTCTAACGTAACGCCTTGTGTGTTTTATAACTTTACGCTAACGAAGGGGTTTTTTGCTGCTACTTTCTGTTTGCTTTTGTTTCTCTTCAAGAGGTTTGTAATGCAGTGTTGGATTTTTCTATGCGCCTGTCAGCAAAATAACGAAGGGCGGCCGATTCAAGGATTCTTGCTTGAACGATGTACAATTAAAGTGTAAGCGCAAAGAAAACTGTGAAACTTCAACCACTCTTGTAATACTAAGTGGTCTCAAAATATTCAGTTTTTCCCTCCTTCAACTCACTTTCGACTTCAACCCGAGGCGGGTGGGGAAAAGCTTACACACAAAAATTATGCTGATCCTTTCTTGTGTGTCCTTCGCCAGCAGTATATTCCAGCGGCGAGTAAAGTTACGACCAGCACTGTGCGCAAAGTAAATGTTTTATTTCCTTTGCTGTTCTTAAGGAAAATCTGCACGAAGAAGCACAATTCCAGCTTCATCCTTTACTCTTCCCGCTTGCTCTCCCTCACTCTCCCTCACTCTCTTTTTCTTTCTGAACCTCCTTTTTTGTTCGCGTATGTTTGGCTTGTGTCCATTGTGAAGCATAGTGAAAACTCTTCTGTCCGGGTTTCTTTTTGTGTTGACCAACTAAGTGGAAAACGAAAAAAAAAAATGTAAAATTATTTGTAATACGACGGAGCATTTTTATGTTCCCGTTTCTTCGTCTTTTATGCCCATCGCTCGTTGACCTTCTGCAGCTCATTTGCACAAAGTTGAAGCGCTCTTTGCTTTGCTCTCTCCATTCTTTCTCTGGGTGGTGCAAGCAAAGTTACTCCTCGAACGGAAGCAAACGGCGAAACAGGAAAGAAAAGCCGCTACACATAACCGGACACCGGAAGGCGAAAAGAATTAAAATGAAAAACATCCCCGTGCCAAGAGGAGCCATGCGGTTGTCCCGTTTTTATCGCTGTACACACTTTATTTACATGCAATTAAAAAGTTTTACTAACATTAATTTAGCATAAAAGCCGTCCGAAGCGATGAGCCACAGTGGCCCACGGTGGTGGCACCGGTGGCGGTGCGTCGACGACGACAACAACTTCGACAGCGAACCTCTGGGCTTTGTTAGCAGACAGGGCCATGGCAAGTGTGTAGAAACAGAGGGAAACAGTCCTCCCACAGCAACTTTGCCCGCGAATAAAAGTGCGCCAAAATGGCGTCAAATATGGCGAAGGATTTATGAACTTTTCCATTACGGCAAGGGGACAAAGCCGGAGCATGCTGCCCATGTTGACTCGGTGCGCGAGTCAGTCGCCTAACGAGTCGCTTATTAATGCTGCTAAATAAACGTCCCATAATTACGTGGAGTGTTTTCGAGCCCTCCTGGTGACCGGTTTGGAAAATTATACCTTACTGCTAAAACTATCGACAAAACTCTTGGCTCTTGGGGCCGGGGAAGGTGTGGATTTTCCCGTTCCATTCGGATGAGTGGAAGAAACGGGACGGCTTGACGTTCGCGATAAGCGATCAGTTTCCTTCCACATGGTTTCCCGCCACACCGGATTGGACTCCACGTGTTTTGCTGGCTGCGTGACGAAACATTGCGTGCCTTCGTACCGTATACTTTTCGACGCCTTATCAATGTCGAAATCTATGCCAGTTGACGATGAGGGCTTTGATAAAGTCTAAATAATTTGCACAGCACGTCACACCACATCCGCCATTGAGTAATGCTTATTTCGATTACCTTTGCCGGAGTGGTTTTTGTGTGTGTGTGTGTGTGTTTAAAACAGCAAACCCTTGCTTAAAGCTACCACTAAAATATGTGCTTTTCCGTTTAAAAATGTATGCCCCGTTTGAAAAATGTACGACCATGGTTTATGTAGTACCGTAACAGCACGCACCTTTACACACGGAAATGCAGCTAAGAGCAAAGAGTGGAGAGCGTGTGGTTCCACGCTTTCGTTACGGGTACGCTTTATTAATGCAAGGCACTAATGACAGCACAGCTGCAAGCGACCGTGACTAAGCACTGGCGAGCGTGTGCAACGTGTGCAGCGGGTAGCCTACCTTGCAGGCGCAAACTCTTATCCGAGCGTTGGCACCGGCCAGCCAAAGCTGATAATTATGGGGATTTAAAGGGGTGGGAAAACTCTCCTTCTGCAACCTTTTTCCGTGTTATACCACCCTGCACAAGACTGCATTTGTGTGGCATGAAGTTGATGAAGCGGTGTCTAATACCTACACCTCTCGAAATACAAGAAAAAGTGTATGAAAAAAGAGTCCAGGACCCTCAGAGTATACGCAGGCGAGGCCATTTTTAACGTTGTAAAACGTTCCCATACAACCGGTTTTTCGTTTCCGAATAGTAAACCCATTTGCTGGTGTAAGTCTAGCCGTTCCTTCGGTCCCAATTAGTCACCTCCCGTTCCAACGCTCTGCCGGAACCGGAATTTCAGTGCAGCACAGTGCAAAGTTGGTAAGCAGCTTTGGTAGCTACCGGTGCCACCAAACACCCAACAATGTTTGGGATGTGTTTGGAGCAGAACAACGAAACATTGTACCATGTCAGAAACAAAGAGCACCCACAGTCCTGAACGCTAGCAACTGACCAGCAAGCTCCGATAGGCAAAACTCACTCGTCCGTACTAAGTCGAGAGGTGGAAAGATTAGAGCACACTAAGTATCGTTTGCGGTGCATTGGACTGTATGCACCGACGCGCCGACCCGCACTGATGCTGATGCGAGGGTGATGTACTGTAAAATTTTACACCTACTTACCGATTTTGGTCACCCTCTCGGAGGAGTAAAGTTTATCTGGTGGAAACTCTCCCGTTATGCTTTACACTCGATTGGTTCCACTGCCTACAAGGGGCACTCACCTACTGGTCATCCCGTTGTACAGATAAGCACTGGTGGGTGGGCTGTTTCCTTCCTCCTCTTACCGCGGGGATGACCAACTTGGTGGGTTCCACATTTTCCAACTCAACGCATCCGCAACACTCGGGGCGGTAGTGGCATCGAACCAAAATCTTATCCTGCCCAGTCCCAGGTCCCAGGTGCACGCTTTCAAGCAGACACTTATTTATGGCTCGAGAGCGTTTCGTGATCTCCGTTGTCGATTATGTCCATAAGAAGGGCCGTGTACTGTGCTTAAGAGGGTACCTAAAGTCAAGCAACCTTGGCTTGGCTTTCACTCTCAAACTGTCACAGCTATCATTATTCCCATTCCCTTTCTGACCTTTATATCTCTCTCTGTCTCTCTTGGTTCCTCACGCCTCATGGCACACAGTTCCCTTAGGTTGTAAAAATTAATGACAAAACATTAGCCTGCTTCAGCGCTTCAGCGCCGTGAGCCCAGACGGGACAACAGTACACAGTGTGTACGTGCGATATTGTTGCCTGTAGCTATATCACATTATGGCGTCGATGGTCTACCATTTGACGTGCCTCTCACCGTATGGTGCCCCCATCCACTTTGCGTGCTGTGACGTGAAGGCACTGGCCGCACATTTTCACCACCCACCTTCCACGATCCGCTTTCCCTCAGATCGGTGCAAGGAAAGAGGACCAAACAGTTCCTAATCAAATCACGTAACGAAAATAATCGTAGATTTGGTGATCGTTTCGTAACAAACGCACGAATAGTTGCTGCTCTGCTTTTCTACGCTTAGTGCCACCAAAATCGAACCTACCAGCCCGCTAGGTGTTGGTACCAGCCGAACGGTGAGGGTCATTTCTCGATAGCACATTATTTTGCTTGCGTATGCTTTCCCACCGTTAGTAACCGCAACCACGTTTGCTCACTCTTTTCCTCTCGCCCTCTTTCTCTTTCTCTCCCTCTCTCTCTCTATCTATCTCCCTTTTCCTCTACGCATATTCGAATCGATCGATGATGATTATCCTCGACTGTTTGAGCCCGTCTCGAGAGCGGGAGACTTTGTTATCTCAAGCGGCTTTTTATGATTGGCCCCTGCTCAGGCATCTTTTGTGGAACCGTTGAGTTGCTATAAAAAGGTCACTTAGAGGGCAAAATCACCACCTTCCCTATGCTAAGGTTTTCGAAAATTCTACATCACTTTTTGGCGAGCGTCTCCCTCTTTAGCATTCGTTAGCATTTGTAGATTCTTCCACCAAGGCACAGTTAATTGCCATCCCGGGAAGGCTTATCCTCGCCCGTCTTAGTGGGTCGATAAATTCAACTCTTAATAGCGCTTGGGCTGGCATGTGTGTTCGGGTACTGTGGCACAGTCTCTTCAAGAAAACATCAAAAGAAACGAACGGTGCGTACCTTTCCCTGCTTTCGCATGTTTCGCCCCGAGGTGGGGTAGGGCTAAGAACCTAAGCTTCAGTAAGTCGAACGGACCACAAAAGGTAGTATCCGTGACCCGAACGGAGGAGACCCTCTGCTCGTCGTCTGTGTTTGTCTATCACAGCACCGCTTCGGATGGACCAGGGGTTCGATACGTTTTCAAAGCTCGGCCCGACCCCAGAGGGAGTTCTTACAGGTGTGTATGTTTTTATGTGCGTGCATGCGTGTGTGTGTCTGCACAACCGATCGGTACACATACGAGAGCCATGGTATGCAAATGGAATTAAATTTACAGGTCCACACCACGCCTCGAGGCTTAGTTCGGTGGGTGCATGGCACTGAAGGTTTGCCGAACGGGGCCGGATCGAAAGCCGGGTGGGCACTATTGCAAACAAACTAATCGAAATATTCGATCATAAAACAGGAGGCCACATCAAACGGCTCGTAACAGCAAGCGGATGGAATCGGTGCTATTCCTCGTACGCTTTTAATCCGCTCAGAAGGAAAGGACCGGCACGGCAGGCTTGGGGCTGGTGCATGGATATATTGGCAGCAAATATTTACTTTTGCAACATCGTATGCACTTTACCGATTTCCGGATGCTCTACAACTGCAACGAGCTTTCGACACGTTGCTCGCTCGTACGGAATGCGGTTTTACATGTACGTAGTAGTTTATTTAAAGGGAATTTCAAATACCTTCATCATTAAAACGCAACTTGATGTGCCATCCATACTGCCGAAAACGGACGTACTTGGGCACAGCTTACTAGCAAACTTACAAAAACAATCCTTCTTACCAACCATTGGTGCGATTTTCATCCCGTCCCGTCGGGTCGTCTGGGTTAGGAGGCCTCTTCGCTCAACCACAAATAACCCACGGGGGTATTGGCGCGAAAAACCCAAAACTTGAGTCGTTCGGTTTGGCTGGATGACGATAATGACGATTTTGAAGGATTTCCCTTTTGGCAAACCCTTCGTGGAGTTAAAATTAAATTAGACAGGGGTTTCACCGCTCACGGCAGCGGATGGAGGTCATCCAACCACGAGTCCATGCACGAACGAAACGAACGACCGAATGTGCAAATGAGTCCCTTGTGAGATAATTGTTTCCTCTTAACCTTTTTGTTGCCCGTTGTTGTCTTACGGAGAAACGGATTTTACGCAACCTCGATAGGCGTTACAAGCCTCACTAGAGCGGTACATTCACCGAACGAGACGACCTTTTTCCTGGAAATCCCAATAAGGTTAATAATTGCAGGAACCAGATTACTTACAGCCGGCGGACATTTTCGAAGAATGTTTTGGATGCCTCGTACCCTCCCGTGCACTGAAACAAAGGCAAAGAGGAATAAATTCTTTTTTTTTTCACTTTTTTTTGTAATCCGCTTTCGGGCGTATCAAAACAGTTTTTTTGTGTGCCTTTAGTCTGTGCATAAAAAAGTCCCACAAGAGGGTGGTTTGTTTTGCCGGGCACTTAAAGCTACAGCGTACAAGTAATTTAAGATAATCCTCTCTTATTACAAGAGCTTTCGATGGAAAATATTTTACCGACAACAAAACTGCGTGAGGTTATAATGAACGCATTCGCTCGTTGATGAAAAATATAAAATGATCTCTTCCCCGAAAGGTTGTTACAACTACGAAATGTGTTTACGGCTCCGGTTCCAGCAAAATAAAATAGCATTTTCAAATTTCCAATGTATCTCACACATCAACGCCACCAACGCTGATGAATGGATCATTGATGGCAGCTGGCAGTGTTTCTGCCACAAAGAGGACACATAAAAAATATGTCACTGCCCTTGCGGCAAGAACAAAAGCTGGCCGCGTGACCCGATCGGGCCCAATCGTCAGTAAAACAAGCATTAACGCTGTATTACGCATCAACGCGCCTACCATTCCCTGGTTGAAGCAGTTATTGAGGATTACGTATGTTGCAGTGGCCCTTGATGGGTGATGACCCACCATCACCACCATCACCAACACCACCACCCACCGACGAGTGATATTATGCTTTTGATTGCCATCGAGCTTTGGTGTGCTCCACGATCCACATTTATTGCAGTGGAAATTTTAATCTTGCAAAACGGTCTGCATTTTGCTGTATACTTTCCTGTTTATACAAAAACGTTTCAAAAAGAAATAAAATTGCACATCATTTATCAACGGTAGAGCTCTATTCGAGCCCCAAACCCTTATCGCAAATGATGTAAACCATCACAGACACACATGATTATAATCAATTTGCAGACCGTTTTAGTCCTGCGGCTCTGGCTCGATCCGTGGAAACGATCGCTGCCAGCGAAACCGCCAACAAACTCCGCTGTGTAACTGTGTGCTCTGTGCAGAAAAGCGCGCTCTAAATTAAATCAATAGAGCGCCCATCCAATGATGCCTTTGGCATCCTTTCAACCAAAACGGGGAAAGGGCTGTCAAACGCAGCTCGCAGCGAACGACACACGAACCACGGGCACAGCATCATAGCGAGCAGAGTCTATCCTAAATTGCCCTACACGCCCGTTGGCAAATGGCACAGACCCAGCCCCCCCAGTACCGGGAGTTGGGAGCTGAAATATCCTATGTGAAAACCCAATTTACGCCCTATTCACTGGGGCATGCTCGCTGTGTGTGTGTGTGAAGGTATGGGTAAAACACTGTAAAAAGCTCAGCGCACATGAGAGCGCCGGGAATTCCAGTTTGTTGCATCGAAAAGCACCGAAAGACCTGTGCATTTCATAGCAGCTCATAATTGCATCGAATCACTTTACCCGCTGCTCCGTTCCCTCAACGGAGCAGTGTAGTTTGTGCATAAGAACTTGCCGATGGAATTGGATTGCACATCCCGGCCCGGTGTTGAGCGTGTGAGTTGTAAATAGCAGAACAGCTTTTTCACTCACAGATCCCCGGTATCGGGGGTGTGGGTATGGGTAGGTTGAAATTGATTAAGGGCCACTGGGCCGTACAGCTAAACAGGCCGATGCAATTATTTCGAAACCAGTTGGGTTGGAATTTATCTAAATTATTTTTCGGCTGTCAGAAATATATTGGATAGTAGTTCATGCTATGTAATATAAACTCATCTTCAATGTTTATGGCTACATACTGTTGTCGTTGCTACTGCAAGAGGGAATTACAAAATCTGCTTCCATAATAAAGTGTGATTGTGACGCGCAGAACGGAACCTACTTTTATTGCTAGCGCCGTCACGCGTCACCGTAAATTAACTCAATTTAAACGCACCAAAAAGCT
The DNA here is from genome assembly GCA_000349105.1 of Anopheles epiroticus. Lineage (NCBI taxonomy): Eukaryota > Metazoa > Arthropoda > Insecta > Diptera > Culicidae > Anopheles > Anopheles epiroticus. The sequence continues at coordinate 86,171 of KB671787.1, read as the reverse complement.
GTCAAAGCACGAGCATCGCTCACTCTCGTGTCCCAGCTGCGTAAAGATATCAGACAGGCGTGGATCTGGAAAAGAACAAAGACTTTCCTTTTTTTTCGGTTGCCAAACAAAAAAACCCGTAAACGTACACTTATTACATGCCTTTCGCGCTAGGTAACAACCAGAAACAAAATACAATAATTTTCCACATACCTTAAGAAAACGACGTGGTAGGAGCGTGGTTTTTGGAAACGTGGCAGCGAGGCAAGAAAAGAAAACTCGCGTACGTAAATTAAATTTTCTCACCCCTCTCCTCTACTCCACTTTCCATTTTCTGGTCCCTCCTTCGTTCGTCGCGTTCGGTGTTTAGCAGCCGTCAGAAAACACCCGTCAGTCGTCAAGCAGGTCGCGGTGTGTGGCAGGAAAAATATTCCCGTTTTTTTTTTGTAAAACCTGTTAAACACCCACACTGGATGGGTCTGCTGGGTTGTGCTTTGTGTGTGTGTGTGTGTATTTTGCATTCCAAGCATCGCTCAGCTTTTGCGAAAGTTTGGCGAACAAAACTCAAAGCAGGACAGGTCTGGGTCTTGATTTTGAAAGGTTAAAGTTGTCTTGATTTTGGACCTGGTCGGGACGGGGTTCGTGAAAAGTAGTACGCACGCAATTTTGTACTCGAAATTTGAAACACCGTTTCGGTTTGATTTGCCCGCTTGTATTGTTGCGATGAGCAATAAAAAAAAAAAACAATTGAGCAACAATGCGCACCGTGCTGCAAGCACGAAATTACGGCAAACTGTGCCAATTAATTTGCCGTTTCAAAACCACAACAAACACGGCGGTACGGTGGTTTGGGGCTGGAGTCTGCTTTGAAAAACCATTTATTTCCAAAGTAAACAAACCAAGCTAAACACTGCCGCCTGCACAGATGAAAGCGCAAATTGAAGCGAATAATCAGACTTAATCGAACATGACGCCGGTATTTTGAACGATGGCGTTAAAACGGGAATGATCTAGTCGTCTCTCTCTTTCTCTCTCTCGTACTCTCCCTGTCGCGCTTCGGGACAATGACACAGGGCAAGATTGGAAAAATGTGACCGACAAAAAAGGGATGCTTCTATGCAGAGCTTTTTTTCGGTAAGAATTTTCCTCGCTCGAAAAGACACAACTTTTAGGGCACTGCCGTCGGGTTTGCTTATGCGTACCAACGGTTCGGTGAAATTTTCAGCTGCTAATCGAGCATACAAACGGCAGGAAGTAGCAGTTTTGGGAGCTTCAATTTTGCCACAAGGCCGCAGGATGGGAAGCTTTGTTTATTAAAATTATCTCGATTGTAGAATAATCACCCTAATAAATCGTGTTAAGGGAAAACATAATTTAAGTTCATCTGTAGAAGGTTGAAACACTTCAAATAACTATTGCCCAAAATCTCACATTAAATAACATCTCTCTTACGGCTGCGGGCGAATATAAACTAATATATCGCTAGCAATTGTGTTCCATTTTCTGTTCAGACAGTACCGGCCAATCAATCCTTCCCTCCTCAACCGGTTCGTACCCGTTACGACCGCAAACACAATCAAAAGCATGATAAATGTTTTTGAAAGCTCAATTGAAAGTTTTGCGCCACGCAACCCCCTGCGCATTGTTTCGCGCGCTAGAAGCAGCCGCCGTCAGCGCTCTGTTGTACAAATTTATTATGCCTTCTAGCGCTCTCTCTCTATCTCCCTTTCCCACTATGGCGCGATCCCTACCGCGCGTCTAGGTCGATTATACTATTTGTATTTTGGCTTGTGTGTTGTTTGCTTTGGCCCGTTTGTTGGGTACATTTGTGTGCCGACCGGGCAAGACAAGATCGTTGTGATTAATGACTTACGGTCATCGCGGTGTTTCCGTGGGGTGAAATGAAAACAAACCAGTGGGAAAAAAACGATAGACGAATAATACAGTGCAAAAACAAAAACAAAAAACAAAACCGACTGGAGGCAGGGAAAAAGTATAAAACGGGAAAAGCTTTCCACCCGCTTGCTGGTTTCCGTTTCGAGCGGTATGCTTTCGTGCTCCGGTTTGTATGAAAATTAGAATTAATGGTTCAATGGTGCCCCGCTAATGCTACCCTTGGGGTAGGTAGGCACCTGGGAAGGCACCGGGACATGGGGACCGGTTTAATCAAAGAAATCAATTCCGCCGGCTCGCGGTAAAGGCGCGATATACCGAGAGAGAGAGAGAGAGAGAGAGAGAAAGAAAGAGAGAGAGAAGGAAGAAAGAGAGAGAGAAAAAGCAAGACAGTAAAGTACAAAATGAACCTAAATAAAGCACAAAAGTCAACGAATGGACGGTAACAGTCCTGGGAACTGCTGCCAGCCAGTGCCCTTCCTCCTTTCACTTCCATCATGATTAATAGAGGTAGTGGGTAGTGGTTGGTGTAAGCGACCCCGGTGTACCTACCAGCAGCTGACTTTTATACATTTGCTCGTACTTTTTCATCAAACACGCTGTACGAAAAAGTCCAGCAAAAAAAAAAGATTCAAGGTTATAAGACGTCCCAATCCAACCTCGCTTGCTGTTAATACGACACACACCGAAAATAGACCTCATTTTCCATTCCGGCACTTTTTGGTCCTGCAACGCGAGCTCCAACCCCAACGGATGCGTTCGATACGTTATTTACAAGCAAAACACCTTCGCGCCCGGAACCATCTCGCCGGCGGGCGGCACGCTTGGGTATCTGTGCTGCGCGCCACGGATCGTTGAATAATTTATCGCAATCAAGCGCAATTCGGTATCGGCTTTTCAGGATGGGGGCGGGCCTTTTGCCTTATCATATTCGTAGGTCATCCCTCGCCTTTGCCTTCCTCAGCGTCACCCCAAACCCCAAGCCCTGTACCATTTGTCTTAACGACGGGCCTATAAAAGAAAATCACATCCAAGCAGAGTGTTTTCGTGTTTTTGTGTTTTTTTTTTGTATTCAGGTTTTTGGGAATGAATTTTTGAAGGTTGTCTACGGGCGCCGACTGGGCGTCAGTGGGAGAAACACGGATGTCGATAAATTATTCTACAGCATTACACCTTTCCCACTAAGTTCAGAGTGGAATGATATTGGTACGGGTCGGTTGCTGCCGGTTTTTGTTAAATATGCAGCCCAGCCAAACAACAGAAGAATTTGCCTAAAAATTATGCGCCCCATTCACCGTGCTCGTGTAGCGCTCGTTTGGTGTCCGCACGGCAGCGTATCTTTTATGTTGTGATAATAACGCAGCAATAACCGTAAAAAGGCTCACAACTCATAAAGCAATGTAAATTACAAAACTTTACGCTTGCGCCATGCGCTAATGCCCCGGACCTGTTGGACCCGAAACACGTGAATCTTTGCGTGAATCTTTTCCTGTCTTTTGCAATGCTGTTGCCTGCCACATCACTGCTGCCCCACTGATAAAAGGATAATTTGCGACAGTCTTCGTGTTTGGAACACGGTTTTGGAACGAGAAAGAGTTGTAAAGTAGTATTTATCAGTTTGATTGCTATAATTTTTAACCTTGTAAAGCTTTACCCACCACCCAAAGAAACAGGGTCATAACAAATCTGTATATCTTTTTGAACGCATTCTCCACTAACGAAAAGGCACCCTTTTAACCGAAAGCATATCAACGACAGGGGAGATGTTGGTTTCAAACCCCAAAAAGAGAAAGCAAAGCACACCGAACACCCTCACCAAACGCATCCTGGGCCGGCCTGTCGGTTTCAGGGCGCCCATTCACACGCCACGGAATGCGTCCCAGTGGGATCGTTTAAGGTTAACTTTGCCATATTTTACCACACTCACGGGCCACGCACGCATGCCAAAGTACATTAATTTTACTTACCTGTGCAGTACACCGCATTGGCAGCAGCAGCAGCAGCAGTCATGGTCTTTTCGTTTTGGTGCAACTTTTCCCTTCCGTTCCGGAGAGCGAGAGGTAGGCCACTCTTGTAATAAAGGACAGCCTCTCTGTTTTGTGCTGTCTATTTTCATCAACGTTCTCTTCACACGCCGCCCTCCACACTGCACATCGCGCCCATTAAAGTGGGTTGGTTTTTAGAGCATTAGTGTTCCGTGCGGCCGTGCTTCGCGGTTTGTGTGCTACTTCTTGTGCATTAAAGCCGCTGTCGAACGGGTGGGTGCTTGTGTCGTCCTCCTTTTGCTGCGCTGTTGGTTGAGGCGAGTTTTGGGAAAATACTTTTTTACAGCATTTCTTGTTTGTTCGTAGAGTTTCTACGGCTTTTCGAACCATCGGCGGGAGCCACCTGCACGTTGTGCTATCCTCTGTTCGGTATACCATATTTTCTTTTTCACCTTTATTTTGGCTTTAATTTTTTTTTTTTGTTTTATTTTTTTTTTTTTTGTTTTATTTTTTTTTTTTGTTTTCATTTTGTTTCATTCAGTGTTGTGAAGTGAAGCGAATTGAAGTGCAAAAAACAAGTGAAAGTATAAAGTGAAAGCTACTGCAACGAAACCTCTCAGCTACCGTGTGTTACCACTAGCGGATTCGCAGGAAAGCTGGAGGGTAGAATTATCCTGTTTTTTTCTCTCCCTTTTTCTCTCTCTCTCTCTTTCTCACTCTCCCTCTTTCTCCAACAGCACTCCAACATCGGTTTTTTGTGTGTGTATGCCTACGCGCGGGATTAAATTGACTCTAGTAGGGAGTCCTTTATACGAGCGACTCCCTAACGGAGTCAGATTGATTCCGGTACGGCATCTGTCGACAGCAAGCCCGTCTAGTGTAACTGGGTGCACCTGATTGTGTGTGTGTGTGTTTTCGTTTCGTTACTTGTTTGCTTTTGATGGTTTTTTTTTCGTTTGCTGGAACTTGGTGTTGAATATTTTTTCTGTTATTACTGTTCGCACAAACAGCATTATTTAAACTCATGTATAAATAAATGTGTTTTCAATTATGATTGTAAAAAAAATAATTCTTTGCCAAATACACAACCGATCAATGGAGACGCATGGTCTTTGTGATGGAGACGCCTGGTGGTTTTCGTTCAAAGCAATAAAGGAGACGCCTGGTGTTTCCACTGGTCCACCAGTGGCTGGCTTGCGTTGCGTATCTACACATCAGGACCGTAAGAGCCTAAATTTTATGATGATGAGCTATATTGATGGGATCCGGAAGCAGTAATAGGCCTAATTTTATCCTACCTTTCCCCTTCTCGTTTTCTTCCCGAATCGCACACCGTCTTCCTGCTGTGAAAGCTCAATTACGCAAGAGTTTTATCATGATGCGACGTAAAACAACGGCATCTCGGAAATCTACCTAACTGTGCCCGCACGCTTCACGCTTCGGTCAATCTTATTATCTGACATTATTCATTACATTACTTGCGGCAGTACTTAGGCCGCACCGTTGTTTGCCTTCAAAGGTCATGCAGCGATGAGTTTGTCATGGTGAGGGGTCCATAATACATACCGTATCCAAAAACTGCCGTAAAACATTCGTCTGTCAACTTTGCAAAGAGAATCTGCGTAATGGGAAGCAGCAACCCACGATTCAAGATTGGTAACGGGAAGGAAACTGACACAAGCTTGCTTCGAGGATGTAACATCTTGATTAATCGGTAAACCGGAACCTCTTTTGTAGAGCTTTACGTGTTTTATTGTGAAGCGGGTGTATATTTTATGAAATATGTAGCATCCTTACTAGAGTGTTGCTCAACATCAAACGGTAACTGGTGTCCACAATTTTACACACAACAGTACAGCTGGTTAACTATTGCACTCGGCTTACAATCAAGTTACAGAAAAAGTGCTGCTCTGTTGCATTTTGAAAAGGACGCACTCGAAAACGTTTAATTAATTAATTTAATTTTCCCAACACTGCACCCAAAGTGCACCGGCGGTCGTAATTTGTGCCGTAGCTAATGCACATTCCAGCTTTTCGCATTACGATGCATAGCCTCATAGCGCAACGCATGGCCAACTGAACAACGCTTTCCGGAACAACGTCCGGCTGTACCTCAACTCAACTGCTTACAGCTAGCAAAATGCCCCACCAATCCGGCTTATCGTAGTAGCTAAGCTGGCGGGATTAGGTCCGCAAAGCAGGACAAACTCGCTGCCATTCGTTTCTTTGGCCCGGTCTATTCGAAGGTTGAAAGCAGGGCCGGAAACGAACAAACGCTTCGTTCGCAGCTACGTACAGATGTGCTGTTCCGTTCCGTTAAACTTTATATTGTTTTACAGGGAACTGCAGTTCGTCGTGGATTACGTTATAATCATTTTAAAGTTTTAGTTAGTTAGTTCCCTATACAATCGCTTCTACGGTTGTTTGTTTCCTAGAAGTGGTGATTTGTGTCTTACGACGCGCACGGGGGCTTTGCACGAACAAAATCATCAGCGTATGTAATGGATGGAACCGATCATGGTTGAGGAAAGTGCAACTTTATCGAGGGGATTTGCTGAGTGGAAAGCGGATTGTAACACGAGCAAAACATTTGGCTTGAAGTTCTACAATGAGAGGATTATTTCAAACACTTTTTATGGGCTAATCAGTAATCATTGGTGGCAATATAATCAGTGTTCACACCTTTTTTTTATGCAATTAACAGCCTGCCCATTTAATGGCACAATATCCCAGCGTAAGTGAAACCTAATCAACGATTAGTGCGTGTTCCGCATTAGTAGGTGACGGGTGTCCAACGGCGCGTTCGAATGGTGCAATTAATTAACAGCAGGCTAACAATTCAGTATCGCTAATGAATAGATTCCCATTGTAACGAGAGCTTTTCAAACCGAGCTTTGCAAAGGATGAAAATCATTCAAGTACACTCGCACTGATTAGGTTAAAAGCGTGTGACAAAGTATCGTACCGTGATGCTTGCTCTCCATTACAAATCGAACGTTCGAAGCGGCGGGAAGGCTCGTTAGCCCGTGACCGGGGAGAGAACCAATATTGCCGAGGCCACATTAGCCCACAGTGACGGGCTTAAAGGGCCACTCGCGGCAAACAACGTACCCCAACTGGCCCTAACCGGTGAACTGTGCGTAATTGTAAAATGGTACAATGAAATCGAGCACGGAAAACGGCAGAGCTCACCACACATCCTCTCTGCTGCGTTCGGGACGACATTTGCATGGTAAATCCTTCCCGCATAGGTAGCTGAGAGATACCGTCCCGTGTCTGCAGACAGTGAGATGAATAATGTATCCAAATGGAAAACCGGCACAGAGCGCATGCTGAAGTGGCGCTCCTGCTGGGTGTGTGTGTATTTACATCTGGTGCCTCTTGACTCGAGAGGCTTCTTTAAAACCGGGCCGAGACGGACGGAAACATGAAGTCCCGGATGTCTGTTCGCTAATGATTTCTGCAATCAAACCATTGTCCGTTCGGTAGCGGGAAAAGCGCTCGCTCAACCTTGAAGAGGGACCCGTCGGCCTACCCGCACATCATCCTGATCCGCGCAACCTCTCAACGCTCCACGAGTGTTTGATGAGCGGTACATTGTGTGCAGGATGAAAGCTGCCATTTACACATGCTTGGGGCGTGTGTACGAGTCTGGTACTGATATTTGTTTGATGCGTCGTGTGGTAGAAGATACAACGGATAAATTTGTAGTAAGAGAGTATTCTGGAAGCGTTCATGTTCTAAAGATGATCTAACGATATCCCAGTCAACAGCTTATTAATGTTCATTTATATTTTCTTATGCTATAAATAGTCAGTGAAAATAAATGTAACAAGCAGTTTCATAATAGAATTTACACATGATAATGTACAAGTTTTATGTTGGTTCAAATCCGACGACGCTGCTCCGGGGATGCAAATACGCTGCTCTAGCACAACACCGACTGTGCATTGAGCAATATTATTTCTTCATTTGGCCCCCTCCCTACATTCGCTACAGCTTCATCTGCCCCATCCCAGGCACAAACAAACTGATGCATCGCTTAACGATGATAACGTGTTCATTAGCATGGTACAGTGGGCTTCCCTACGTATATGCTCCGTTTGCTGCTACAAATTGCTTCAGACAAACCAACAGGAAAGCTGCTTCCATCCATGAAGCATGTGTGTGTCTTTCGCTGGCACTCTGTGTCTGCTGACACTGTATCGTGACACGCCGCGTTCTCCAACTAGGCAGCAGCCCATGCAGTTTCTCAACCCAGCAGCTAAGCCGCACCGTCCATACTCTTATCTAGCAACATGCACCGTTTGTTGTCGTTGCCATCACGTTGTACTTGGGCACGCTTGGGTCTGTCAGACGGTCGCGTGCAGTCTAATTTAATTATGAAGGATGTGTAATTAAAACCATCATCCCGATCCGTGATCCGCGTGCGCTGCCGGTGTACCAGGCAAGGCTCAAGAATGCCCGACACAAATGGTAACACTTTTGTCGCCGGCCGCTCACGACGAGCTTATCAGTGGAAGCGTGCACTCGGTTGAATGAAAATGGCGTACTTCCACGGCGTATGCCACTCTGTGTGTGTTTTTCTCTCTCACTGTCTCTTGCAACAATAAACACTGTTCATTTATACGGGTTTGTAGCCAAACTTAAACCTATAGCTACAATCACAGCGCGCTGCTTTCCCCCGACCGGTGAGCTTCCCGGGAGGATAATGATTCAGCTGGTACTATCATTTAATTGGACACATTTGATTACAGCGTGTGCATCTTACTCGCGTGACGGCGAGCAAAACGCCAGACTCCTCATCACAGCTGCATTTTTCCTCTTTTTGCCTGACTTTTGATTTGCAAAGAGAAAATTAAAAAAAAAAAAAACCATTGCTGGTGAAATTAATCTGTACCGGGGGGGGGGAAGAAACGCGGGTAGGTAGACTGTGTGCAGTGCAGTTTGGAAGGTAAAGTTCAATTGAGCTTCTGAACCTTCTGCTTTTGGCATTTACATGCGCCGAATTATTGCGGCCATGCGTTTCGTTACCCCGTGCAGCTGAAGCGCGTTAATGCCTCGTAGCGTAAATAGAGCTTCAGTCAACCCCGACTGCCGTGCTGTTTCAATTGCAATTCAGGGTTTTGACATTTATACGCTTCTCCAAATTTTCAGCTCCAAAAAGCACATACTGGAACGTTAATGAACATTTTTAATTAAAAATAACTACGTGCACCCGAATGACACAGGCAGGGGGGGGGGGAGTTATTTGTGTTTCGTTCTTTATGCGTCGTCATACAAGAAAAAAAAAAACATAGACAACTGCAATGGATTTCAATGAGAAATCCGATGCAAATAAATCAGACCATCCAGATACGCAAACAGAAGCCCACACTCTTTCAATAAGCCATCTCGTACATTCTCCACACATCAAAAAGCCAACCGGATCAAACGGGTCTGTAAGCGGTTGCGAACTTTTCCGATTAACTCCATCTCCACGTGCGAATAAAAACGGGAAGGTGGGAGGATGGGGTGTAGTGTGGGCGAAAAAACTTTTGCCTCACATGAAAACTATTCACGGGACAGGCGACCGTTCACACGCACCCACGATTAGCCGGACGATTTGTGGCAGATCAGCCGCTGGATGGGAGAGGAAATCGTTCAATTTATCGTTCACGCCTGCCACTTTGATACGTGGAGACCCTGCGCTTTAGCAGAAGAGAGAGAGAGAGAGAGAGAGAGAGAGAGAGAGAGAGAGAGAGAGAGAGAGAGAGAGAGAGAGAGAGAGAGAGCAAACAGTTTAACCTCTCAATGGTATCAATCAACAAGGAATGAAGTGAAAGAAGAGGGAAAGCCGGGACTGTCGCTAATGTTCCGACAAAGTGCCGCGTGGCACGTGATGGCGTAAGATGACCGATGGGTCACGACGTGCGCCAAATGAGGCAGAATACCGCCATCCCATAGTCAGGATGGTACGCTGGGATCTGCCCACTAATCGACCATCGCCCCCTCGGCTACTCTTCCGTTACGCAGTCCGAGGACAAGGCAGGCAGGTGTGTGCAAATCTCGGTGCCAGGATTTTGTCTCCAATCAGCAGCACTGCCATCACATGGGCCGAGCGAGCAGCAAAAGAAGGTGGAAGCGGTGGTTTGCCCAATGCTTTATCGCTCACTTGTCCGTTCCACTTAATTTCCACCTGCCAATCGGCTGTTCGGTCGCACGGTTAGCTTTCTAGCCGGCGCGCATCATCGTCTCAATTGACTGTTGGACCGTTGTGGATGTAATGCCGTGTTAAAAATGGACTGAAAATGGGCGTTTTTTTTTTGCTGTTAACGATGTGGGACGGTGGGAGGAAAACGTTTAGCTGTAAAAAGGAAGGACCCCACCCATTCCCTGCCAGACCAGCAGGGTTGTACGTTCGAAAACGATGTCTATTTCTCATCTTTAGTCGAGCCAAGAAGCGAACGTGCAATGCTGATTGCGCGACGACATTCTGACGAAGCAGCACCGGTGGCACCACCACCAATAATGATAATGATGATGACGAAACTGGGGTCGTCAGCAGTCAAAAAAGGGATCTATTTACGCTAAGTACCTTTCGACGGTGGGAATAGGAATGAGAAGCTTCACGAACCAAGGAATGGGGCCATAGCCTTCGCCCACCTGCAAGTGGCTGCTTTCCGGGGCGGTTGGCTCTGTGAAGTCGTTTGTAGTAGTCATCCACAATGCAAGGCAACGATGCACACTGATTTACAGCAATCATCCGTAATTGAGCAATCTGCCATACCCAGCCGTAAACCCACTCTGCATTCGAATACTAATGTTCCTTTACCTACCCTCCTTACCATTGCAGTATAACATAAAGAAAAAGGAGGAAATCGTCGAGCAGGCACCCCAGGAGGAACCGAATCCACTGATGCGGAAGAAGAAAACGCCCGAAGAGCTTGCGGCCGAGGCGGAACAGGAGGATCTAGACGACTTTACGAGTAAGTATTGTGGACGTGCACGCACCCTCTTCGGTCGCTTTGCCTGCTGGAAGTAGGGATGTGGGGAACTGTAGAAGGGACAAAAGGGGTGGGAGGGGGGAATTTAAAATCGAGAGAAAAGCGGGGGAAAACGGGCGAAATCAAATACGATTGCCCACACATACAGACGCTACGAAAACACTTACACCATGGGGCAGGACCGGACACATTCTTCCACTCCCTTAATGCATTTGCTGCAACGCCGCGAGGATGCATTTTGTATGATGAAAAACGGTTCGAACAGGCTCCATGATCTGCACACACACACACACACACAACGCTAAACACGTACATACGGTACGGCGGAAACGGGGCGGCGGACTGCTGAATGGGAATCCCGCACGGTTCGCCATCAACAGCCGTCACCGTTTCAACCGCACAAATGGTTTACCTCAAGAGATAATGTATGACAATAGCAAACAGCATCGAAATACTGTTTAAGTCGCTTGCGTTGTAATCGAATACGTATTTTGTATTATTTGTATTGTGTTTGTTCTTATTTGTTGTAATAAAACTGTTCTGTTCTTTCCTTTTCTACGTTATACTTTTCTTTTCTTTACTGTTCTTTACTTTCCCAACCTCTTACTTTTATCAATATGCTTTGTTTTATCATTTTCAACTTAATCATACATTTACCCATTTATCACCCATTTATCACACATTTATCACAGCCGCTAGCGCGAATATTGCAGTAGTTTAGAGGAAGAAAGCAAAAAAAAACCCGATATGGCATTTTTATCTACGATATTATCAATGTTGAGCACCACAATTTATGGATGTTGTATACTGGATGCATCAGTGTAACTGATAATGATGTTAGCTTGTACGGCAAATTATTCACCATAATATAGTAGATTAGATCGGAATCGTCTCTAAGTGTTACTTGCTAGAAATGTGCAACCGGTATATAGAAATCGCTACTCATTCACATTCACACGAGTTATGTTATTTTGTTTGTTTTTTTTTATCAGTTTTATTTTTTTGGTTTAAGTGATTGACAGTTATTTTCCTAATTCATTTTTATCACACCAATAGTCATCGATTACCTTGAAACAGACAATTTGGTGTATACATATGGTACAAGAATACAGACAATATGCATAGTCGAGAGTATTTACACCAATAAGGCAACAAAGCTCGTCCTGATCGTGTTTAGAGCGATCAGGAGCATTCCTCTCTCGTCCCGTCTCTTCTTCTAGCGTACAATCTACTCTCCTTTCCGCTTTTGGTAGCATAATTCTTTCTCTTGTATTGATGGGCAAGCGCTTCCAGCGCTCTCCTACCCTCTAAACATCCGACAGTGCACACAGTTCTGGTGCGAATAGACTTGTCACATCTGTCCTACTGACCCGCGGTCCCAAGTCTCATATTCCATACCCATAACACCACCCTTGCAAGACAAATTTGGAGAAAAAAAAAGTTTGAACGATAAGATCATTTCATTACACCCACAAACATATATCACCACCAACACCACCAATCAGTCGCAACGCTCATCATCGAATGAACTACCCAACCAACCAAGCAAACCATTTTGATCCCGTTTCTTGTAGATGGCGAACCATCAACCGGTAATCGAAGTAAGTAGCAAGATATTGTGTAGTGTCAAACACTTTTCTGCTAAAATCCAAGAGATGTTGTTCCCCTTTTTTCTCTTCTACTTGCCTTCTCGTATGTTTGGTTTTTGTTTTTCATTTGTTTGTTTTTTTTACTAATTAACAAACTTTCCCCCAAAAACTCTACCAACTACTGCTACCAACATCCTTCCTGTTTTGTTACGATTTGGTAAACGACCCCGATGAAGATAACTAAACCGTGCAGCTGAAGTTGTACGGGTACGCTTTCGTACCTGTTAAACATTAGCGTTAAATCTGTCGACAGCTAAACGTAACAATTAAAGCGTCCAAAAGCCCCGCGCAAGCTGGTGTAAAATTTGCATTTAAGCAAAAACCCTTAATATTTCATTCAGTGTGTCAAAATGGTATCAGAGCAACCTATGCACGCTAGATCATCGTGCTGCCTGTTAAAGTATTTTAACTGTACTGTATGTGCTCTATCGTTGTCACCGTGTACTACTTATCCCTATTTTATGTTGTTTTGTTTTCTTTTTCACCTATTCCTGACGTTGAATTAATCTTTCTTAATGATTGTATCTGACAAATATATCTATACCTTCCATGATTCAAAAGTGGTAGAGGCATCTCTTTCTCTTTCATGTGTGTTTTTTAACGCCAACAAAGCGTACTGACAGTTTCACTTACTGGCTGTTAGTGTCAAAAAGATTTCCCCTAACAGGCTGAAACAGACTCAGTGTGCATTATTACCCTTTCGTTTAACAGTCAAGGTGCTGTTCTTTGGTCATTTGTTGTTTTTTGTTTATCTTGTTCTATCTTTATCGCACTTTCCCTTAAATGTAACTATCTCGCTCTCTTTCTCTCTCCTCTTTCTCTATCTCGCTATTGTAACCATACGAAACAAGCTAACTTTTTTTCACCGTTTTCAAACAATTAATCTCACGGTTGTTAAACGTTTTCGATTATTGTAACTGTCTGATAAAACTATAGAACGTTTTGCATACTTCTACTAGAACCGTTCAACCTGCTGTTTCACATGAGCTTTTCTATTATGTTACTCTGTTACTCTGTTACACAATTTTCAATCTACGAAACACACTGTTGTCCAATTGTTTCAATCATACGCTGCTCGCTGTGTACGTGTTTGATAGATTTTTACTAGCTTTTTCCTACTCTGTCTGCTTTACTCTTACTCAAGATGGTTTTTTTTTGTTTCAATTCTTAAACAAAATAAAACAATTGTTAAACAACACTGTACCAGTACTATACGCACTGTTCAACAAACGAGCTCATACAATCGCTAAATCACACTACTACATCGCCACAAAGATACAACGATACGATCCCTTCTTTTCCTTTCCTGCGATCCTATCCTTTCCTTCAAAGATATTTTCATTCTCAAAGAAAGTGCAACCGTTTTTCCTTGAGTTTACGATTACGATTTAAACTATGTGTTATGTTACATTCTTTAAGTAATGTCGTCTTTTGTTTTAAAGTTTTGTTTTATAAATTACAAACTTTTTTTTTGTTTCGTGTTTGAAATAAAATTGGTCTTTCTCTCAAAAAATATTCAAAAAAATCTTGAGATTGACAGAAAAAAAAAACATGTTGAAAGAGAGACGAGAGTGCAACAACCAAAGATTCGGCACCGACCGTTTAACATAATTTAAACGAATTAAACTTTCCACTAGGCAGCACTTTCTTTCGGAGTGGCTTTCTTCAATATCTTCCTACTTTCTTCCGAGATTTCGGTCCGTAATTAACGGTATACTGTACTGATCATTCCTCATCCATTCATTCGAAATCTTCACGTACGCCTCAGCAAACCTATCCGCCTCTTTCCTTCTGACTATTTTAGCACCAATCTATCAGTCCTCTTCTCTTGTTGGAAAAAAAAACAATATTTAACGCTAAAACTCCTTCCTCCAACTGTCTTTTACCGTCCCCTCAGTCAACTCTACCACAGCTACACAACTCTACATACTTAGCTGCACATGATTGTCTCCCGAGCTAGCACCAAAACACATAGAAAACAAACTGCTGCTGCTGCTTCTACGAATTGTGTCCACTCACCCAAATAGGGTATAATGGTACCATACATCATAGCTAAGTGGGTCGGCTATACCACTTCTCACAGAGTTGAGCCTCTTTGGAGGTTTGGCAAATGGCGAAATAAAGGTCGCTGTTGTTGAAAAACAATTCCATTGTGTCAACGACTACGATTGTGTCAAGTAGCAATCACAGTGCCCAAACTGTCGATGCAGTTGAATATGCCGGGGAGACGATGCATGGCACGGACAGTGATTTGTCTCGTTGACTCAATTCAGCTACACAGAGAACACTGTGCGTGACAGAACATTGTGCAACAGCAACACAGCAATACAGTTCAGGTATGTTTGCTGCCACTACTACAGGGCAGGTCAAATTGCTTGAATTTTTTGATCGTCATAAATAGGGCACGTTTACTTACACCCTGGTGCCGATGGGTATGTTAACATCAGCTAAAATGTGTACACAATGTTTCCGGGAGTGCTTCTTGCGCGAGGCTTAATAGTACGCCCCGTGATACAAAGCGTATTAAAGTATTCGACGCGTTTTCCAGATTGCATACTTTAAGGCGCTTAAATACACAAACCACCGCTGCAGTACTACTGTTCGCATCACATTACCGTAGCAAACAGGATTAAACTCCGATGAGATGTTTAAAATCAAACAGAAAAAAACTAACTAAAGCTCGTATAACATTACAAACTCATTTAAACGTTTTGTGTTTTCCGTTTACACAATACACAATACACCAGTACGAATGGTTGGCTGTTACTGTCGCTGTTCTTCTTCTGATTCTTAACAATTCTACCCTTCCCATCTGTCTTCATCCCTCTATCACTACCTCTCGTTCTCTAGTTGTTTATGTGTCTGTAATCAAACATTTCTCTGCAAATGCATAGATAAATATATAAGTAAATATACTGCCACATGTTAACATCTATGCCTTTTGCTGCGTCGCATCTGGCCAGCATGTGTTGCATTACCACACATTTGTTTGTTGCAGACACCATCTATATTTATATAAATATATTTAAACGAAACCAACACTGCAAAACAGACCGTACACCAATGGCGAACCCAACCCGTCGGGTTCGTTTGTTTTTACACGCCATTTTGATGTATGACATTTTATCGTAGGCGCAATGGGGCAACCGGTTCGCTAATGAGTACATGTATTATCTTCTCTTTCTATCTCTTTCCTGATACTACTACTCCTACCACTACTACTACTACCTCTACTACTCGTACCTCTTCTACTACTACCATCACTACTACCTCGCCACCACTAACTCAACAACACCACTAACATCGATCGCGTGTGTCAACAACAAACAAACAAAAACAAAAACCTACCACCACGGCGTGCGACCGACCGTCACCCACAACACCGGCGTGCAGAGTTGAAAAACTCCATAGAGACGCAGGTGAACGAGATCAAGACGCAAATCGAGGGCAAATGCTCCTTGCAGTGATTGTGCAACGTGCCGCGCGTACTCTACCAACCAAGTATTCAGTAATATTTGACGACATCAGTACCACAACACAACCCCCTCCCCACAGTAAAACACCCGCAAAAAAAAAAAAACATACACACATCGCGTACAGGTGTGGAGGGACTGCTACCACCATTACCATCGTCATCAAACCCAACCCGTGCACACCCTGGACAAGTGGACAGCGGCAATTCATCGGTGGCAGAGCAATTCCTTCAAAGCAGGCTGCTTTAAAACCGGGTAGCTGTGAGCTGTGTCAACGATTTTGGCAGAACAAGAGGTGGATGGATGGCAGTCACTCTGGTCACGCCCAACAAGCATCACACGTACCGGTACATGAGCCGGCGCTACCGAAAGAAAGCCCAAACCAACACAACACTACACTTCACCCACACGTACCCGCACGGACACGAACTTCGGATAGCGATTTGGACCGACGGACGGACGGACGGACGGACGGACGGATGGACGGCAAAGCGGGTGGCTTTCGGGACGGGCGCGTACATTCCACCATGCAGTAGTTGTGAGTAGCCCCGCGGGCTAGTAGCGGAACGAGGAAGTGAACAGTAATAAAACAGAAAATTATTCCCAAAAAATTGTTAAAAATATTAGGAGCTCTTTGCGAAACAAGGACGAAAACAAAATTGAGAGAAGAGAAAATAGAGAACCCACTTAGCGAAGTAAATAAAACAAAGAAGAAAAAAGCAAGTAAATTAGTAGTGCAGTATATATATACATTTAAAACAAAAAAAAGTATTGTAATGAAAACGAAACATTAACAAAACAAACGAAAAAGAAATGGGAGAACGAGAAAGAAAGAGAAAAAAAAACAAAGAAAAAATTGAACTTTCATCAGGCAACAAATAAGCAAAAATTGTGATTAATCTCTCCCTGAACAAGAAAAAACACACACACACACATACACACAGACACACCGATAACAAAAGCTAAAACAGAAACAGATAGACAAACAAACAAAACATACACACAATAGCGAAGGCAGATAGCTTGCAAACTTTACGTTTTCCAATACTTTGCATACCAAATAAACTCTTTTCACTTCTTCCTTTGTTATCTCTTCTCTTTCCCATTTCGCCTCTTTTCATACAATCAAATCAAGGAAACTCTCTCACTCACACACACACACACACTAATCTCCATAATGTAGTATATATATATAAATGTGTGAAGTTATTTTTGTTTTGGGTTGTAAAATAATCGTTACTACATTACGCTCGTGTTTAGCGCAATCTGTTACGTTTTTTGTTGCACTTTTGAGAGCTGCAGCACTGTTGTTAGCCGTGTTATGCTTTGATGATAATGCTTGATCGAAATGGGCCAGAATCACTGTGCCCTGCGTCTTTGGAGAGCTGTTTGTTTCAGATGAAAAAAACAACCTAACAAACACAAAAGCAGATGAAAACTGCATCGATCGGTTTCAGTGCGTTGCGTGATTCGTGCCCGGAATGATCCGAGGTGTACGGTTGTGGGACGCTTTTCCATTGTTTCCCGTCTTATCCTATCTCAGACTCGTTGTGTGTGTGTGTGTGTGTGTGTGTGTGTGTGCGTATCTACTTTCTTTTGCGTGTGTGCTAAGGAAGTCAAACCTACAATAAACACACACACTGTCCTTTGCTAAATCACTTCAATATACTTGTTCGACTTCCTATTACTCTCTCTCTCTCTCTCCCTCTTTCTCTAAAATACACATCCACATACACACACGCGCGCTTATCCTTGCTTTCGGATTCTGTCTGGCTCTCTTTCTATTAATCGTAATCACGTGGTAAATGTTTGTGATAGAGTTCCAAAGTGATAATTGAAAAACAGAAGCAAAAAAGAAGAAACTTAAACAAAACCATTCTGAGCGTAAAAGACTCATACACATAAAGAGAGAGAGAGAGAGAGAGAGAGAGAGAGAGAAAAGGAGAGAAAGAGAGAGAGAGTAGTTTCGAGGATGAAAACATCTCGGGAAATAGGGCAAAGCAAAGACGGTGTATGAGACACCCACATGCTCATTAAAACACGTTCGTACTTATTGTTTGTGCGTACACATTCACATCATTCTATCGTAAGAGATGAAAAGAGAGAAAGAAAGAAAGAGGGAGCGAGAGAGCGAGATTAGCTACTCTCTTCTTGAGGAGTGAAGCGATTCCTCGTTGAGACAGAAATAAAAGTTATTTAAAAGCGTTAAAACTCGAAACAACCCGCCTTGGAGAAGAACCCTGCAAATGTAACATCATTCCTCTCTCTCACTCTCTCTCTCTCTCTCTCTCCTTGTGTGTGTGCGTGTTGGTTTGCTTGTTGTGCCCGCGGACAGCTCACACACTTCGTGTTAGTTAAACAATGCAAAGCGAAACCCAGATCCAAAAACTACATATTTTTCGCGTTACCTTTTTTGATCGTTAGCCCAAGTTTATTGCAAAGCGTTAAGAGGTAATGAAAAGCAAATAAATAACATTAAATAAACATAATAAAGAGATTGCAAAATGTTTTAACCTTAGCAGCAGCAAGTACTTAAGCACTTAGCAATGAAGTAATCGTGCGAAAAGAGCGAGTGACGAGAGAGAAGCGCTCAAAACTCAAACAAACAAAGACACATTATCACACAACAATGCATACACAGAAGCAAATGAAAAAAAAAGGTAGGCATCTCCCACACAATACATACAGACTCATACGAATGGTAAAGATCACTGGCAAGAGGATGGAACAAACACATAGAAATCATGTAAAACAATTAGAAGCAAGAACGGAAAAAAGGCAAGCAAAAAAGAAACAAAACCAAACGTAATATGCAAACGCGTAGTGTGAAGGAAAAATGTATATTTAAACAAGAGTAAATACCGTAGATAAATGAAGGGTCAAAGGGACGGTGGCAGAAAGACAACAAAAAAAAAACACGACAACAACAGTAAACAACAGGTGGGAGAGCGGAAAGGAAAGAACGAACAAACGAAACACTTTAGCGTTATTATTATTAACTACTAATAGCTTGAAATTTGTTAAAAGTTAATGAAGGTAATGAAATGTTTAGGGTGAAATGTTCATGACAAAAATGCCGGAAAAAGAATGCACACTGCCGTGTGTGGAAGCGGATGAATGTCATCGGCAAAAACAAATAACATCGTACTGATCTCACACACACACACACACACACACACGTACATACATACAAGCACACATACAACACGCACATCCAAAAAGAAAAGCGAAGTGTAAAGTCTGTGGAAATGGTGCCGTGCAATGGAAATGGAAAAGGTCAGAAGCAACTTGAAAAGATGACGATGATACAACGTGTGATGGATCGTACGATGTGGACGCTGGAAAGCGTGATCACGCTTGATCATCCGTAACGGTCGTAACACTGGCGTAACGTTTCAAAAGCAAAAAGCCCATTGAATCTCATCGTCCCAGCCGACGTCCATGCCATGAACAGTACGGTTTGAAACATCGGGTAGAAATAGCGATCATCATGCTCTAATGTTCAAATAAACCATCTCGTTTAACGCTGATGAACAACGCGTGCGGACGAAAAGGAAGGGAGGGTGCTTGAAATTGGTTTTCGAATGCTTCGGGTTTGCTTTGCTTCTGTTAGGGTGTACGTCAGCAGGATTGACTATTCGGTGATTTTGTTTTGTTCCGTTTGACTAGTGTTTCTTCACCTGTTTGCCTACACTTTCCATGGCGTGTATTCTGTTCACGGTTGTGTGCTTTTCTTTTTGTCGTACTATTACTGTTGTATGTGTCGCTGTGTTCATTTGTGTTCCGCCGTCGTGTTGTGTCTGCTGTGCATTGCTCTTGTGCATTTTTTTTTTCTTTCCCCTTTTCCCTATCTATATATATATCTCTCGCTCTATGATATCGTGTTGATGGCGATCTCTAGTGAAACTTCATAAAATCCCCTTCCGTGAGGAAAAATCACATACAATACAAAAACCATACACACATAGACACAAATATACAAGCAAATCAAGAACTACAAAAACATCGAATTGCAGCATCTTCAAGTGCACTTCCGTAAAGTTGAAAAAAAAAAGAGAGAGAGGGAAAGAGAAACCGTATAAAATATTACCCAGAATGAAAGAAAATGGCAAATAATGAGCGCTTAAAAAAAAAAAAGTTACAGCTTAAAAGGAACTTACAAAACGAGTGATAATTGTATTAGTAGCTGGCAAGGTTATTCCCGATGCCTCTGTAACTGTCTTGTGACATGTTTTCACACTCAGATCGTTTAGTCGATGTGTCTCTGTGTGTATGTGCGGTGCGTGCGTGCTTTCTCTGTTTTCTGCTCCCCATCGAGAGCAACGAACTTTGCCATTCGAACCCGCGCCTACTATCTTTCAATGTGCGTGAAATATTTCGCAAATAGTATATATGACGGTGAAATGTTTCACAACGCTGGTGCATGATGGTGAAATGTTTCACTTTTCGTTTTCTACCAAGATGCGGTGTAGTAAAGCGCCCCATCGTCTGCTCACTTGTCTCACTCTCACTGCTGCAATTCTGCTTGCCCTACAGTTACTCTATGCTCACTTACAGCGAGAAACACATGCACACACAGACACACACACAACCACACACACACACACACACACTCACAGTAAATCGCATACAAACGCGCATACAAGGCGCGTGCTGATGCAATTGATGTCATGTTGGTTGTTTTTATTGTTTTGTTCGTTCATAACTAGTTGAATACGATCAATGTGTAAAAGAGCAATAATATAACAAACGATATAATCCTGTTTCAAGCGAGAGGAAACGTAATATTGTTACATTTAAATATAAAACAGGAAGCATAGAAGTTTAAACTACACACAGACACACGAAAACGCACACAATAACACACACACATGCACAAAACAGTGACACATTGAGGAGAAACTTTTCCCGTGTCGCGCAAAGGATAAAAGATCCTTGATCAAGGATTTATCTGTTGTGTCTGTTCGTTCTGTTGCTCTCCATTCATGTTTCTTCTGTTTTTGTGCATCCTTCTTGCTCGACTCATTGATGTCCTTTGTGTGTGTGTGTGTGTTTATGTGTGTCTGTGTCTGTGTGTATGTGCTAGTAGTGGATGTATATTAATAAAAACGAAGCAAACATAAACGTTTAAAAACCAAACACAAACCCATATTGCATCATAACACAATAATACCGCTGCATAATGAAACAAAATGGACGACATAATAATTATTAGCAAACGAATGGAGCTGCTACAATACACGCAGCAAAGAGTACATTCGCGTGTGGTACACAGAAATGTTCACCGATACACTCACACCGAAATCTAGCAATACTTGAAGCAAAAAAAAAAACTAAAACACAAAACCAATGGTCATAATGAACAAAGAACGCGATCAACCCCATAACATAAACCCGCAACTGTGACTCGCTCACGCACACATCGACACTGTAACGTTTGCAAATCGTTTGAAAAAGCGTATTTATCTTTCTCTCTATCTCACACTCTAACTTCAAATCACAATTAACTAGCTTAGATGGAGGAGAAAACTAAAAACCGAAGAGTGAATATAAAGTAAAGCAAAGAAAGAAATTAGAACAATGAGCGAAGGAAGAAAGAAAACCATAGTTGAAATGCAATGTAGTGAAGTATATACAACCACAAAAAAAGAATGCAGTAGAAAACAACAAAGCAGAATGGGCGTAAAAGGAAAACACGAGGGTGCAAGTAACAGCTGATAATATTTTACTTGCCATTGAACGAACAAATAAACGATCGGATTGAGTTGTGTTCTTTCGTCAGCGTTTGCTATGGTTTCGATTATCAGTTTAGGAATTTATCTTTCAGATCTTCATTTTGCAATGGCTACATTCAACATCAGTTTTCAACTGTACAATTAAACCTTTCTTTAAAAAACAGTTAACGTCTTTTAGAGCAATTTTAATGTAAGTACGCCGATCGTTTTGCTAGATCGCTCTATCTGCAATCACTCAATATTAACACATTTTACAAATTTTCCCTCCAATTCCTTGAAGATCATAGAGGCTAGGATGGAATAAATTCCTTAGTAGCACATTTATCATTTTGCATTACTTTTTTATTAAACCATTCGTTCAGCAGCAGCCACACTTAAAAGATAGAAGAAACAATACTATATATATATATATGAAAGTATACATTAATATATACGCAACCTACATATGTGAGCATATTTAAAATCCCAAATACTATTAAAACGAAGAAAATAATTCCTCAACCACAGTGCGTATTACGCAAATCAACCCATACCGAGCGAAAACAAGTGTGTGACACATTTTCCCTCACTATCTGTCCATGTGTGTGTGTCGAATCACAGGTATAGGCTTGTTACTCACGCCACTCTCTCACATCTGTTGCTGTTAATAAAACAACAACTAAACGATTTCAAAGCTTCCCTACTTGTTCGAAAAAAACAACCCAAAAACAAAACACGATAGACACAAGCAAAGCAGGTGAAGAAAAATGTATTAAAACAAACACAAACCGAACACATCGTTGTGTGTAAAACATAAAGTGAGTGGATGAAACCAAATCATTCCATCAAACGAACCAACTAGGCAAACAAAGAGGACAAAACCACACATTAACAAACAGCAACCAATAGTAGAGCGCATCTTCAACACAGTGAAACAGCAATCATCATTACCACCAACACCACCATCATCACAACCACCACCATCACCACCACCAAAACAACGCATTAGGCATCATTTGTTTATAATTGTTAAAAGAAAAGAAAAATGGTTTAATGAACAACAAAAAAAAACAAATTAAACAGCGTTACACATTGAAAATGAGATTAAGAAATTAAGGAATAAAAACACAGAAGAAAACAAACTGTTGAAAAAACTCTATGGCCTTTTAATATGTGCTTGTTATATTGCTTTGTTTGTTTTTCGGTTTTTTGTTTTTGTGCTACACTTTCCTTCGTGTGTCTTTGCTCGGTTTTTACTGTTCTTACATGATACTTTTGCCACAAAAAAACGCTTCATAACCTACTCAGCCGGCTCAAAGAAGTTGCTCTGCAAACACATGGTAAGCTTATGGTGTGTACTGTAATGGTTTTTTTTCTGCTTTATTTTTGCCTCAACTATTCTAAAACACACGACCGAACAACAGCAACATTGCAAAGAAACACAGAAACGGCAAACTCTTGCATGCATGTGGCGGCTTAGTAGATGTAGTAGGCTTTGGATTTGGAACAGCTTATTCTTACCGTATGTTGCTTTCACTGAACAACACATCGTTACCACCAAGGAAGGGAGAGGGAGAAGGGAATAGCTCAAAGAAGACAAAATTATCAAGTCGTAAAAAAGCGCATTACTAGAAACCGTAGCTACAGTAAAGGTACAGTAAAACCACGCTAAAATAGTAGAAATATTTATACATGGAACAAAACTAGAAAGACGAACAAGAAAAAAGATAACAAAACGCAATTAAACAAGAAGAAAAGAAAACAAAACATGCTAACCGTAGAGTGAAAAGTGCAAAGACAAGAATAAAAATGAGATGAAATGAGAAGAAAACCGGGGGGAAAAATAAGAGCCACGGCACAGCAGTTTATGGGAAATGCAAAGGAAAACAATATACATGTCAATTACTGAGGAAAGGGAAACTCGAGGAAGATTTAAAAGTGAATTATGCCACTACCCTACCTAGAAGTGGGTATGGTAAACCATATATACACACACACACACACTTACACATATTTAAACGTAGCCTGATGAAAGCAGCGAAAAATGCAAAAGAAAATATTTAAATCTAATAAGTTCGGTTTCCCAAAACCATTTTACTGCGGCAAAGGGAAAGTAATAGAAGATGGAAAGAGATTGGGTGGAAAGTGTTTCCTTTTTGGGTTTGAATTTAATGTACCTTTAAGCTACACTACACTTTACATATTTTATAAATTTACGCATAATTTGTTAATTGTTTATGAAAATTCAAAAAAAAATGTTCTGAATCTCGTGGTTTCCATTATTTATACTAGTTTGTAATTGAATATGACTTGTTTACCGTTGTTGCTAAATGTCAGGAACATAAATTCTAAAAGCAAACACTACCGTTACAATGGAAACGGAATACCACAGTGTAATAGTAGTGACAGACAGTAGTGCAGAATGTTTAACTAGTTGAGCAAATTGTAGCAAACAAACAAAAAACACAGTGAACAATTGCAAAAGTGTGAACAGATTTCATATCGTTAATAGAAAAAAAAATCCCATTAAAATAGGCCCGATAGCACGATCCGTACCAAGGAATCATTCGTTTCTTGTTGTTTTTTTGATTCAGTTTAATCTTTTGCTGGAGTTTCTTTCACTTTATTAAAATTAGTTATCAAAACTGTTTCCGTTCCATTGAACTACTTTTTATGTGTTACATTTTTATACCTTTCCATTTTTCTTTTTTCATTACTGAACTCTTTTTGCATCACACGGCAATCTTCACGGTTAAGCGAAATATATACATCTTTTTACTGCAAAGCCGTAACGTGCTACTCTAACTCTAACCACTTCTATCTTATCGAACCCGATTAGTGCTATCTCATGCTTAGAATGTGGGGCAACGGGCAGTAAGACAAAAACCGACCCCGAAAGTAAATAACCCCCGCTAAACATTAACACACTTCGAACGTATTGTATAATCTACTTAAGCACAAACGTAAACCCCGTACTAGCGTACTACTTAAACGAAATGATGCTCTAGTGTTTGAAGAAGAAAAAAAAACCCATGCTACCCATATACTTAATACTCATCGTTGCAAATCGTAAAACCGAAACAGAACAAAAAACCAACGGAACAACGTTCCGCGTCCGCTTACCTCTTCTTCTTCTTCTTCTTCTTCTTCTTCTTCTTCTTCTTCTTCTCGTGTGCAAGCGTGGCTTAGAGTGTATGTATGTATGTGCATGTTTTAGTTGTTCTGTTTTTATCTTAACGAAGGTTGCCGATAAAAAGAAAGCGATGCGATTTTAAAGGTAAAATCGAAAGTCCATCGATAAACTAAGCGAAAGAGAGAAGAAAAGTATAAAAGCAAAAACCATACCACCAAACATGATCGCTTAGTGGCCACCAAGGAGAGAAGAATGAGAAGCAAGGAAGGAATGAAATGAAATTGCGAAACAAAACAAGAAAACATAAGCAAGAGAAACAAAGGCAAAGGAAGAAGAAAATGGTGAAGACACAAAATGTTTAAGGAAAAAAAAAACAAAACAAAAAACCCTATAACTTCATGTGTTTGTCATTGTGTCGGTGTGTATAAGTGTTTTAAATGTGTGTATGTGTGTGTTTTTTTATACTTTTATCTAACTCGCATTATCTTATGTATTTTGCTGTTCCTTTTGTTTCTGTTTCTATATTTTAGCAAAGCTGTTCGCTTTTTCTTTCTTTGTTGTTACTGTGTCTAAATGTCATCTCGTTGTTCATCTTCGTTGTTCTCTACTTGCTGTTGTACGGTGGCATTACCAATAAGTGTCTTTGTTTTATTTATTAACATTCACTCGAGTTTCGTTTTATTTCCGAAACACAAACTGGATCGGTGTTTTAATGTTCTATGCTATCTGATGGTAAAACTGTCCACACAACACACAAAAAACTGTACCGAAACGGACTATACTAATGTGTTTCATTTATCTTATGATTGGAGCTCGCGCTATAAATGGTAAGGTAGGTAGCATATCCGAAAGCATGAAAAAGAAATGTGTTTTCTTCACTACTTCACACCCTATCTCTCTCTCTCTCTCTCCTTTTCGCTCTGCTGATTTTGCTGCTCCTTCTTGATGTCATAAAACACGTGAAATAAAATCTACAGCTACTACAAAAAAAAACACACAAACATAGATGT
Source organism: Anopheles epiroticus (assembly GCA_000349105.1). Classification (NCBI taxonomy): domain Eukaryota; kingdom Metazoa; phylum Arthropoda; class Insecta; order Diptera; family Culicidae; genus Anopheles; species Anopheles epiroticus. The sequence goes on along the minus strand of KB671787.1, from coordinate 60,349 downwards.
CTATAAATGTCTGTCCGGTGTCTGTCTATGTGTCGTTGATGGAAAGAAACAAACTTCAATATACTACCACGATCACGTACACGCACACTTAATATTACCGCTTCCGATCGTTCTTATCTGTGCTATTGATATGCTTTGTATGTCAGTGTAATAAAGTGTCTCCGCCGGCGTATTTCTCTTGGAGTTTTGTACTGCATCATATAAATGTGTATAAGTGTGTCAAGCGGTACGATGTTAATGGAGATTTCTCAAGTTCAAGTAAAATGTTACCCGTAAGCACACTTTAGCAAACTTTAAACTTTAGTTTCTCGGCTACAACACCCAGTTTCGTTATCATATAAATTATATAGCAAACAAGTTTGTTTGTTGTTGTGTGGTAATGACATTTGCTACTCCATTATCAACTGTCTTCATAAATGTCAGCTGTATACTAAGTAGATAGTGGAAAACATGAAGATAATAATCCAGGAAGGGGTAAATTAGGTGCCTTTTGGCAAACCGTTAGACAAATTGATCGATACAGATGGTTTAAAACAAGTTAGAAAAAAAAACCCTCACCCCTTAGAGCAAATGTCACTTCAAAGCAATCGTCTAGCGCTCTTGGTACAACCTCGCATCGGGACATTTGCAAACATTGCCATGTTTCCGTATGTCAGCATTTGCATCGTACGATCCGCTACAGTTGTATCGCGAAACCATTGCATAGCAGAGCAAATAATTTCCACAGCACCGAACCGAACCGAACTGAGTCATACCAAGCGCACGCCTGGACCCACCTGAACGCCATCGTTACGAATGGTCTGATGTAGACGTAAGCTAGTCAAGCGAGAAGTTTTAAACGATACACACTGTTTTGTTGACCCGTTTTTGTCAGTAATAGAGCAAACTGCCCATCCCAACCCAAAGAAGACAGCACCGCCACAGACAGTAAAACCGCTACCAAGCCGCAGAACAAAATACCTGGTAGAGCAAGGCACACGACCAGTAGTAGTATTAGCAGGAGTAGTATCAGTAATAGCAGTAGCACTAGTAGTAGCAATAGTGAACGTTATCCCTCCCCCCCCTCCCCCTCCCCCTAGCTATAGAGTAATCGAGTACTGTGAGCACGCCTCGTCGGCGCTAGTTGAGGTGATGAAATTCGTAAAAGCAATCGTAGCAACATTTTAAAGGCAAACCCGGAACCAACCCACAAATGGAAGTTTAGATGCAAGAGCAAAGCATGTCACAAAACGGTTCCGATCGTTGTTATTACTACTGCTACCGCAGGCAAATAGTGCGCTAAACGAAGGCGGTTTTAAACCGCACCTGAGAGATTTGGTATTAGGTTAAGGCGAGGAGAGGATAGTATGGAGCTTAGTGGTGGAGTGGGGCACCGCACACAGTAATCGCTGTGATGATTAAATCGTTGAACCAAACTGATCTTCTCTAGCGCTGCAGCCGCAGAAGAAAAAAGAAACATATCGCGCAGTTTGCAACGCAACTGTAACGCAACCTCTCAAATCTCAGCCCAACCAGTCGTGTAGTCAAATTTTCTACCCACCCTATCTGTAAGTCCCATTTTAGCAAACTTGCCAACCAAACCTATTCGCATACAAATACAAAGCAACGGATAGAAAGGATAGCACCGAACACAGACAACGACATACCGTACTTAGAGGTAAGCAGTCAGGCAGGTAGCCAAAGCTAAATCTCCCGCAAGTTGGTGGTGAAACTTTGTGAGTAATGGGCGCAAAAGGAAACGGAACGGCACCGTGGGCGACGCGACAAACACATACAAGCGCGCACATACATGCACACATTCGAATCAAGAGGCTGAAAGTAGACGAAACCCGCAGTTAGCACGCACCGTAGTGTGTGTAGTAGAACCGTTTGTATTTTCCTTTAGTGAAGAAACTATCGTTCCAACGTTAGAAGCAGCGAAGTTTGTCTGATTCCTTACACCCTCGGCAGCAATGCGCGGCCACAGCTTTTCACTGTGAGGGACACGAGACACGATCGCACGAAACACACAATTGAAATGAATAAAAAAAAAAAACATAGCAAAGGCAAGGTTCAATCAGATGCAATCTGCAGAACCGAATGGAAAACTTTAGCCCTCATGCCGTCAGGATGTTTCGCCACCTTGTCGTAGTTATTGTTGATACATATATACGCTATTGAATAATATACATAAATGCATAACTTACGATACCGTACCAGCTGATACCCACGTTTGTAGACTGCACACAGCTACACCGATGCAAGCACACGCTGCGGGGAGCACCGCTTCCCGCGCTCACAACTCCTGACACGCTTGAACTTTAGCTGTGGACGAGGACGTACTCTGGATAAGGGTTGCTCGACGCTAGCTCGCACGTCTCTTAACGTTTGCCAGCGCTTCTGTGGCTGCGATCGGGGCGAAATCGAATGGGACGCCATTTTCGCACCGTTCGCCGCACACAGAATGACGATGGTCGGCCGGTTTACCGACGCGGTTGTGGTCCAGACATTCCAGTTAGCATAGCCCTGTAGCAGGGGACGCTCTTTTCACCTTCTTTCCCAACGAACGTACGTGTAGTTGCCTGACAGCAGAACAGCTTTGATGTTTGGGTTTGTTTCTTGCTTTGGTTTCTTGATTTTCTCTTATCTGTTGAATCATTAGCAACGAGACGGCACTTGCATCCAGCTGTGTGCAGGAGGATATGAAAAGACGAACACAGAGTGAGTTATTGCAAATTATTTTTTTAAATTTCAAAAATTGAAAAAGTTAACCGACTACACTAAATTATGCGGACTGAAAACCCAAGGAGCAGTAAAGTATGGAAAGGTAAAAAAACAAAACGCGGAATGGTTCCAAGCACATTGAGTTTTAACTTGCTGACCGACCCTTTACTGATCCCGTGTATGCGAGTTATTGCTTAAGCATTGCTATCTCAATACTGTTAAATAGTGTTAAAAACAACACAGCAGTACAGGAACAGGAAGGCTTTTAGACGAGAAGAATGGCGGGAAAAGTTACACAGCAAATCGAGCTACAAATTCTAAAAAACTCGTGTGCAAAAATTGCACGAAAGGAAGACAAAACAGAACCGAAGCAAAAAGGCTAAAGAGCAGTGAAAGAAATGCCATATAAAACGACGGCATTGCATTTAAAACACAACATATGGGAGGAAGCTTCAATTTCCCACTTTTAACCGCTCCAATGGAGCTCCACGGTGTGGGAACTGTCACCCTCACTCGCCACCCATGTGCACACGTAGACGGTGTTCTCCCTCCTCCTCAGCACAGAGCGGTGGAAGTACTGTATGTTATATCAAGCATGTAAACACTAGTTACACCATTTTACGAACGTGATTCAATAAAATCAAATGCCATATCGAACGATTTGTTGTGCTTTTGTTACACTTTGCAAAACGAACGAAACGAAAGGGAGAAGAGAAAAGGTGAAACATTATGATCGATTACGTGCGGTGCACTCGACTGTAGGTGTTAATGGAAAAAAAAAAATACCGCACCCAGCTGTACTTGCAGGCTTCATGGGCATTAACTTTACACAACTCATTACGGTTATTGATTTATTCCGCAAGTGCTGCCCGATTCTTTTTTTTTTCTGATTAAGATGTTTTAAATCTAGCAAAATGATGACATGCTTGTACTTGATAGTCCGGTTGACTTCGTGAAATAATGAAAATAAACATGCCTTTTTTGGTACCCTTGGCAGTGAATTAATTTTAAATAGTATGGTTACTATTTAAATTTGGCATGGAGACGCCTAGTACTTTTGTATTGGATGCCCATATGCCCTAACAGTAATAAATTTAAATACGTGTTTGAACCGTGTTTTTTTATCTATTAACAGCAAAAGATTCAAACTAGGACATTAGGCTTGACGTGATCCAATTTCCAAAATCTGCAATATCTTACTACAGTCGAGTACCGCATTGCGTGCTAAACAATGCTTGATTACAATAATCCTTTGCCCAAACTTACAGTACATCACCATTTTTTAAGCTTTCTTTTCACACTCCAATAAAAACGAGCTATTGCTATGGTAAGTCTTTATAAAGGGCATGCAATCAGAGCATCGTTTACTCGTGTTTGTTTCATAGTATTTTTTATGTATAAATTAACGAAAATTCTCACATTTCTTTAAAAAGTCGGACAAGGATTTATCTTATTTGATTGAATCAGCGACCAAGGCATAAACCAGCGACCAAGGCATAACAGTCACATGAGCAAGGAACTGGTACATCGGATGATGCGAAAATTATTTGTTAAATTACAAACATTAACTATAATTTATTTTTAATGGGAAAAATATAAATAAAAAACAAGCAATAACCTATCATATTAACAATGAAGATTTTCCTAAAGCCATTTAATCATCAGAATAAACTAAACGCTCTTGTGATCACAATGAAGTAAGAACGTTAAGTTGAGTATCGAACAAAAATCATAAGCCGCTGTAACCAAACCGCTGTAATGAATCACTGACGAACGCGCTCTTTCTCTTTCCGGCCCTTTAAAAAACCGTATTTGATCAGTCGATTTCTCCTGGCCTGGTAGTAACAGGAGAGCATCCAACTGAGCAGGATGCTCTTATCGCAGCATTTAGTACACATCTTTTATCCTTTTCTGTCTTGCTGGTCCTAACGTACGCAGCCCCTAACATGAGGCATCGTCAAATACGGGCCCCTGAATCGCTGATGCATTTCTACAAGCATTGTATATTGCATACATTTAGGCGTTTTGTGATCACACCAACATTTTTCAAGAAAACAGTTGCTACGCATGCTTTGTACTAACCCACTGGTTGTGTTTTATTGTTTCACTGTTGCAACAACATCCCTCTACTCTACTTTGCCTTCCTAGAGCCTTTTCGACGGCCCGGGCCCTTTTTGCCACCGTCGAACGGATCGTCCTCGTCGTCCGGAGCACCGCACTTCCCCGTACGCTTTGCCTGCTGGTCCCATTCTTGCTTTAGCTCCTGCAGCATCGCTGGCGTCAGCAGTCCTTGTGCCAGCAGCCGCTCGGTTAGCCGTCCCCTTGTTCCACCCGCCCCGGCACCAGCCTCCCGGTAGTACTTGCTCTTTTTCTGCCGCATCACGAACGAATCCTCGTCCGGTGTGTTGGTCGAAACGGCCGTTTCGGAATTTTTCAGCAGCTTCGTAATCTGAAACACGCCCTGCTGTATAATGTCGTCCAGCTCGCGCTGTATATCGCGCACTAGCTTCTCGTCGGGGAAGAGATCCGGAAACCGGTAGCTCAACCAGAGGTACAGATCCAACACATCAAACACCGCTTCGAGGTGCACCAGATCGATGATGGTGCGCGGCAGCTGGAACGGCCAGCCACACTGATTGCACAGCCAATCGAACGTGACCGGCTCGTTGCGACTGTATCGGCGCGCGTACTTGAGGAACATCGAGCACACGAACGGCATGTTGCGGTTGATTGGTGCACAGCAGAAGATGTAACGCGCACGCAGCGGCAACGGCACATGCTGGATCGTTTCGGCCAGGAACTTAAAGTCCTCTGTGTTGCACATAAAGTACAGCGAGTCGTCTACCGTGCTGAGCGACACAAAGATCTCCATCAGGTTGCTGAGTGTCGCGTTGGGCAGATGGTATGCGTACAGTTCAATCATGTCCGCGGTCGGATGCAGACCGGCCTGTGTTAGTGGGTCAGGCGTTTGGGCCAGGATGCCTTTCAGCGTTGGCAAATCTTCCGCCTTAAACGTCGTCACGTAGCCCTCCTCCCATTTCATACCGTATCGTCCAGCTCGACCGGCAATCTGCAGGGCTGCCGATACGGAGATCGTGTCCATCTCCTTTTCGCCCTTCTGGTTCATCGTCGGTTTGATCATCGAGTAAAATATGACGCGCCGTATGCTTAGGTTCAGCCCCATACCGATCGCATCCGTGGCCACCAGCACCTTGCAGCTATTGTTGGGATCGTTAAACTTTGCCGCCTGGGCCAGCTTGGTGCCGGGTGGTAGGCCACCGTAGATGACAGCAACCTCTTTGCCACGAGCTTCTATTTCGCGCGACACGGCGTAAATGTCGTTCTTGCTGAAGCACACGATACAGTCCCCGGGCATAACGTTGTCCAGCGTTTGCAGTGCCTGATCCTCGATGTGCAAGGGCGTGAGACGTTTGTAGTTGCGCACCTCGAGCGATTCGTGCGTCGTTTCACACAGCTTTTGCAGCAAATCGGCCGTGCCCGGTTCGCCGCACACATGAATTTCTTCCGCCATCAAGCCTAGGAAGGCTCTCGTCCACGCCCAACCACGACCAACGTCTTTCAGAAGCTGTATTTCGTCGATGACAGCAACTTCGTCTGAAAACGAAACGGGCGACTGTACAATGAAATTTAAATCTACCACAAGTACTCCGTGCTTTTAAACTCACAGGGTGTATTGATGGAAGTCATCTCCACCGTACAGGCCACGTGTGCGGACGGTTTGCCTTCCGGGTTAGCAAATTTGCGCTCCTCGCCCGTCACCAGATCGCACGGTGTCCCCCGCTGGTTGCTCTTATTGTACACCTCGCTGGCCAGCAGCTTCAGTGGACCACAGTACACGCCAGATTTGGCCGTCAGGAAACGCTCCATCGCGTGATACGTCTTGCCCGAGTTGGTTGGACCGGAATGGAAAATCACCTTACGATTCATACCTCTCGCATTCGGATACCAGTTGGCCGGTTGCCGGAGATCCGATATTTTCTTCAAATCGTCCATACATTCGAGGTGGGGGAAAATTTGCTTCACATGCCGCAAAAAGTAAGGAAAGATGTCGTCCACGTGGCCCGCTCCCTGCAGTATGTCACTGAGCACGACGTGCAGATCGGCCGGCAGGGCGTCCGTTTCGAGACAGTACTTCCGAAAACTGATGAAGGCTTGCTGCTGAAGATTCGCTGTAAACGCAAGTGGGTACTCTCAATTCAATTGACAAAACGGAAGAAGCATTCACGATGTATACTCACAATCAATACCATTTTCCAAACAGAGAAATTTTATCTCTTTCCGGTTACTAAACTTCAGGATGACCTTCAGCATTTCCGCCTTATCTAACACACCCGTCAGCTCGGCACCGACATTGATATCGTCCGGGCTGGGCCGGATCGGAATCGGCGTAAACAACCGCGTATCGTCCTTCTTGCCCCTGTACAATCCCACCCTGGCGTTGGTGGGAAGCAATATCATCCGCTGAACAGCTACCGGTCCGCGAGACGCGATATGTACCGAGTTTAACACCGCACGACAGCATCGCGTCCATCTGTGACCGTTCACCAGCATGTTGCTTGCTGATGCAGTATTGTGTAATTCGGCCAATCCACTACGGAGAAAACCGGCAAAAATATTGCGCCTGAACGGCAAGCGCCTTCACGAGCGGTCCGCTTTGTTTTGATTTTGCACGTGTGCTGACAGCACAAAAGTTCAACTGTCAAATCGAACACTCACACAGGCGTATACACACATTAACACGACCAATGCGGAATGACAGGAATATTTGTTTACAAATTTTGCAAAAGGGGAAAAATTATCAAAATCAGTAAAAAATGAACAAATATTTTCACGCACAGTGTTTATCACATAAACACTGTTCAGCAACATTACGCGTATTATTGCCCATCTTTTTCGCATTAATATTGTGTGAAAACTAAAAACGGACAGCACAAATTACCCAGCTCTGAACGATAACTGTCAAACTCAAGGGCATATTCTCATTCCTGCACTGGCCAGCAATCTCGCTCGGTTTCGGTAGTGAATCATAACAAAACAAATGCAATAATAAGCTGGCTGTGAAAAGAAGTGTAGAAGGTGCGCCTTTCGCAAGTTTTCGGTAATTAATTGGCTGTTTGGTTTGCACTTTTCTCGCTCTCTGTTGCTTTAATTCCTTCCGTTTATTACCGTGCCGTCAGGGCTGTTAAGTTATTCCGTCGCAGATATGGGACTGTTTGGCAAATCGCAGGACCGCAATCCAAAAGATATGGTAAGCAACGCAAGTGACCTAGCTAGGAAATCCCCACCCCTTTAATTGTCCATACTTTCACAGGTACAGGAATGGTCGTCGAAGCTGCGCAAAGAATCGTTCGCGCTTGACCGTCAGATACGGTCCATTCAGCGGGAGGAGGATAAAATCAAACGCTCCCTAAAGGAGGCTGCAAAAAAGAACGACAAGGAGGTGTGCACGATACTGGCAAAAGAGTTGATCCGGTCGCGGAAAGCGATCAACAAGATCTACACCAGCAAGGCGCACATCAACTCGGTGCAGCTGCAGATGAAAAACCAGATGGCGACGGTTCGGGTGGCCGGCTCACTCGCCAAGTCGACCGAGGTGATGCAGGCGATGCAGGCGCTCGTGAAGCTACCAGAGGTGGCCGCTTCAATGCGCGAAATGTCAAAGGAAATGATGAAGGCGGGCATTATTGAAGAAATGATCGACGAAACGATGGAATCGCTCGAGGATGTGGAGGAGATGGAGGAGGAAGCCCAGAAGGAGATCGATCACGTGCTGTGGGAGATAACGGCCGGCAAGTTGGGCGAAGCGCCGGCCACACCACTCGCTAACCCCACGAAGGACGAACCCTCGACATCTCGCGTCGAAGCGGAGGAGGAAGACGAGGAAGACGATATGAAGGAAATGCAGAACCGATTACAGGCGCTGCGGTCGTGAAAAGGTTGGCTGGACGTCATGGCCTTTGAAGTATCTACACACTTACCACACCCAACCCACACGACCATCTTAAACACTCTGTCCGTGCTGTGTAACGGTTCACCTAGGTATTATCTACCACTTTCAAAGGAACGATTTGATGGAAACAAGAAAAACACGATCCTTTAAGGAACTTCTTCCCAGATTAATAAATGTTACAAAATAAAGTATAATTTAACTTACCTTTGCTCAACGTTCGTTTCTTATCGCGTCGCAGCGAAGTGAAAACGCATCCCATGTCCACACCAGTTTCACCTTCTGTTTCCTTGTTGACTTTTCTTTTATTACTGCAACAAATACCATAAAATATGTAATTTCTCGTCCTTTGCCTTTCTCGCTTGGCATCAGAACTGTGGTGGCGAGAGGGTGGAGACGTGACTTTTCGTTTGATTTCCATTTCGGTATTGTTAAAAAAAACCGGAACTCTACTCGGAAACTAACTTTGCAGCAAAACGTTCCCAAACATTGCTCTCACTAGGTACGGTTACCTACTACATAGCTCGAGTTGTATACTAATTATTTTCATCCTGTGCCTGCTTTGATCAACCTTCATTCATTTCATCTCCTTGCTTGCCGTCATGTGTAGATCATATCGCCACACGTTGTGTCTGATTAAAAGTCTTATCCTTGCCGGTATCTTATTGCTTACCATTCTTCTACGGAATAGGGAGGAAGAGGAGGATCCAGTGCGTCGATTACGTGTCCTGGCCAGTTCTCCAAAGTAACTAACTTAAGACAAACCATGTCAGTTACCATACGCGTACGAATGAAATTGTGCAGCAGCTTTTCTATCGCACGCTTCGGAAATAATAGGGCATTCTCATCATTTATATAATATGTTCAGTACATAGTGTATACATAGATATATTATAGTCACAGTCTCTGCAAAACGGAACACCGGAACACACACGCACACCTAATGCTAGTTCGTTGGAAGGCGTCAAAATCCTTCTTTCTTCTGTGTTCTGCCATATTGGGAGCTTGATGTCCGTTATGTGCTTTGCTGTAGCTCCAGCAAACCGGGACGGGGCCATATACATACACACAACACAGAGAGACTGCTAATAGTAGTTTGCTGTTTTCTTGTTTCGTTGCGAATGTCCTGATGGCGTTTGCAGCACTGTTTCCCAATGGCCCGTTTTATTCAGCAGCACTTATGTTCATTTTATTTGCAAAAAAAAATCTGTTTTTGATTTTGACGAGCACGCGCACATCTTGCATTTTATAATCCCTATTGCAAGCTACCATGGTGGCCTGTAGTTGTTCGTTTCCATACCCTTCCCAAACTCACACCCAGCGCTTACTACCCTAATGCTTTGCAAAAGAGAACACAACACAGATTCTAATGATGAAACCTATTGCTACTGAATTGTTGCTTGCGTTGACGAGATGTGAGCACCGGGCAGCTCGACAAAACCGATCAATGGGTAATGGTTAGGTAGTAGAGATCACTTCACTAAAATTGCCGCGCTGGAGAGCAAGCAGAACCCCGATGGCGCGCCGGCGAGACGCAACGGGCGAAGAAGACAGCGGGACTAAACAAGTTTGTGTCTCGATTGATATACATATCTAATAATCACAATAGTTTTTTTCTCTTCGCCTTTCTAGGCTTTTCATTTTATCTCTCCGGCTAGTTTCTACCACTACACTATACTTGTAGCCGCATCATTTCCACGCGACAATTCTGCTCATTCTTATCCCAGGTGTGCACACTACCCCGAGATCGGTGCGGGGCGAGTTTTGGCTCTACCAATTTTTTGTTTCAATAACTTTTTACTCGTTTGTTTCCTGCTGCTCACATATCAACATTAGTAGCGCTTTTTTTCTTGTACGAGTTCTGTTTCAGTCAACGCATTGTTCGCATAAAATCGCTACCATGACTTTTTTCCATACTAAATTCATGTTCCGCATCAGCGTTTGGCCTAGTAGTAGAGGAAGAAGGTGTGCACAACTTAGCTGTGGTTAAAATGCATCCCATTACACTGTTGGTTTTGTTTCATCTTTATGCGTGGTGGTATTTTTCGTACTTCAGTTTTGGAGGAGATAATTACACAAACAAACCATAACTTCCTACCATTCTACACTCCGTTTTCATTTATCCCATGAGTATTTTGTACAGCTCACTGAATACAAGAGTGAAAGAGAACACGCGGGGACACACCAACGGTGGTGATCAGAGCTGCAGTACAATAATTCTACAGAAAGGAAATATTCTACCCTTGCAAACCAGAGGCAGTCGACCAAAGGACAGGAGCGCTTAAGCACACTTGTTTTCCACGTACAGCTGCTTGGAAAACGCAACGTTGTACAACACTTGGCAGGAAGAAGGTTAACCGTTTGCACGGGTTGCAAATGGCCAATGAGCCAATGTCTCGTGTTAAATCATGCGTATTACAATTATTTTTATAATATTTTTAAAACTCGCACTGCTCTCAAAAAAATGCTTCCATACTAAATAACAAAACAAAACTGAAATTCTATTGCTTATACAGGACAATAATTGCGCGGCTAAAACTAGACAGCTTACTATTTTTTTGCGCATACAAAAATGTTGCCAAAAAGTGTAGTACAGCGGTCCAGCGAGCTGCAGGTCCTAGTGATGTACAACCCTGACAAACCTGGCATTAAAAATTATAAACCCCATGCACGAAAACTAAAACCCTTCACACCCTTCCGTTCCATTCGTTCTATTTTTGCCTTTACCGCTGCCCTGCGCTACCAGCGGCTATCATTACCATCATCTTTGTTATTAATATAATTATTATTATTATTGGTAGTATAATTACTTATTAGCATTATTGTAAACCCCGCGCTTATCTTCGCAGTTGTGTATCTAGTCTCAGACTCTGTATTTTATCCAGGCTTGCAAGTAATCTAGCTCGCTCACTTTCCCAGCTGTCGTTCGCTTCGCCTAATAAAGCTTCGTTCTTTCTATTTCCCTTTCTGGCCAATGTTTGTGTTTTGTTGGTGGTGTTCGTCGCACAACATGAGCATGGTAGAGAAAAGGGGCATATATCCTACCACCACCTTCTCCATCACCACCACCAGCGCACAACCCCTGGCCATGCGTTCTTACCAACGTTGCCAAAATGTTCTAAACATTGGACATTTGTTTGCTCAGCGTCGCTTGGACAACGCCAGTTTGCTGTCCAACGGGGGATACTCACAAGGAAACATAATTATATACAGCTATCAGGATGTTGGCTCTGCTTACGCTTAGTCTTAGGTTCCTTCGGATGTTCTATCGACGCGCGTCGTGGGTTCCCTAACGTTACTAATGCACTTGCGACGGCAAGACCTGCCGATTGACCAGGAGGAGAATGCTGGAGGCCGCCTGAAATGAATCAATGTCAGCGTGTCAGTTTTCGCAATGTTGTCGTATCAGTGTTGAAAGCTTCAAGAAAATATCACTTACCTGTTGGCAGCCGGACTAGAAGCGAAAGAACTGCCGCCCTGTTGCCTTCACATGGCTCCAGTGCGATGGGACTGGGGGAGTCCTGTAGAAAAGAGCCAAGATTAAACAGTGTGGGGAAGCAATATTGCAAGCAAAGGGAACTCTTATAGCTATTAAATCGAGTTTTAAAAAACTGTCATAAAAGAAATCACTGTACTTCTAATTTCTTTAAACATGATTACCTTTTTACGTTTTCGCGGTGCAGCTGTAATATTTTCTACTGCAGGCGATAGCTCGTTGTACTCTCTGCTTTCGATTTCGACCAAAACCTGTAAGATAGTTTTATATCAAGGTAGCGAAACGTTCTTCTGACCAATATTAAAGACTAACAAACCTGCGAAAATGGTCGCGATGCCATCTGTTCCATTTCAACAAACAATCGTTGACGACGCCGGAACATATCGTAATGCTGCTTTATCTTCCACAGAATGGCCGCCATCACGAGGAGTAGAAGAAAACATCTAGGGAAAACTCTAAGTTAGCTTTAACTCCACCTTTCAAAAGGATGACCCACTTACGTTGAGAAGGTAATGAAGAACTGTTGCAAATTCAGCTTCGGATACTGTGAGAACGCGATCTGTATCCAGAGCGGTGGCTGAAAGTCGTACACGTACACGTAGAACGTCGTGAGCGTGACATTGTCCTCGATCCCGAACTGATGTTCCGCCTTCGAGAACCGGTACCGGAACGTCGAACAGTTGACGGCCGAAAACAGGGGCTTTTCGATACCGCCCGCCGTTCGGATGGTAATGTTCATGCGCGCCGCCACACTGCATGTGATCGTAAAGTCCGCATCGATATCCGGCTTCACCGGCGAGTTGCGGAAGTTGATCTGCGTAAAGTGGCGATCCTCCTTCTTCGACAGATTGAACGTAAACTGGTAGTCGATCGTTAGGTCATAGTAGCACGATCCCCGACTCGGATCACCGTGGTAGTGATTGGTTGCATCGCACTTCTCGCAATGATCGCCCGCCAGACCCTTGGTGCTGCAGAAGCATTTGCCCGTATCGCTATGGCAGTACTGTGCCTGCCCGTTGCATTCACACTTCTGGCAGACGCCACCATTCACCGGGTTCCCCCAGAAGCCCGGCTTGCACTTGTCGCAGTTCGGCCCGACGGTAAGATCGTTGCACGGTTGCTTGCAGGTGTTCGAATCCGGACAGGTGCTGTGCCCGTTGCACTGACACTTCGGACAGTGGGTAAAATGCCATCGCTGCGCCGGACATTCCGACTCGTCGTAAGCTCCACTGTCGCCTCCCGGCAGACATTTGCCCAGTCCCGTCATCGAACCGTCGTCGCACCAGCCGCACGCAGGATCGTCGCGGCACTGTGCACACGTACGGTAGAACCCACACTGGCTCTTTCCGCTGCTCGCTGCACGACACTTACTCGAGCCCGTCGTCCACTCGCGACATTGGCCGTATGGGAAGCTGGCCGTGTACGCGTTCTTGTCCACGCATCGCTGCTCGTTCTGGCACCAGATGCACTCCTCCTGCGTGCAGTTTCCGCATGACGTCAGCCCCGAGCAGGCCGGCGGGCAGGCATCGTTCAGTGCGTCGCCCGACTTGTTCCGGCTGTACTGGCATCGGCTATGCTCGTAGTCCCAGTGGCACACGCTCACCGCTGTGCACGCATGGCACCCGTGCAGCTGCGCGCACACGTGCTCATCATTGTCCGGACAGTCCTTCAGCGCCTTGGTGGGGTAGAAGTCGGCCCGGAACGTGTACGACACGTCGGGACACTTTTCCTTCACGCAGATACCCTTTCCGTTGCCGATACCGCAAAACATGCAACCGTACGCGGTCGAGACGCAACCCTGGCACGTGGTCAGCTGGCTGCACAGCTCGTAATCCATCAGCTCATGCTGGGTCATAACGAGGCGGCTCTTTTTCGGGCACACTTCTAGCCCCTCCTGGTCGCGATCGAACAGCCGCTCGCGGGGCACGGTGGCCGCCGGCAAGCACCGACTCTTCTGTATGTCCCACACACACTTCACGCCAGGCCGCGCATTAAGACACTGTTCGGTACGGTTAAACGCCTGACATACGCCCGGCGTAAACTTTAGCATATCGTTGATCATCTGCCCGTCGAATCCACCGTAGATGTAGAGCGATGGCTCAAACACTACTGCCGAGTGACCGAACCTTGCCAGGTCGGCGTACAGATCGTCCGGCATGGGCTGCGTGTGCCACGAGTTGCACAGCACATCGTACACCATCAAATCGCGCGAGTAACATTTCGCCCCGAAGCTGTGCGATGTATCGTTATGGGTGTTGCCACCGAACACCATCATCAGACCGGGGGTGAGGAAGTTGGCCGTGTGCAGGAAGCGCGCCGTCGGTGCCGTTTCCAGCAACGTCCACAGCCGCTCGTGCGGTTCGTAGCTGAACAGCTTATTGCTCAGCAGTTGTGAGCTGTCGCTCTCCGACACGATCCCACCGTACACGTAGATGCGCTCCCGCAGCGGATCGTAAGCTGCCGAGTGCCCGTACCCACCCTTTACCGGATAGCCGCGGGTTTGCACTATCTTCCATTCGCGCGTCCCAAAGTGAAACTCCTGCACCGTGTTGAGGTAACCGAACTGTGGCGAATGACCAAAGATCACCACCATCTTCTGCGGGCTGCTCTCCTTCTTGCCACCGCTCAGCTGGTCGTAGCTCGTCACGATCGTTGCCGTATGTCCGGCGGAACGCAGCGGTCCGCACATCTCATACGTGTCGTTGCACTGTTCCGCCTTCACGGTGATGTTTTCCCAAATCTTTGCGCTCACATCGAACGCCCACAGCTCGCCGCACACTCCCTTGCCCTCGATCACCCCGCCGTACATGAAGATCTTATCGCCGAAGATCACCGTCGATGCGCCGTACCGCAGCTCTGGCACTGGTCGGCTCTCGGTGTGTGCCGTTTCCCACACCTTCCCATTGAAGTCGTACATGTAGAGTAGTGCTTCCGCTTTGCCATAGCTCTCGCCCGCAATCACGTACAGCGTGTCGTGGTACACGGCCGCACCATGCGACGCACTGCCCGGTGGCGTGAAGCCCTCCGTTTCGCCCGCATCGATCGCCGTCCAGTAGCCGTGCGCGATCGATTGCGAGCAATCGTTGCCGGTGTAGCCGGTGCTGCAGATGCAACGCTGCTGCTTCTTGTCACACACGCCCCTGCCCAGATGGGCCGAACAGTAGTTCGGACAGCGGGGAATGTTGCAGGCAGCCCCGGTGAAGCCACTGTGGCACCGGCACTCCCCATTCCAGCAGTCCCCATTGCCGGAACAGTTTAGCGACGAGTCGTTCGTGGGACAAGCGTTCACCTGGTACGAAATGTTAAAGCCCGACATGTTGTACGCATCGTCGCTGAAGAAATGGAGCAGCGCCGAGCCGGAATGGGCAAACACCTCCGGTATGCGACGAATGGTAAAGTTCTTCCGATACATCAGTCCACTGAACACAGCCAGCAGCGGCGACTCGACCGAATCGCCATCGTACACGTACAGATGGTCCCAACCGCATTCAGTGGCGAACTCTTCCAGGTGCAGCCGTATCACCGAGGGGCGGTGCTGCGGACCGATAGACACCTTATCGGTGATGCTATTGTGCTCGCGGGCATCGATCAACCAACTGCACTTGACACCGATCGAGTAATTCCCCAGCCCGTCGTGGATGCTGCCCGATGGATCCGTCAGTCTAAAAAGGGAAACGAAAAAAAAAACGCTTAGCTGAGAAGTGTGTTTAGAGCAGAAATGCACAATGACCGATTTCGCTCCTGTCCATGGGGATACATAATCTATAAAACTTTTTATCCGAAAAAGGAGACTAATTGACTTTTTAATCAGTCTTATTTAGCAAAAATGAGACCAAATTTTACAAGAAACGGGCCACATGTTAACATACTGGTAACGAAAGTGTCAACTATGTAAATAAGTAAACAAGTACGTCGTATAACGGATGTTACAAAGTGTTTAACTGGTATTTTCTGGAGCATCTTCATACAGTTTGATTTTGGGATTTTTCCAAAAAAAAGGTCCTGCTCTAGAACCCGTTTTATGCGGTGCTCTAGAAAACTCAATCAAACTTACTACAAATTTTATAATAAAATTGACGATTGTTAAGTATCGATATAAAAAAAATACAAAATTGTTAAATGAAATTGTTAAGCAGTCGTAGAATGTAATTTTTTGCATACAACTGATTTCAGGACAGGGCCTATGAGACATTCTAGAGCAGGACCTTATAATTACCGAAAAAAGTTTACAGAGAAAGTGTCATCCGAAATAGAAAATCAATTATAATAAGTTGGAATTGGTATGATTTGCATTACATGTGCTTTTAACTGTCAGTTGAAGCATTCTGCGTTAATTAATTTCAACTCAATTTATTTCTCTAATTCTTCTAGAGTTACACTTTCTGTTCTGTTTTTAATTTAAGTTCTCAAAATCTTCTTGCCGGAAAAATGAATGGAGCTACCGGAGTTTATATTACTCACGGGCCGGATTTTCCTCTGTCATGGATAACTTTGAATGACATACATATTCAACAAACTAGATACTATTTTAGAAATTAACTGCTCTTGTTTTTTTAGCCCAGCAACCATTGCCCCCAGAAAGACTTGATATAACCATAGCTGAAGAATCAATCCTGCATACGAGGGTTTACGTTAAATTGCTCTTCGTAAAATACCAAGTCAAGTTCAAGACGCATGACCTCTTATGGAGAAGCCTGATCATTTCATTAGTAATTTGTATATTCCCTCCCAATATATCCCACTTGCAATGCTATTATTCTATTACACGCTTGTTCGCAACATAACCGGATAGCCTATTTGGCGTCTTGCCCCATAATTGGTCCAATAAAGAAGAAGGACCCAGATAAAGAGCGATGCGGTTTGCGTATTGCTGCTCAACGTTTTTCCCGTAATGTACGCAATTCAAGCCCCGGATAGATAAGCAGCAATCGCCGTTTGTTGCACCAACAAATTTCCAAGCCAGACGACGAACAAACAAAGTCAAAGACATGAAGCGTAAAAAAGTTACACCTCAAAAAAAGAGAAGCAGCATTCAACCTAGATTTTCGTGTCTGGTGCGAGAAACTATTTTGTTCCGCGTCCTTTTCTGATACATCGATGACCGTGGATTATGGAAACGTTTTGGTTTGCATTCCTACTGAAATACAAACAGCCAACACGGACCTTTTTGGAGAAAAAGTCTTAATCATTTATGCTATGCAATGCAATGGCAGCCGCCACTTGATTCGCCAACAGCTGTTCGATCCACCGTGCGGCTTCTACGCACACGGGCGAGCATTTGACTGGATTCACTCGCCACCGGAAAACGCCACGGTTGCGCACCACAGTGCACTGCGTTTTCCCCTCTCCGAATCGGACACTTTTCCACAGCCAACTTTAATCTGATTACAGAACAGTGGGCGCCCGAACGAAGAGCAGCAGGCAGAGTAGGCTGAATGAGAATGAACCATTCCGGTTCAGGTTTGGGGAAGCGCTTTGTAGGTGCGCTTCCAGCGGAGAAGCTTCGAATGCAGGTCACTGGGACGGGCCAGTCCGTAGCACTTGGCAGAGTTAAGTGATCCCCCACCGTCCCCTACCAATCCCCGTTTGCGCTCTGTTTTTCTCCACTCTTTTCTCCAGTAAACAGGTTTCGACACGATCGACCAACACTTACCTAACCTTACCACCGCAGAATTGGCACTCGGACCCCTGCCATCCGTCCGGACAGTGGCAGGTTCCGTTCTTGCAGACGCCACCGTTCATGCACCGTACCTCCGAGCAGCGGCCACCACCGGCGGAGTCGGTCACCCCCGTCAGTCCGTGGCTCGCGACGAGGACGGACGGGCCGAGATGGCACGACAGCGCAAGCAGCACCAGTGAAAGACGCCAAAGGTTCGCCGTCGCCACCATCGACCATCGCGGATGGTGCTGGTGGTGGTGGTGGTTGTCCCGTTTTCTTCGGTACTTGGATTTGTGCAGCAAATAAACAAACATTTGCAGATATTCGAGCGGCATTCCGCTTCGCTGCTCTTCCGGAAGCGCACTCCACTTTCGAACGGCAGATCACACCCGGACAGGTGGGAGGATGGGAAGGGTAGTTAAAGGCTATCGGTGTGGAGGGCGGACGACACACTATCACGGTACCTCAGGGTGGCAACAAACAGTGGCACTGGTGTGCACCAACACGACCTGCCCTTGCGTCGTCAATGGTTCTTGTGCTTATGCCGTTCCACGAAGCAGCAAGTCACAGTAGGACGGGACACCCTGCTGGTTGCCCTTTTGCACCGTACTAAAACAAATAATCCTTTACAGACAGACACACACACACGCACGTAAACACGCTTGAACGGAGAAAAACACTCACGATTCACACGAAAAATACGGTAGCGACACACACTGCGCCACAGGCACAGCCACCGCTCGTCGTGCAGGGAAGACGGGCCCTCGCTCACTCACGGTCCGTCCGCTGCCCTACTTGCTGCAGCATTCCCAACGGGATCACACAGACGCACACACCCACAGTCTTTCACGACGTTGCACATGCACGACCCGAAAGCAGACGGTCGGTGACGGGCGATGGGAATGCAAATCTTCGCTCGTCTTCGACTCACTTTCCTTTCGCTAGCGCCATCATTGCACCACTCGACACGACACAAACACACACACACAAGTGCGAACGGTGTCACATTTTCTGCACGGGGGCACACACAAAATCTCGCAGGGACAAACCGTGTGCTTCCACACCATTCGCCAAACCCGTGGACGTAGGGGAGGAATATTGGTGTGGTGTGTTGCTTTTTCCGCTTCCCGGATTCGAAGCGATTCGATTCCTCCGTCGCAACTTCAGTCCAGTGTCTGACGGAACAGACCTTGCTCGTAGTCTTTTTTCACTCCTTTCTTTCTTCTGCGTGACTTTTTCGCTGCTTCTCCGCTGTCAGCTTGTTTGGTTGTGTTCTTTGATGTTTTTATTTACATACTGCGTAGCTTCGTCACGACGATATGGAACAATTGCGTGACAGTTTTGGGATTTAATTTCTTTAAAATGGGACTTAAAAAATTTAAAACTTATAAAATTATTGATTTAAGTATCCGTAAAGCATTTTCATTCTTGAAAATAGGGGAAACCCCAATTTTCTTTTTTGAAAATGTAATTTCTCAGCCGTTATGAGGCTACCATTGTTCTACACATATTGCACATGTTTTGTCCAAATTAGTAGCGTTACTTCATCTTTATTGTACAATAAACTGGAAAAAGTAAGTAAAACTCATCTCTTTATTCCCCAGCTCCAATTGCAAGGCACAAAAAATCCTCCGAAACCAATTGTAAAACCCCACCGTCGCCCGTTGTAAGGCTCCGTCCCGACAATCGACAAACGTCAATCATAGCGCCGCTTTCGTCGAGCAAAGCAAACCACAGCAAACAAACACGTCAAACGCGTACAGCGAAGCAGAAAATGCAAAGAAAAGCAAAAAGAGGCTGCTGTCAAGATCGGAGTCGCAAAACGAAATTTTTTTGAAAGTGTTCCAAAGTTTTGATAAAATTGTTGCTTGCAGCGTATCCGAAAACAAATCCATACGCTGCGTAGTGCCCGCTGGTGCGGAAGCCATTGCATTCTCGTGGTGCGCAAAGGGCAAAGGGGACACCGGAACACGATTGCTGCACACGCAGCAAGCTGAAACAACATTTGCAATGCGTATAACGCGATACTCGCGTTCTGGCGGCCGTGGTGACTACTATCAGCGCAATGCGGGGAAGCCGTTTCGCAGACGCGGTGCTCACAACGGTGGTCATATTCCGCAGCGAGAATACATTGGCAGTCACAATCAACCGCCCGGGTACTACCCGTACTATGGGCACGGCGAGCGCCGAGCTCGCGGTCCGTCGTCGGACGGCCGACTGTCGGTGCCGCACGAGAGGACGACGGAACGGCCATCCCGGGAACGGTATCGCACGGACGACTATTACTCTCGGCACAGTGTGAGCCGCGAGCGCAGCTTATCGTCCGTGCTGAGTGACATTAGTTCCGGTAGCAGCTGCTTCGGTACGGTACGTGCAAGCGAAGCGTACGACAGTCCGGCGTACGAGGAGCTTACAGATGAGAACCTGCGCTCGCTGGAGGCAATGACGGACTCGTCCATGGACCTGTCGCTGGCCCCGCCGCCCGCACACGTGAGGCACAAGAAGCGCAAGAAAGACAAGCGCAAAAAGGAGAAGGCCCGGGAGCGGGAGCGCAAGCGGGCGAAAAAGGATAAGCGGCGGCAGAAGGAAATCCTGGAGGAGCGCATCTGTCCGCCCGAGCACGATGTGGCCCAATCGAAGGAGATATTCGCGTCTGGGCAAAACATTCTCGTGAGCGTCAGCTTCATCGACAACGAGAAGACGAAGGACCGGAGCGACCGGCACAAGAGGAGCAAGCGGAAGAAAACTAAGAGGGAAAAGACACGGGAGAAACTTGTCGTTACCAAAGAGGAGCGTGCGTCCGATGCGGCAGCATCCGCTCGAAGCCCTCGCCGGAACAGTAGCCCTAGCTCTGCTGGCCGCGAGCAGGAGATAAAAGACGTCAAGGAGAAGTACAATCTAAAGCAGCAGCAGCATCATCAGCAACTGTCAACGCAGTCAGAGCAGGAAAAGGGGCACGAGCAGCAAGAGCAGCAGCAACAACAGCCGGAAAAGCATCCGTTAGCGGCACTGCAATCGCTCGAACCGAAACAGCCCGCGTCTAAGAAGAAGAAGCTCGATCCGGGCGTTAAACCAGTGATGGTTATCGATCTGGAGCGATCGCCTAGCGGGCAGGTAATATCAAGCCCGAAGGAGGTCATCGTGCTGAGCGACGAGGAGGGCAAACGTGTGATGACGCAACGGTCCAGCAAGGAGGAAACGAAGTCAAACGAAGCGGATCAAAGCAATCGTGGTCCCAATACGCCACCGGAACCGGCCCCCAAATCGCCCGACTCTTACGATCCCTTTGAGCCGACGAAATCGTCCCCTAGCACGGCCATCTCGCGGCACGACATGGGCAGCATATCATCGCTCAGCTTTCTCGATCATCACACACATCATAAGGACGATCAGCAGAAGGAAGCAAAGGGTGACTTCCAGCATCACTCGCTCGGTCTGCATCGCCATCAACCACCCCATCTGCACCACCACCACCACCACCATCATCATCACCCTCACCATCCACACCATGGACACAGCCATCATGGACACGGTGGACAGGAACGATCGATGGCGCAGACCGATCCAACGGGCAGTGGAGCGCCGATGTTTGGCAACGACGATGGTGTGCTCGATCTGCATCCCGAGTCACCGTTCGACAAGATGAACCCGCTTATCAACAGTAGTCCATCGCGTACTACGGCCACCACGAGCCACCATCCGTACCATCACCTGAACCATCCGTCGCCGATGAAGGCGATCATTAAATCGATGCCGAAGAAACTGCTGGCATCGGGTGGTGGTGGTAGTGGTGGACGGGAAACGCGCACACACGGTACGGCTGGCGGTAAGTCGGGTCAGGCGAGCGGCACACCGGTGCTCGGTGGAACGACGAGTGGCGGCGCAACTACGAGCGGCGGTGTTCCGTTCGAGGATGAGCTGAACAACGATGGGGACATTTCACCGTACTCGCCCAGATCGAGCGATTGCGATGAGCAGCTGTTCGAGCCCCCGAACCCGGAGGGCGATGGGGAAACGCAAACGATCGCATTGACGGTGGACAACTTGCGCAAGGTGTTCGGGAATGATCCGAAAACGCTGTACGGCGATCTACGCAAAAGCTACCAGCATCGATCGGTGATCGCGGTGGACGAGATGTATAAGCGTGAGTAGAGCGTTGTCAAGGCAACGTGTTAAGATGATGTAAATCTGACCGTTTGGTCGCTTTCCTTCTCTTTCAGCCCACAAAATGACACTAGAAATGTTGGATGAAATACCTGACTCAGCGGTCGATATGCAGGTGAAAGAAAAGGTAAACCTGGTGGTCCTGCTGCTTACAGCAACCAACAAGAGTAACCGTCGCTAATCTTCCCATTTCCATTTGACACAGCTCATCAAAAAGCTGCAAAGGCAGGAGCGAATCGTGGAGGAGGTGAAACACTTCCTGAAGCCCCATTTCAACAAGAAGCGAATCGACAAAGACGAGTACAAGGAGATTATGCGAAAGTCGATACCGAAGGTAAGTGTTCGGGTCGAAGCTACGCTACCTTAAAATAAGACCCCCCACCTCCTCCACCTTACACTATACCTAATGCCCATTTCCATCTCGCTAGATTTGCCACAGTCGTTCGGGAGAAATCAATCCGGCCAAGATACAAGCTCTAATTACGGCATACGTGAAGAAAGCGATCGCCAAACGGAAACTGATGGGTGGCGAAGGATCCGCTTCCGGCACGCCGATGGTAAACCCGACCAGTTACGGGCTTCCTCCGGTACCGGCGGCCGGTACCAGCACAACGACAGCTCCAATGTCTTCGATGATGCTGATGAACCGTTGAGCAAACCCCAACGACCGGTTAGTAGTGTGACGATGAAACGTGCCCCCCTTCACCCAGTGGTTGTACCGGATGGAATGGTACAATGCAGTGTGTGTTTATCCGGCAGGTTAAATAGTAGAATAGTGTGCGGTTGGAAACAGAAAACGCAGAATGATCATGCCTGCTGCACGAAAAGCTGATGGAGACCGTCGCCTACTATGTAGTGAATCCATCCGTTGCGTCGTACGGTTTGTAAGTGTATGTTAGTTGTACCGTTCCTTCGTTCGGTCGAAGTACGTTCGTGCGTTTCGCCGCGGCGTTTCCGTGTAAAGTAATAGTACACCGTGTACGTACAATTTTCGTCCACCAAACAACACCCTACCGCTGTTATGGCAATGCCGCGCCACACTCCAGTAGTGCTTATCTTCGTGCGTGTGTGTGTATCTGTGTATATCTATATCAGTTGATTTCACTAGAAAAACAAAACGGAAGTTTTCCATGGAAGGTATGTTATCGTGTGCGTTTTTACGTTAAGAATCGTTTGCGTATCCGATGGTGCAATAGTGTGTCCTACAACGCCCAGCGAAAGCCGATCATATGGGTTGGAGTGACGCAGTTTGGCTACTAAGATCTGCTGTGTATAAATGTGTGCCGTCGAAAAGGAAGAGACATGCCGTGTTTAATGTCCATCGCAAACGAATAACATCCTGAAAAAAAAAATGCAACATACGAAAGTGCGAAGGTTACTTGGCAAAGGGACATAACCGAGTCGAGTGAAATCATACAGGTTAATAACTTCGTAAGTGCGCGATACACGAGCTATTATGTTTTTCATGTTCTTCCATGTTTTCGGTTCGTTTGCCACCATTAAACCTCTTATCCTTGATCGATTGTTACCTTGTAAGAAATGTTTAACCACTGATTCGGGCATTGAAACGAGCAAGGTAACGTACACTTACTCAGTGCAAAGGGCACGGACTGATCCGTGGATGGGACACACCATTACGCAACGGCACACCATCGGTCATCCCCCACACCATCTGCTTGATGATGATAATGATAATCGAGTCGCACAAGCCGTGAAGGGAATCGCCGTTAACATTTCGCTGGTTACGTTCGTAGTAAGTTTATTTAGTAAACGTTAAGAGAGTATGTACAGTTTATTCATCCCTTTAACCTACTCCCTGGGCACGCTGATGAGGCATATCAGGGGAAGCTTGTGTGGCCGTTTCTATCGCAAGAATTACAACATAACATATTGAATTGCAGTTGGATAGAGAGAAAGAGAAAGGTAGTGGATTTAGTTTACCGATTGAATATTCAGGTAAAACTACAAAAAAAGATATTCGTAAACCATCATATCCCAACCATGCCCCGTTCCCAACACATTCGGTATGTAAATTAGGCGATGAGAAAAACGCTCATACCACAAAACACATAGAGATAAAACATACAAATTCAAACCTAGCATGTTCCCATTTTATGAACTGTCCTGTTGGCTGTCGTTCACGAAGAGCAATCATGAAAATAAAATGTAAATAGTCGCGATCTGGTTGAAAAATAAGGCTCTCGTTTGTACACTCACTGGCTGCAGTGGAAGGAAATACCGAAATAAGTGAAAGTATTCGTGCATCCCTTGATACCCGCGCTTTATGAAACGTTCATGTATTAGAGTCACAATTTTATGGAGCGGACTCTTTGCGTCTTATGTACAAGTTTTTCGACGTCAAACTTAGTGTAGGGTACACAACATTGAAGCCATTTTTTAATTAAAATCGATTCGTCCTTGGCGTTCTAAACTCATAATTGGGCATTGTCAATCTGTTTCGGTTTCAGCGAAGTAAGATTCTGTCAGTTTCCTACGTAAGCAAGGTTATCGTTGCTTATTAATAAGCTAATTATTATTTCGTAAATTTAGCTCTTTAAAACCCATGTTTCATGCGGCGTGTTATTTGTAAGCGTCCTCCGTCGGTCCGTAGAAAGAAAGAATGTTCCTTACTTTACGTTAAAACAGGACGTAAAAAGATATTTAATCGATACATCAGAATATTATGAGAATCTCATCTTATTTACTTGTCGAAAAACGATGAAATATGAGTTAAATACTACGATTGTTGGGTTTTGTGGGTAGCTTTTTTGCCGTTTTCGATAGCTGTCTACAGGTATTGTTAGTGTAGAACACGATAATGATAGTAAATTACGACCCGTGTCCCCTAGCTTTAAAGGTCGGGGTCGACGAAGCGTAATCGAGAGTGTAGTTCTAGTAGCTTGAACTTCACTGGCGGCATAAAACGGACGTTAAAAGGTCATAGGAAATGTAAAAGACAACAGAATACGAGTGATTTAGCAAACCATTGACGTTTCTAGATTTTCTACAAGATTTCAGTGAAAAAAAGTAAGAAAATAACGTTTCTATTGCATCGTGGTTGCGCTAATCGCCAAAAGATAGTGCCAATGTAGATCAAGATTATAATCTACATTGAAAACGGACTATTTTCGTTAAATTTTATTATTTTAGCACATTCAAAGATAAAGATTTTTTTGTTCTATTTGTAATTGTGGATCAAACAATTTACCATTTTGGAACCAAAACAATACCCAATAGATTAGTATTTGTCTTTTTTACAGACGTATAATGCTTTGCAACCCCGCATATGATTGACAATGCCTAAATCAGAATTTATGAGGACGAAACAATCGCGCACGAGGATGGGTTACGATTCGACAGTGTCGGTTTGGCCATGTAAATCTTGTACTTTGAACAATATTTAGTCAATTGAAGAATATCTGTCACGTTTACTAAGTTTAAATGGTTTAACTGAACACACTTTATTTTGTTGCTTAACCGTGATACAAAAATACAACTTATCAACCTAGCAGTAGTAGTAGAAATAGCTTAACGTTAGTAAACTGGCAGACAGAACTTTTCACTTCTTCCTGTATGACTCGTTGATGTGTTCGTATCCCAGCTTCATAAGGTACTGGAACGATTTGCTCTGCGTGAGATCGCCCAGCTCTGGCGCATTCAGGAAGCTTTCCAACGGTGGCAAGAAGTTTTCCAGCTCTCCCGCATCGGAGATGTAGCACAGATCGATCAGTCTAAAGAACAGCATGTTCTGCATGCTGTCTAGTGGAGCGTTTTTGTTGTACTCCTCCCACGAGTCGCGCTGTATGGCGGCGCACCAAATGCGATGCCGAACCTCGATCGGATCCTCCACGAACGGCAGCAGCGAGAGAGCGTAGCGGAATTCCTTCTCGCTCGATTTACTGTACTCGTCGGCAATGTAGAGCTTTGAAGGGAGGGAAGAGATAGGCAAAAAAAGGTTTGAAAGTTACATTCACTGCAAATAAAAACAAACTTCGAGCATAACGTCTTGCTTACATCTACAATCTCCTCCGGCGCTAGCACCTTCACATGCTTTGTGTCGTACCCGAACATGTCCAGAATTTCGGATGGAATGTTTTCCTGTATGTCGATCAGCTCCAGCTCCGCATTGATATTGTCGATCTGTGTCTGGAACGTATCGCCTTCCGCCGCCAGCAGGCACAGTTTGCCAAGGCAAAGCATGGCCCGCTTGCGTGCCAACAGTTCCTTCTCGCGTTGTGCCAGAGACAGAAGCACCTCGGCCGCCTGCGAAAGCTCCCCGTTGAACAGCAGCTGTATCCATGCCATCGACGGATGGTCGACCAGGAAGCGGGCCAGTGCGGACTGGTTGTTTTTGAAGCGGTGCAAAATATCGCCCTGCTTGTTCTGGTGCATGTGCCAGCTGATGGCAAACTGGGAAAAGTCATACTCCTTGTAGCGCTCGATGTACTCGTCCAGGCGTTCCTGGTTGTTGGTTTTATCGCAGATTTGCACCAGCGTCTGAAAGTCGAGATACTTTTCCGCCAATTTGGCCGCCATTTCGTACTGTTCCGCTTCCACTGTGGGGGAGAGATTTAAGGGAATTTGCGGGAAGTAGATTAGAGATAGAATGCGATTAGCTATTGTGAACATGATGATAAAGATGTCAATTTTAGTAACCTGTGATTTTAACACCTGCATTAGATTGATTAGTTATGGTGAGTGTAATAAGTTGATAAGATTTTTTAAATCTTATCTTGCTTTCTTCTATAAAAGCCTTAAAACACCCATGAAACCACAACTCCAATATGATAAACAGAAAATAAATTGCTACTTATGCTTTGATTACATAGCAGATGAACAAAGCACTCCGTCGATCACTTACCCAGTGGGTAGATAAGATCACTGCGCTGCGATTCGTACTGCTGCAACAAAACTGTATACTTTTCCTCGTCATGCACACTCTCCAGATAGGTTTTGCGGCCGTCCAGCACATAATCGATCAGTTCGGTCAGATGTTTGAAGTGCTTCATGCGAAACTCCGGCTCGGCCGTTCCCTTCACTCCGTGGCGCAGCGTACAACTGATCAGCTGCAACAGCACATCTCGCATACCATTCCTTCCGGACATTGCCGTCCAGGGCGTCTGCTCGTATCGGTTCTGCAACTCGTCGCGAACCGTGTACATGGTTGCCTTCGCCTCACGATACTTGAGCACTTCCTGCAGCACAGTCAGCACGATCGTATTTACCTCGACCAGGGCTGTCTGTATTTGGAGTGCCGAAAGCTCCTGCTGCACATACCCATCCACCAGCTCGCTCAGCACCCGGAACAGCTCCTCCACACGATGCGTCTGTGCGTAAAACAGATCTTGCGGTGTTAGGTTCGGGAATGGTATGGTGCGGTTCGACTGACGCAGCACCAGGTTGATCGCTTCGTCGATTATCCGAGAGTGGCTGTTGTGCAGACACTTGATACCGATTGCGGCCACAATTTTCTCCCCAACATCTGCTAGACAACGTGCTGTGGGACGAGCATCGCCCAATTCCGTGCTGCCGACCGCGCTTAAACGATCCCACAGCTTCCGACTGTGCAGAAATTCGATGAACTGGGTGAAGGCTATGTTTTTCTCGCGCAGCTGCTGAATTATTTGCATCGAGGTGGACGAACCGAGCGCATGCTTGTTGGTAACTTCCCAGCGCGGATCGGCCGCCGGTGTGTCCTGTGCCAGATCGATCGCAATCTTCAGCACCGTACGATCAAGCTCGCTGTCAACTTGGTCGCGCTGACCGGCCAGTTCCAGCACGGTGGCAATCAACTCGTCGGCTGCCAGCGCGTTGCGCTTGATGTGATAGATAAAGGCCGCCTTTAGATGGTGCACCGGATCCTGTTCGGGCACATCCGTCGAGTTGGCAATTTCTTCCGGATCTAGGTCGTAAAGGATCAAGTTGCCTGCGTTGGTGGTAGCGGGCGCAAAAATCGACTGCTGCATCAATACGGTCGTGTCGACAAAGGAAGCGCTGTTCGGATTGAACACATCCGACGAAACGGACGAGTTGAACATATCGCTTGGATCGAAATCGGATGGCGTTACAATAACCATTCCGTTGAGGCGAGAGAAAAACAGGGGCGTGTTTTGGAAACAGTTCCCCATCAGGATCATATCTTCCCGTGCATGGAATTCGATCTTCTCCACCTCTTCACCGGAGGCTGATGCCGGCGGACTGCTACCATTGCTACCGTGGCCGGTACCAGTCGCACCCGTTTCGCTCAGTGCCACGGGGAAAATGTAACGATCGTTGTACACGTACGCAAAGCTACGGTTGGCTATGAACCGGAAATCGATCAGCTCGGCTAAACGTTCGGCGCTGTAGAATCCTTTGTACCGCATAATGGTGGTGTCTCTCAAGGTGAACGTGTTGTCCGGTTCGAAGATTACCGTCATCAGCGCATAGTAAACCTGCTGAGAGCGTTGCTGATTGACGGCTGCCGAGAGTATGATCACACCCCGATCGGTCGGCTGCATGTCCAGGGCCCACAGTTCAATTTCCGACGCGTCCCGTGTGTTCCACAGCTTCTGGTGAAAATAGTCACGCATTTTCTTCATAATGTCTGCATCCTCGCTAAGGAAGCGCTCGTTTCCATTGTGCGGCTGAACGGCCCACCGCTGAATCCAGCGGTCAGCCAGTACGGTTATGTGCCATTCGCAGGGATTTTGGGATATTCTCTCACAGCTTATTTTTACTAGTTTCTAAAAGATGGTAAAGAATAATAGAAACATTGGGTCATACAACTACATTACATAACATTTACTACTTACATTTTCACGTTCTTGATTGCTATGCATTCCGATTATGATGGATGCGAATCGTTTTCCGATGCCACCGAAAAAGCCCGACGGTGGTTTGATTAGCCGCGGCACAATCACGTACCGACCGTTCTGCAGATGCACATTCAACCGCATCAAGCTGCACGTAGTCGTGGCAAGCACAAACTCCTGGCCACCGAGTCCGATCAGCTGCTCAAACTCCTGCCCCTCGAGAATGTTACACTCGTCGATGGACGACCCATCGTGGGCAATTGATTGCCAGTAGCGTACATCGCCGGCCGGTGAAACGGCCAAACAGGAAGCCATCTGGTGGCCCTCGTTAACAAACACCGTTACCAGCGTTGCCTTGTGACCGATATCACAGTGTGGCAGGGTTAGCTGACGGCATTGGCCGGCATAAGGGCGACGGGGGGTGGAGAAATGCTCTCCACCGCCGAACCCACTACCCGCTTTTTGACCCGGATTTTCCCGATACTGCCATACAAACAGCCGGCGGCCCTGAACCAGCCAGGCCCACCCGTTTTGACCGTAGTTCACAGACACGTTAATGCTGCGCTCGTTGAATGTAAGCACTTCGGTCACCTGCACCGGTAGCGAAAAGCCGTACGATTCGAGTATGTTGTACTCCGATTTGGCAACCACACGCAAGCTGGACACATTCGAACGGGACGATAAGCTGTAACGGCTGGGTAGGAGGATGGAAGAAAACGCATAGTGATTAGGATGAGCATAGAAAGCAAGCATTTTAAAAGCACTTATATCCCTACCCGGAGCCTTGGCGTGCAAACGTGCTTGTGTTTGTTGACCGTGCGCCACCGGAAAACAGCGAACCGCCGAGCGATTGCCGTGACCGGGACATTGTACTATTCTTGATTGGACCACCACCAAACGAGAACGTGCGATCCATTCTGCGCTTATGCTTAGTATAAGCGTTTCACTTTCGTATTCACTTTCTATACACAATCTATTCCACAGCTTTACAAACAATTGCGTGCAGTCGGTTCTATCCTCGCGCTTTTTTATTGTTTTCCACACGCTACGCTTTGACAGAACACCGGTATCCAAGCGATGCGTTTACAATCCCGGGATGTGTGCTTGACAGATTACAGTGCTGTTCAAATTCAAAACAAGCATGTTGAATGGATGAGTATGTTTTTTAAACAAAGCTGTTAATTTTTTTTCTTAGTTTCGAGAATACTGTAATTCACTTTGTGTCTAGCAGCCAAAGTCACCACAAGCAGCTCGGCTGTAACAAGAAACGCGTTTCCCAGAAATGGTGAACGACCATAAGTCCAAGTGACAACAAGCGCAGCTCGGCTGCGACAAGAAGGATTCCCAGAATCGACGAACAAAGCTCATAGCAGGAAGACCACACAACAGTGAACTACGCAGTTTCAACTTCATACATAGAAATTCACAAAAGCCATAGCAGCAGAACCAGAAAAAGAATTCTAAATCTTCAGGCATATGACTCTAGTTAGCCGAAGCCTATAAAGAGAAAGTAAGCCTCTGAATGTGGGAATTTGGACACAAGTCTGAATATCCATAGGAGGATACAACCTTTCTCGCAGAACAGAAGAAGAAGAAGAAGAATACTGTAATTAGTGTTGGGTCAAGTAAACCTTTTCAGTGAGCGGAGGCGTGCCGCGGAGGCGTGCCGCGTTCAGTAAGCGGTGAGCGTGCCGTAGCTCCACAGCAAGCGAATTGCGCTTCCAAGAGCCCGGTGAGCCTGGTGAGCCTGGAGACCCTGCTGTGCCCGCGAGTCCGTTGAGCCCGGTGAGCCCGCGATCACATGTACGGCGTAGAGCTTGAAGCTATGTCCTCGGGTGCGACGCAACGACCAAGGGCTCGCGGGCTCACCGAGCTCGTGGGCTCACCGGGCAATTTTCGCTAACTGCTAAGCTGGCTAATTTTAGGCGAGGGCGAGCGAGCGGGGCGTTAAGGTTGCTTTTAAGGTTTTTCGCTCGCGACCTAACACTAACTGTAACTAATACCTAACCTCTAAAACATTTGCTCATTTTTGCTCTATCTGCCATCTTCCGTAGGTGAACCGCGGTGCTCCTGGATGTATGCACGGTTGGGAGCATAGAAACCGTGCCTGCCTTTATAGAGACGGGTATCAATCGTGCATACATCCAGGGGCTTTCCAGCTTACTGAAGGTGAGAAGGAAGCAGTTAGAGCAAAATCGACCGAAAAGTACCTAAAACAGCTTCTTCTCAGCAGTAAGGCGAGGTAGCTACTAAGGAGTAAAAAATGCTTCTTTTTAAATAAGAATTGGTTTTTCTCACCCAGACCGTGCCGACAGGTTTGCACCCTGAAACGGCACTTTTCAAAGTCATACTCATTCACTTTTGTGATCACACCCCCTTGCTGGGTTCGCATGAAGCCCTTGAAGTGTGCCGATACTCGACCCGCTGGTTTTGTCGACACATCTACGAATTCATCATCGAAATCATCCCAAAAAAGCATTATTTATGTCCATTACGTTCGAAGCATTGAGAGGATAATAAACTTACCTGACGGACGGTATCCTGCCCGGTACAAACTTGTTCTCCCATTTCCCCATGCAATACAAATCGGAACTGGAAATCAGTTTGAACATGCTTCTGGGCTATAGCTTTCTCAGAAGTTATGGATCGCTTCCGCTCCTTCGAGGTGTAGACGAATGGAACTGGACGGACAGGAAACCTTAGTAACGCCAAGGAGCGTTAGTCATTGTCCACCGCGGGAACGAAGAAGCAAACTCGATGGTACACCGTTCGGCCAAAAGTTTGGTCACGTCACACCGTAAGGGCATCAAAAGTAGCAGCAGCTGAAATGGAAGAGGGAAAAAGAGACGTTACAATGTGAGCGTAGGCAGAGCAAGGCGTTCGCGCCGGTTGGAATGTACGTTGTATCAAATGACACGCTAGTGCTGTGGCTTCTGCAGCACGGACTGGGCGGCACGGCCTGTTGGCCAAAGACCGGTTTATCAGATGTAATGGTGATAGTTCAATTAGTCCGTGCGCGATCGCGGTCGATGTAGGAGCTCTCGCGTGGCAGCAGTGAGTGGTGAAACGGTTTTCCAAACGTCGCTAGGTTTAGTGTTGGAGGGCCTACAATCGAAACGAAACGCTGTTGCAAGTGTGTCTCGTTAGTCATTAGGATTTGCCTGCCAGAAGTTGGTTCTAATAGCGCTTTCCCACTGTTGTGTCATCTGCAGATCTTTCCGGATGGTCATGGTTGATGAACGGACACCATTGACGTCGGACCTGTCCGGTCCACTTCCGCTGGCGTCAGGACCCTCAGGCAATGTGCACCAGCTGAAGTCGCACGAGAGCGTGCGGGAGCGTCAGGTCCGCACATTCCAGTGCTGGAT
The DNA here is from genome assembly GCA_000349105.1 of Anopheles epiroticus. Classification (NCBI taxonomy): domain Eukaryota; kingdom Metazoa; phylum Arthropoda; class Insecta; order Diptera; family Culicidae; genus Anopheles; species Anopheles epiroticus. The sequence continues at coordinate 28,197 of KB671787.1, read as the reverse complement.
CTGTTCGGCAATACTGTAAGTTTCTTCATCCGCTCACTTCATTTTACATTTGGCGTTCGAACGTGTCTCACATTTCAAGTGTATTTCTTCATCCTGCAAAACTTTATAGGGGTGCATTCGCGCTAGCGATCGTGATCAGCATCAGTTACATCATATTCGGTGATGCAACGAAACCACCGCTAGATGGCGCCAACAGTACGGCGGCGGATTTTCCTGAGCTGTTAAATCTCATTAGTTTCCCGCTGGCCGGTAAGCAAGCTAATATGCCGGGTATCGATTCCCGTTTGATGTGCTCCTTTACCTTTCCCCCTTTCAGACGAATCCATGCCCGAATGGAACGGTACCGAGGTTAGCGAGGATGCAAAAGCGGCCGCCATTGCGGAAGGCGAGAAGGCGCTCGGCGATAAGGAGCTGCTGGAGGAGACGCTCTCTTCTCCGCCGCTCAACTCGCCATCCTTCCGCCACCAAAAGTCGGTCGGTGCAACGAAGGCGGCCAGGCTAGCGGCGAAGGTTGGCTTCGTTGAGGATCGTGCTACGAAAGCGCTGGTGCGAAAGCTGGACATGCGTCGCCGGGGCTCGATTGGCCGCGGACCGTCGATGGATTTGCCTCGAACACACGTCCGGGGTCGGTGTGACTTTAACGCTCGCTACCGCACGGCGAACGGGACGTGCAATAACAAGGAACGACCGTACGAGTACGGCGTTGCGATGCTACCGTTCCGCCGTCAGCTTAATCCGGACTATGGCGATGGTATTTCGACACCCCGTGCTTCGGTTGATGGCAGCGAGCTGCCCAGTGCTCGACAGGTTTCGCTCGAAATTCATCGTCCCTCGTACCATAGCGATCCGAACTTCAGCGTGATGCTAGCCGTGTGGGGACAGTTTCTCGACCACGACATAACGTCCACCGCACTGAACCAGGGTGTGGACGGGAAGCCGATCGAGTGCTGCGATCCGGGGCAACCGCAGCACCCCGAATGCTTTCCGGTTCCGCTTGGGCCCGGCGATCCGTACTACCAGCAGTACAACGTAACCTGCATGAACTTTGTGCGCTCAGTGCCGGCCCCGACCGGGCACTTTGGTCCGCGGCAGCAGCTCAACCAGGCGACCGCATTCATCGATGGGTCCGTCGTGTATGGGTCGGACGACGAGCGGATGAGGACGCTGCGGACGGGCGAAGGTGGCCGGCTACGGATGCTGCGTACGCCGGATGGCCGGGAGCTGCTGCCCGTGTCGACCGATCCGCTCGACGGATGCAACGAGCAGGAGATGAATGCGGCCGGCAAGTACTGTTTCGAGTCCGGGGATGCGCGGGCGAACGAGAACCTGCACCTGACCTCGATGCACCTGATCTGGGCACGGCACCATAACAATCTGGCCGACGGGTTGGCCCGCGTTAACTCACACTGGGACGATGAGCGGTTGTTCCAGGAGGCGCGCCGCATACTGGCCGCCCAGATGCAGCACATCACGTACGCTGAGTTTGTGCCCGTGATTGTCGGTAACGGGACGGCAGCGCGCATGGGTCTGCTGCCCGAGTCGGACGACTCGCTAGCAGACACGTACAACGCGTCGGTGGACGCATCGATCGCGAACGTGTTTGCCGGGGCGGCATTCCGGTTCGCACACACGCTACTCCCGGGGCTAATGAAGAAAACGCGCAATCCGGCTGCCTCCAGCTCGGGCATCGAGCTGCACCGGATGCTGTTTAATCCGTACTCGCTGTACGCACGCGACGGGCTGGACAATGCGCTCGGCGGTGCGATCGGTACGGCGCTGGCCAAGTACGACCAGTACTTCTCCACCGAGCTGACCGAACGGCTGTTCGAGAAGGCGGACGAGCATCTGCTGCACAACCATCCGTGCGGGCTGGACCTGGTGTCGCTCAACATCCAGCGCGGTCGGGACCATGGGCTGCCGGCGTACCCCCGCTGGCGCAAGCACTGCCATCTAACGCCGGCCGACAGCTGGGCGGAGCTGGAACGCATCGTTGATCCGCAGTCGTACCGGCAGATGAAGAGCATGTACCGGGAACCGGCCAACGTGGACGTGTACTCGGGCGCCTTGAGTGAACCGCCGGTGAAGGACGGCATTGTGGGACCGTTGCTGACCTGTCTGCTCGGTGATCAGTTTTTGCGGTTGAAGCAGGGCGATTCGTTCTGGTACGAACGACGACGAGGACCGCAGCGATTCACTGAGGGTGAGTGTAATGGGTGGCAGGGAAAGAAAACATTCTCATTTTCCCCCTTCTTATATACACCCTTGCAGGCCAATTGCAGCAAATTTACGGCACGAAGCTGTCGAGCATCATTTGCCGCAATTCGGACAACATCGAGCAATCGCCGGTGTATCTGATGAAGCGAACCGATGTGCGCACCAACCCGGAAACCGACTGCAAGCAGCTGGACACGTTCGATTTCGAACCGTTCCGAGAGGATGCGGAGGCTCACCATAGTCGGGCGGCTAAAATTGCAACCGACCGTATGAAGGTGCTGGTGCTGGAACCGAAATCAACAGAAAACGGAACCACTACCACTACCAGCCGGACGGCAGTAGCCGGCGGGATGAAAAAGGAAGAGGACCGAGTTACCGAAACGGAAACTGAAACAACGACCGACGCTTCCCCGACGACCACTACGGAAGCGATGTCTACCGGACCATGATTTAGGGGTAAGGTTCTCGTGTATTAGTACAATAAAACCTTATTCCAGAAGTAAAGCACCTACTTCTATTTGTAAAGCGTTGGAGTCAGAGGACAAGCGGCTTAATTTGCTCGCTTAATAATCATATAACACACTAGCGCCACCTGCTGACAGATAGCGGAAGCTGAAAATTGGACTTATTTTTAATCGTTTTACGATGCTAGACCAGGATGAATGTTAGGAACATAATTACCTATGACATTTAATTATAATTAGTGAAAAGTAAGAAAAAAAAATGCTTTTTTACGGAACGGAATCGGTTTGAGATGTAGAATGCTTTCACCATTCGCCACCAGTTGATGCTAGCTTGTATTTAAATTACGCTAGCGAATTATGTCCCATGTACCTTGGTTTTTCAACGTGCAATCAGGGGCAAGAGTGCCACCTTTTGTTACTAACTAAAATCTGCTGACCAAAAGTTGGGTCATGCAGTGCAATGACATCCTTTCTCATATTTTCTTACTTATTTCATTATTTTCGTTAGAACTGTAAGGCCGTATTGCTAATCTTACTTATTACTACGTCCAACTGAAAAAATATAAGCAGAACTGTATTTGAATATTTTTTTTAAATCTATGTGGAATTATTGTGCAACGTGGTCAAAAATTGATTGATTTTTTTAGGCTAAACATTCTCATATAGAATACGTTTACACAGATGCGTGTGAGAGTTTTATATTCAAAACTTGTTAAAGTTTTACACAACTAGATGTAAGTTGGCTACAGGTATGGTCTCGTTCAATAGAAGGTATTTGGTTTCGGTAGAAAAAGCTGTGCCTACGCTGTTTATATTTACGCGTCCATCCTGGCCGCTGATTGATTGTTGGGATATGTTTTTTTGTTCAACTCAGCAACAGCGTTTACCTTTTATCAGGGGATTGCACTTTCGTACCTAATTGTGACGCCCTTTTTCCCCCTTCTTTTGCTTAAGACTTATTAGAGCCACCTACTTGGTTAGTCCATCCTCAATACGGACGGAATATGTACCACACTTCCACTGCCGTACCCCTCCTATAACCTATTGACACAGATTCTCCTACAATGTGCAATACTGGATCTCAAAGAATTTTGAAAAAAAAATAAAAAGAAAACACAATATGTGCGGCTATCGCTGGAAATAATTTATTTTTTTCTCAGCTTTGTAGCACTTTCTTCATTTTTCTTCTTCTTTGGTGGCACAACAACCCCTGTGGGGTCAAGGCCTAACCAGAGCACTAATGTGCTTTGGCTCTTTCTGTGGTTCAGTATACCCCCATCCATATCACGATTGTTAAATCCTGCGTATGGGGGGTTGTGATTAAGTGTACCCATAGCAGGATAGACAATCCTGTGTATGGCGGGCGGCAGTGGTCTGAATGAGATTCGAACCGGCGACGGGCCTTTTGACAACCCTACGCCATTACCACTGGACCACCGAGCCGGCCCTTCTTCATTTTTAGTTTCCTTATAATTATGAAAGCTTTTTATATCATAAAATTATCATGAGATTTCACCTAATCTTGCTGTTCTGTATTAAAGAGATATAGAACTTAGTTGTATAATCGTTTAGCTATTTCATATTTTACTGAAATAGATGTTAGGTGGCCAACATGCTCCCGATACCGCTATTCTGCTTTTACATTACGTTTTAGGCTGATTCTGATATAAAAGTAGTATACACGTTAGGCTAAATCGGCTACGATTATTCGGTCCTTGTATCCGACATGTACGTCCCATATATAGGTTCTTCCTTATGATCCGTGCGTTCGTAGCCCAAGAGAACATACGTTTGAACAATCGTAGTACACACTTCTCTCGGCTATATTCAACCATTCCAACACAAGGGATGCACAAGGGTGACCTGGGTTTTCGCTAGGGGTGTGGGAGGGTGAGTAATTAAAAGGACTGCCAACGCACACGCGCCTGAAACATTTCACCATCTCACTCACTCGGCATTCTATCCCCTTCGCTCTGGCTAATGAATAGCTGATGGTAGCAGCAGGACGGACCAACCAGGAAAACTCGAACGTGCTCCTGAGTGTGTGTGTGTGTGTTGTCACTGAGGAAGAACAATTCCCGTCCACCTCAGAATCTCACCCTTCAACCTTGCCCGCAGAACCGTTTGTACATAGACGAAGCATAGACTTCCATGTCGTTCTCCCTCTCGTTAATTTTGCTGTGGATATTGCGTTTCTGCTGCCTTCCGGTGTGTTCTGTGCGCCTGGTAGAATGGACGCTTAATGAGTGAAACCTTTGGCCAGAGAGCCCCCACGCCGCACGTCGAGCGCCCACCCCGTTACTACGCAGGCGACAGGCGACAAAGATAAATGAAACCGTTGAAAACGGTGCGTGGGAGCGATGTAGGATGATGAGCGGATGGCGAGTAAATGAGAAGTACGGCTGCGTCGGATTTTTTCAACCACGCTTTGACCAGGGGGGTTCCGTGCAGTTGATGCCGGATAGGGAATTGTTTCACATGGTCGGTGGTGCGGTACGGTCGGTGGCACATTAATTAATGGCAGAATACCGTTGGGGAAAGGTTACCATGGTGATGTGACTGAAACCGACAGTGCGACAGGGAGAGATGAATATTAATTAGTCCTTTTTAGTAACGCTTTGCCATGAATACAGTAATCGTCAAATTTGAGGGATTTTCGTTACAGAGTTTAAACTTTGGCGGAAATTACATAAAAAATCGTCGAAAGTAGAATTGATAATTACCGCAATACGGCCAGGCCGTCACTACGGAATAAAAAAAAAGAATTGATAATTATGTAATTTTTTACAAAAAAAATAATCATTTGTTCCTTGGTATTTCGTTTTTACTAAAATTATACGCCTCCCCGGGTTGAGCAATAGTAAAATGATGAATATTAAAATGAGTTTTAAATCAGTTTCCATGAGATAAACTCTCCAGTGTCAAATATATATATTCAATAAATAAACTTTTAATATTTTTTTAATTTTATCACTAAGACTGTTTTTTGCTCTTGTTTCAGGTTTTAGTTTTAGATCGCAACAAACACAAAGGTGAGCTTCATAAAGAAAAAAATAACAATAATGAAAGACGAACAGATTCAACCAGTCTGCAGAACCAACAACGTATTACTTTTTGAGTCACCAGTCTGCAGAGCCAACAACGTATTACCTTTTATTAACTGAGCTCATTTCAGTAAAGTGCAATAAGACACATCGCAAGCAATTAAACACAATCATCTTTTAAATAAAAAAATGTAACTAACGAATTCCCTTTTTTATATACATTGAAACATACACAAAAGAGAGCAACGTGTGTTCCTCACTGTACAAATCAAACGCTACTGTTTACTCAACACCGTGCCAACCCATCAGCTTAGTCCAGTGGTCGGTACACTTAGCGAGGAACTGAAGCGCTAAAATTTAGAAACGTACAGGGATAGTTCTAATCAAACAGCCAAATTGATAAGCATGAAAGAAAGTGGAATGTTTTAGGTATACGGGCGTTTTATTTCTTTCAAACTTTTTCCATTGATTTCTTTATTTCTGTCAAACTTTTCTGTTATTTTATCCTTATAGTATTTGAAGTTACTTTGAATTAAATAAGTAAAAAACTTAATCTAAAACAGTAAACCAATTATTACTCTTGTATAGGAGACATGTACAACTTTTATATACTGTTTGTTGTCTTTAAATACTACTACTGGTACTGCTCTTTGGCAAGATTAGAGGTACTGCTCTTTGGTAAGATTTTATTACTAAGAGTAATTATAAAAGTTTTTATTTTATTAAATATCAAGACTTCTAATAGACACAATTTTATTTTGTCTAGCAACGGCGTATTTCCATCTTCTAAAATAGTTTAAATCCCTAATTTCAATGTTTACAAAAACATTATTTCAGCTTGCATTTATTGCATTTTCTTATAATGTCTTTGGAAAGAAAACACAAAAGAACAATACATTAATTAACAAGTTTCTTTAGCTTCTTCATACAAATTGGTTCTTATTTTTTGCTTCCCAAAACGTCACAGTTAGTATTGATGGGTTTTGCCGACCACTGACCTACCATCCTTCCAAAATGGCCAATGTGAGACCAATTAGCCACTTTGACTTTTAATTAGTCTTCGAACATCATCATATCCCGCTCCGTTAACACCTCTCGGCCGTTATCGCCAAGCAGCTGGGACAGTGTGTTAGTGCGTTACTCATTAAGTCGAATTTCTATCAGGAGAACAGCGCTCACAGGAGTCTGCCGAAGTACGAAAAAGAGCTTGCCATATAAAACAAACCCTGAAGTTGGAGTATGATGGGGGATATAAGGAAGAATCACCCAACTCTTCCTCTCGGCCAAAGGAGCACGAGCAGAAGATGTTGAGCAAATATCTTTTCACCGCTTCGTTGCACTGCGGGAAAAGCGGAAGTCCTACGACCGTGATGTAACGTAGGAGCCAGTGAAAACGGGGGAAACATTCTGTACATAGCAGTCGCGAAAGACAGTGAATCCAGCTTGCTTGGATGATGTTTTACTCTCAGTCCTATCACGTACATGGCACCGTGTATATAAGCAGTGATGCCGTTTGGTTATTTCGTTTAGTGTCCTGTACTCACTCTCGCAAAACGTGCCGACGGGAAAGGGTGTTAATTAACTTCAGTGCTAATGCCTGGACGAACGAGCCGAAGGGGACAAACAGAAAGTAAAAAAAAAGACAGTAGAACATTTGCACTGGTGTCTTATCGTAACATTGCCTTTATCGGAGCATGGTTCTACCACTCTGTACACGTGTTTCGGATCGCTTTTGTCCCGTTTTCTTTTCTAGGCTAGTTTAATTGTATCGATCCATGAAGCTGATGACGCGTCGGTAGAGCAACGTGTCGGCATCGATGCCCCAGGTGAAATCGAGATGGTTCCAGTTCGGATCGGACACACGGAACAGACCGATCGGGTTGCGGATGCTGGAGTGCAGCTGACGGACGTCGGACACGGCTGCCAGCCAATCGTTGTCACCGTAGTGTAGTGCAACAGGAGCGGTCACACGGTCGAGCGGGTAATCTGGCGGACGGATTGAACCGTAGCGGATGAGGTTAAGCGTTAGGCCGTAATCAAACTGTCGGAAACGGCCGGAGTTGTAGCCCTGGGCGTAGTGGACCAGCTGATTGACCGAGGCACCGGCCGGCGTGTTAGCCAAGATGGCGGGAAGCATGGTGCGGTTGAGCTGCGGCGAGTTGAATCCACCAATCAGGAAGAGCACGTTGGCGCACACCTCCTGGAAGCGAGCCTCATCCTGGCAAAGCATTTGGCCGCCGAGCGTCATCATGTCGCTGCTCGGGAGGAACTCGTTCACACCCAACATACGCATCAGCCACTGGAAGCAAACGGTTAGAGACGGAACGTTTAAAGACTCGTGGGTTCAATTTGGAAAGTTTGTAAAATTCTCAGACTTACATCAATCTGGTCTACGAAGGGAGCGAACGCTCGGACGAACGGTGAGCGCAGATTGCTCATGAACGCTACCGGTGCCAGCGCGTGCATCGAGCGGATGCGCTGATTGTACTCCGGACGCAGCGACGTCATGATGAAGAACGAGGTGGTGCCCTGCGAGTGTCCGGCGTACTGCAGCGAGGTCTGCCCTGTGTGCTGCAGCGCGTAATCGATCATGGCGGGCAGGTCAAAGTATCCGATCTCGTGCCAGCTAAAGTCCCAGAAGTCCGTATTGCGTGCGTCCGGATCGTGGAAGATGTGACGGCGGGAGTGGGTATTGCCACGCGCATTACCCAGCCACACGTCGTATCCGGCGTCCACCAGCATGTAGGCGAGAGCTTTACCCGGACCAAGAATGACCCAGTCGGCCGACGAGCAGAGCAGACCGTGCTGCACGAACGCAACGTTCTTGCCTTCGCGCGGCGGATTACCCGGACCGCCCGGGATGCGGAACATTGTCAGGACGTAACCGTCGGCCGTCGTTACCTGGTGCTCCTCGACCGGATAGCCATCGTTGGTGATGATTTCGGCCGTCAGCATGGAGATGTCGGTGGGTTGCGGTCCATCCCCCGCACGGTACGCCAACACATCACGGATTGTAGAGGCTTGCGCTAGTGCAACGACACTAGCGAGGGCCAGCAAGGCCCAGCAGCTGTTGCTTACTACCATGCTGAAGCAATGGTACTGTACTGACTGTGCCGGATGCCAGCTGGCTAATCCCGCTTTATAGAACTGCACAGCATAGGCCAGGTGTTGCGACGATTAACTACCAGTGTTGGAATATCGAACCCGTCGCTAGACAATCTTATCGCGCTGATGAGCGTGTTTTGGAGCGTTATCATACACAATGCGATTGATGACCGAAAACAGCGACACAGCGCAATGGGCTGGCAAGCGTATCGGGACAAAGAAAGGGAAACGTGTTTCGAGAAGCTTTTTTGAGAACATTGAGCCACAACATTGGTGGAACGGGAACATCGAGACGGGATCATTGGTAGGATAATTGTGATATATTTCGAAAGAAACGTATGCGAAAATGGAAGCACAGGGGGTGTGTCCCAGGGGCAAATCCTAGGATTATTTTATGTCTATTTTTGTGAATAACAGTCTGTTATTCTTATTTTTACCATCTCTTACAGGATTCCTGGGCAAATTTAGTGTGTTACCTATTCTAATAATTCGCCTCCTAATTTGAGTCTGACCGACTCAATCCTGGACCAGACGGCATTCCTGCATCAGTTTTCAAAAAGTGTAGTGCCGTCTTGGGTCCATCAGCTACCCTTGTCATCTTTCCTATCTCAATTTCAAAATAGGGTAACCGATCGAAATAATCTTTGATCATCAACTTGCTATGTGTATTTTAAGTCCAAATTGGCAAGTGAATCACTAGTTTAAGCTGGGCTTGCCTGTCAACGGCTGGTGTAGGACCAGTATCATCCACCTGAAGTTGGACACCTTAGCTTTTCACCTTAGATCTTCTGACTTTGTGCCAACCTGGAGGGTAGCTTGAATTACGTATCGTAAACCTTTTTTTCACTCAATGATTAGGCTACTCCTTAGCTATGAATGTGTGAAAAAATGACTAATACATCTTTAAAATTTAAGCAAATTAATTCACCTATGTAGAAATGGATATAACATTTATCAGGTTCACCCGCAGTTGAACTATCTTTCTCTTTTCGTTTTAGTTATTTAGATGCAACAATTTACCTAGAAATTCTTTTAGTTTATTTTTAATCATACAACAGTTTGTTTTTCATCCGTTTTTCTTTTGATTTTTTTTTAATAAGTATGAAAATAAGTGTAAAATGTCAATGATCGATAATTAAACTTTTGCCATTCAATCACTTTGACTGGTATAAAATTGTTATAGAATTCTATGCATATTGGCAGCCGCTATGTATCGCACTGTGCCTTCATTTCACTTTTCTTTTCTTTCTGCTTAATCTTAACCTCTCTGACCAGTATCAGTTGAAACGGTCCATAAAGCTAATTACCCGCTCGTACAGGAACGTGTTGGCATCGATGCCCCACACGAAATCCAGATGGTTCCATCGCGGATCGGACACCCGGAACAAACCGATCGAATTGGACAGGCGGGAGTGCAGCTCGCGCACATCCGAAACGGCCGCCAGCCAGTCGTTGTCGCTAAAGTGCAGTGCCACCGGAGCGGTCACACGATGCAGTGGATAGTCCGGCGGACGGATTGATCCATACCGAATGAGGTTCAGCGTTAGGCCGTAGTCGTACTGCCGGAAGCGGCCCGAATTGTAGCCCTGGGCGTAGTGAACAAGCTGGTTAACGGAAGCGCCCGCCGGTGCATTCTCCAGCAGGGCCGGTATCATCGTACGGTTGAGCTGCGGCGAGTTGAATCCACCGATCAGGAAGAGCACGTTGGCGCACACCTCCTGGAAGGGCGATTCATCTTCGCACAGCCGCTGACCGCCCAGTATCATCATCTCGTTACTCGGCAGGAACTCGTTCACGCCCAGCATGTTCATGATCCATTCGAGCTGGTCCACAAACGGTGCGAAGGCCCGCACGAATGGTGAGCGCAGGTTGCTCATGAACGCTACCGGTGCGAGCGCGTGCATCGAGCGTATCTTCTTGTTGTAATCCGGTCGCGTCGATGCCATCACGAAGAACGAGGTGGTGCCCTGCGAGTGTCCGGCATAGTGCAGCGAGGTGTGGCCCGTGTACGCGAGCGCGTAATCGATCATGGCGGGCAGGTCAAAGTATCCGATCTCGTGCCAGCTAAAGTCCCAGAAGTTGGTGTTCCGCGCATCCGGATCGTGGAAAATGTGACGGCGGGAGTGGGTGTTGCCACGCGCATTGCCCAGCCACACGTCGTATCCGGCATCCACCAGCAAGTAAGCGAGGGCTCGTCCTGGACCGGAGATAACGTAATCAGCGGAAGAGCTGAGCAATCCGTGCATCAGAAAGGCAACGTTCTTGCCCTGCCGGATCGGATTGGCCGGACTGCCCGGGATACGGTACATCGTCAGAATGTACCCATCTGCCGTCGTTACCTGGTGCTGCTCGAGAAAGTAACCATCCCGGACGATAATATCTGCGGTATAGTTCATCGGTACGTTGCTTGCTCCCGGCAAGGGGGATGATCTTGGCAATGCCGCTGCACTGACCATGCCAACGATGGCAACCACGGTCAGCGCAATGGCTGTATGATAATGATTAGCCATTGCGTTGAATTACACGTACCACCCTACTGTGGGTGACGTTTGCTCTGCGTTACACTTGCACAGTGTATGTCCCTCATCATTGGTCACGGTCTGTCCCTTTTTATAGAGTGCAGAAGCATTCCATCATTCCCAATCATCAATGGCCCAACCCTTCTTGTGTGACCCCACGCCAACTCGTTATCTAATGGAAACGACTGAATCAGAGTGCAACACAGCGCCACAAGAATTGACCAAAGTCATTGTGGGGATCTGGAGCGGCCAAAGCAATCCGCATTCAGTCTCGCTTCGGGGCTGCACATGATCCTCGTCCCTAATCTGGCTGATAAACACTATCAGGCACGGTCGATTTCGGTTTCACATTATGCGATAAAAGCAGCTTAATCGGAGCGTTGATTGCTTATTTTGATGCGAAAATAGGAAGCAAATCAGTAGTGGAGTGGCTCTTATCTGGGTTTCCTTATCGTTCTAAAAAAATGGTACATGTGGAACACCTCCTCTGGAGGCCGGTGCACGCCGGCTGGTAGCCTGTTATATCGCACACACCTGGGCTTGATAAGCGTTGGGCGCGACTTCAAGATAACGTTTGCTCCGTCCCAGTCACCTGCAGTAAGTGCTTGGTTCCTGTTCAATAGATCTTGTAGGATATAAGGTATTTTGGGGCGATATCTATCGGCTAATGGGTATGAATGGACGTAAATTGCTTACAGCGGTACCGTTCGCTTCCACATCTTCCACATCATCAGCCACCAACATTTAGAGCCTTTGCGAATTGGAGTCATCTTGAACTTCCGTTCAGCACGCCACAAACGCATGTCTTTAAAAAATGCGCGTGACCCGGAGCATCGAATGCAACGTAAGGCGAAGGCATGTGATGAAGGCCATAATCAAAATTTAATCACACACCAACTGTACAGTAATGTGTACCTCCCGTAAGCTTTTGCGCCGAACCACGACACAAACTTCCCGAACGGGGGCCATTCTTGGCCGGGCGGCAGAGCATTGTGGCGATACATCAGTCAGGTGATAACGGATCCTTCACACACCCACCCACCGATCGGAAGCAGTGAACAGAAACGTACGCGTAAGCACTGCACAGAGGCCTTTTGGTGGGATGAAGCCTTCAAAATGAAATCTATTTTTAATTCATCGAAATTCAAACATCACCTTATAGCTAAGGGATAAATTAGGGTATTTTTTTATAAAATATTTTAATTTTTTAGTTTTGTGCAAAACAATCGTCAAAGTATAAATTCGCAAACGTAATGCATTTACTTCACTTAGCGCTATTGTAATTCTAATGTCTTTTTTATTGTCTCAGTAGTTACGGTCAGATCGTATTGCTTAAACCGAATGTTTTTTTTAGTGATAATATATTGTTTGAGAACGCTTGTTCAACATTTGCACAAACAAAATTAATACTTGCAATTTTATCCTGATAACTGGTCCCAAGCTGCCCACTGTGCACTGGGACTTATGCTGCGCGTACCGGTCATGAGACTGATTGCAAGTAATCGTACACCCTATTGATCGATCGATAGACGAGAGTGTCTTATCCCGATGGCGTACCCTTATCAATCGCTAGGACTGTGTTATCATGCGCTTTTTAAGACGGAACAATCGCTGTGTGCCGCAGCAGTTTGCAGTTGTTCCTGTTTCGGTTCAGAGTAGCGTAGCGGCATCATGGCACACGCTGCTCGCGCAGTAGGCGTTCCGCTCGCAGCCATTATCGTCTTGTGTAGTGTTCTTGTTCCCGGTGCCGATGCACAGCTGCAGAAGCTGAATGATATACCGCTTGGTTTGCTGGAGCACCTGACGCGGGTGTCTCAGGTTTGGAACGCAACGTCTCCTACCGATCACGCCTGTCTTAACCAGCTGGATGTGTTTGCGCGCTCCTTTGACGCCAACGAGCCGTGGGCTCTTAGTAGTGAGTAGTGTACTTCAAACTGCGGCGCAATACACCAAAAGGAGTCAGGATCGTCTAAAGATATGGTTGTTTTCCTCCACTCACGCACAGTGTTCGATTCGTGGGGCAAGAACCCAGCCGGTATACTGTTCGGGAACGTGTTTGCATTCGGTAACTTTGACCAGTGTCGTCGTATTGCGCACCAGGGCGCACTGACCAAGGTGGGCGGCCAGCACTGTACGCTGTACGTAGATCTAAGCCGCACAGGCGTTCCTGCTCCCGCTCCGCTTCAGTATGGTGTGTGTGTGCCGGACACGTGTGAACCGGCGCTAGTGGCCCAGCTAACCAACGCCTTCTTTGCCGCCAATCAAATGTTGGTGGTGAACGGACCGCTGCTGGAAAAGTTTTGCTATCGCGATGAGGAGCGTTCCTTTCCTGCAGTCACTATCGTTGCGATGTAAGTATTGTAAATCTCATTCCGAGGTTTTGTTAATCTTATCGTGTACCGTACAGCGTTCTGTTTTCCGTGTACGGAGCGTTTCTGGTGCTGGCCACGGTGGCGGATCTGTTCTTCTTCTACCAGAAGCAGGAAGCTCCGAGCTACGTGAAGCGTTTCTCCATGTACACGAACCTTGGGCACGTGTTCCGCATTGTGCCGCGGTCAGTGGGAAAGGACGGTGTGCTCGAGTGCGTGAACGGCATCCGGGCGCTCTCGATGCTGTGGATTATTGTGAATCACGTCCACGATTCGGCCTACGGAATACCGACGTTCAACATACCGGTGCGCCAGGATTACGCCAACAGCTACTTCGGCGTGTTGTTTCATCGATTGGGCGGTAAAGCGGTCGACATCTTCCTCATGCTCAGCGGGATGCTCGTCTCGGTGAAGATGCTTAGGGAGCTGGAACGTAGCCAAAAGCTGAACGTGTGGGAGCTGTGGCTGCATCGAATCATCCGTCTCACACCCGCCTATGCCGCACTGATCCTGTTCGGTATCGCTTTCGTCGACGTGGTCGGTGAAGGCATACTGTACAAGCTGGTGGCCGAGGAGCTGCTGACGGCGTGCCACAAGAGCTGGTGGTCTGCGCTGCTGTACGTGCAGAACTATGTGCACTACGAGGCGATGTGCTTCGTGCACACCTGGTACCTGTCGGTGGACATGCAGCTGTATATCGTTTCTCCCCTGATCATGTATCTGTTGTGGCGGTACGGAAAACGTTTCGTCCCCGTCGTCGTGCTGCTGGCAGTGCTCTCCATTAGCTGCGTCTTTACCACGTTCATGGTGAACGAGTATCGTCTTAACCGATCCGCGCCCAGGGGCGATGGACTCATGCCACGCAAAACGTACCACCCAACGCATGCTCGTATGTCGGTGTGGCTTTTTGGAGTTCTGTTCGGTTATCTACTGCACAGTACTCGCGAAGCGAGGGTAAAGCTTTCCAAACCGGTACTGACGTTCGGTTGGCTGGTGACGATCGCGATCCTTGTAGTGACCGGGTACTCGTTGAAGCAACTCTACACCGGTGACTACACGCGCATCCTTCCCATTGCGGACGCTTTCTACGAATCGCTGCACCGATCGTTCTGGGCCTTTGCCGTCATGTGGGTGATCTTTGTGTGCATCAATCAGCAGGGCGGCATTGTGGACCGGTTTCTCGGCTGTCCCCTATGGCAACCGCTGTCCCGGTTGTCCTACTCGATGTATCTCGTACACATCGCCATTCAGGCGATTACCTTAACACAGGCACTTCGGTTTCCGGTGGAATTTACGGTGGTGAACATATTTTACACATCGTTTGGACTCATCTGCGTCAGCGCTGTCATCGGTACGGTGTGGTGCATCGCTTTCGAGTATCCATTCTTTGGGCTAGAGAAGTACATTTTCAGGAGAAAGAGAGCATCGGATTGAACAGGATGTTCAAGAGTGGAACCGAGGTAATGGAAATGGTTATATATCTTCAGTAAAATATTTTAAGCTTCCGATTGTTTGTCAACACAAATCTACTGCAGCACAATTTTTGTAAGTTTCTTACACCGACCGACGTAGAAAAGGGTTTAAAATTTTGTTCCTAAAAACATCCAAAACGAGTAGGACTATTCCTAGCGGCTAGCGTAGCTCAAATCCAGAAGGGGTTAGTACTTACTTAATAACCTTGCTTTAGAGGCTTTGATCTTACGGATTCATTTTTTACTGCATTTAACATAGGTTTTCAATGTATTTCAATTCGTAGGATTTAACATATTTTCAAGATTCTAGTTAAAAGTTGTCACTCAAGGTTCTCTAGACGTTGGAAATTGAAGTGAAAAAGATATTTGGCCACTAGGGTCACGGGTTGGGTTTGCTACTTGGGCGGCGAGACATGAAAAGCATCGCGAAAAGTTTCAATGAAACGTTTCACATTTAAACTGAAACATTTCGGTTATCGACGCTTGTCTCGTCCAAACAGTTTACGGTTAATAACTTAGGCAAGAATGTACACTGAATAAAAAATCAGCAAATTTTTGGTAATCATGTTGTCTTGAACTTTTTATTAATAGTTTTTAAAATAATTTTGTTTCGAACAGATCTCGTTCAATACACTTTTAAAACCAAACCCTGACAGAGTCAATCAAATGGTAATTCTAATTAAGTGTATATTGACCTATACTTCTAAGCTGTATCGCTTATCTTATCCTTTAATATCTTGTCCAAAAAAAACGTCCTCATTATTTCAATAGTTGGGTACACTTTTAATTTTTCATGTGTGGTCGATACGCCGACAAAAATATCATTACGCTGATATGCGAATTCTTTTTGCACTTGAAACTTTAAAACTATTTTGCAGTAAAGCAAAAAAGTGTAGAAGCTTCTGCAAGCTTGGAATAAAGATAATATGATGATTATGATACTCTTTCGTCTTCCTCTTCTTTGGGTATGATAAATTTGCTCATTCGATAAGCTGCCGGGATAACGTGCCCGTCCATGACTGGGGGAAGAAAATGTCCCTCACTTCTGTTCTCCGTCACTTCGGAAATAAAAAAATCGTTTTCGTATTATGTTTTACGAGACTTATTTTACAATGAAATTAAAATGAAATTTTAATAGTAAGCAAAACTTTTCTCTGTATAAATCCCTACTTTCATTCAAACGATTTATAAAAAAATTGAAATAATGGCTAAACATTATAAAACAGAGCCAAACATTCACATACAAAAAACTGCAAACGGTAAAAAAAAAAACAAATACCGACCGGAGCGCACTCACGCACACCACACCTACCCACCCTAATACACCCTAATAACATAAAACTCCCTCAAGGATGCACCATTCATCTCACCTGCGACAAGGGTTTTTCATAGTTCGCTATGGCGCTCGAGGGGCAGAAATCAGATTCACCGGACCGGACGCTTCGCACGCTGTGCTAAAGGAGCCTTTGCAAAATCGAACCCACTGAATGGCTGTGGGTGCTCGATCCGGTCGGGTCGGGTCGAGAAAACCAAATTCTCATGCTTGGTGTCCCATCAAAAAAAAAAAAAAACAAAGGGAGCAAAGTTGCAGTTCTCCGGGTGCGTACAATGATGATGACCCGTTCGGCCCTTCCAAAACGAAAGAAGCGATTGCGAACGCTGTAGAATCTGAATCTGCAGTTGCAGAGTTTATCAGAATCGGACAGCCCACAGCATAGGGAGCAAAACAAAAAAAAACCAAAAACCCTCCTTGTTCCCTCTCCTGTTTGAAAAGAAAGTAGAAACCACTGCTAGAAATAAAAAATGAAATAGTTCAGTAACAGTGAGAGGTTTGGTTTGGGGTTTTGTATTTTTTCCCCCGTGCGCCATTGAATACAGCCGGCACAGATACGTTCCCTTTCGCGATACAATCGTATTAGAGTCCTGTTTTTTTTTTCTTTGCTGGCCACCAAGTAAAGCACCCCCAAACGACACGCTCTAAAACGGATGAGTCCTCCGGGCGGCCCGTGACCGAGAAAAAGTCTCCCACGTGGGAAGCAGCGGCAGCAGCAGCATTGCAGGAAGCGGAATAGCAAAGTGTCGCCGGCGGCCATTTGGAGCGCAGGTGCAGCAAACGGTAAACAATCGGAAGGTGCCTATTTTGCAGTTGACTTCTACGGTTATGGGCTTTTATTGCACGGAACCAGCAGTTGACCGGCCGAAACAGGGGCCTCGGAGCACTGGAGCTCGGCACCGTTCGTCTAGTCACGGGCCAGTCATGCGTTCTTTAGAGTGCTTCAGAACGAGCATAACCTGGTCTCGGCTTGCAGCTTGGGGGGAAAAAAACATGCCAAACAAAAGCGGAACCGATTCTGCATTCCTACAGTCACCACCCGAAATATCCCTTTCAAAACCGTGGCCAGCGCGTGGTTTGGTCCGAGTGTTTTTGCTGTTCCGAGGGTTTTCCTGTTCGATTCGTTGCACCTCCTCCAAATGCCAAACGGTTGCTGCTAGCGGGACCGCGGGATGAAGAAATAAAACAAAGGTGACACCAGGCTGGAAATCTTTCACCTGCTGCCGAAGTGGTCGAATCCGTGTGCTAGGCGTTCAGGTGTTTGCCATTGTGTGTGTGTGTGTGAGTGCTCAATTCTGTTTGGCCGTTTTCCACCTCATCTCGTGACAGTTCGCGTGAAGTATAGCGAAGTTTTTTGGTCAGTCTTTTTTTTTTTTTTGGTATCTCTGAGTGTTTTTGGCGTGAGTGTGGCTTTCCTCTCGTTTGGTCAGTGGGAAAGATTGTATAGGTGCAACGGGCAAAGGTACATGATGATGTTGCTGATAGTGCTAAAGTTCATCGGCAGGACCGATGAACAAGAGCACACTTCAAGACAGTAAACTTGAAGGAACTTGGTGAATTCTTTGCACACTTTGCGCAATAGTTTTGCACACAGCAAAATACACCTCCAGACTGAACTTCCCAATGGTGTAGTGGTTGTGACTTTTGCTTTTGAACTTTTGTGCTTAAAACTTTAAAGGGATTAGTGTTTCGATGGGTTTCTTTTCGATTCCTGTTGATTTGTTCCAATTCTTGGCAATTCTTCATCTGTTAATTTTGACTCCCTGCTAGCTCCCGTAACCGAACACAACCAGTTTCGTTACAGAAAGGAAATGAACTGAAAACTGGTAAATTTACAAGGGGGGGGGGGAGTGTTAAGAGGATCGAAGCCAAAGTTAGTTATTGTAGCTTAATTTTTAAAGAGTTTTTGAACAACAAAAATAAAATAACTTTAACGCATGGAAAGGATGGTTAAATCCCTGCAGTAAGCATCTGTGAAATCAGTTTATAATTTTTTTGTAATTGCAAGTTTTCCGTTTCGACAGTTTGTTTCATATTGGATCACTTGAAAAGTAAAGTTAAGCATGATTAAAATGAAATAAAATGTAATCATCATTGAAAATTCGAGTACAAGAGGACAACATAGTGAATGTTTCTACCGGGTAGTAGAACGATTTTTTTTTACAAAATAGTGACTTTTGCCATCGCGTTTCTGCTTTTTTATATTTTTATATGAGTTGCAAAAATGAAATGCTGTGCAGTACCTGCATCAAAAAGGCTTAAAACTGAACAAGTTTTCCAAAGAAACGTTTACTATTTTGAGCGTTGGTTTTGTTCCCATGGCGGACTGCTACGCTCGGGGGAATAAAAGAAGGTAAGGGTACAAGTTTTAATCCTTCATATGATCTAAATACAATGATCCGTATACTCTATTATGTATTGCGATTCAAACCTTGGTTCGATTGTTCCATTCAAGGAACGAAACAATCATAGTAACCTCGGAACAAGGAACAAGTAACCTAGTAACGTGATTTTGATTGAAACCGAGCGTTTTCGAACGTTTCATATCTGTTTTGATATTTTCATTTTATTTAGGTATTGTTGGTAATCGCTCATGCGTCAAGCGTTGCGTTTTCTAAAAATGTATGGATTTTGACACACGGTGCGGAAACGCATGCGTTGGGATCAAACAAGTTTGATTTTAACGCATCGACGCAACCGTCTGTCAAATTGAAGCTGACCTTCTGCATTGTTTACATGCAGTGTTGAAACACCGGCAATAAAATACTGCTTTATAATCAAAGTAGCCGATGAACAACTTATTTATTGATTTCGGAATAAGTTCACGTGTAGAAAATGAAATAAAAATGAAATGAATAATGAAAATGCAACGCATTGCGTCCAGCGATTACCATCCTTATGGGTTTCGTATCGTTTCAATTTAATTTATAGAGCATCCTTTCATAAAGACTTTCCTTTTTTAACGAACTTTTATCATACCTAATTACACGAAGAGTTCGCTAAGTATCTGTTTTAACGAGTAAATTATTGTACGAGATGCAATGTAACTTGTGTTCCTAAAGGTTATATTGAATCCGCGTAACGAGATTTTCGTTTTATAGTGATTCTTTGGAAGCGATTAGATTCGTTAAAAACAATTAGAAATGATTTCGTAATTTTTATTCAACTTTAGCCCTGCAAAATGTTTGCTTTTAAGCTTCATCTCACTGACGGTTTTACGATGTTGATCTTTTACAGAACTTCATTTCGGATGTAGTTTTATCAAATAATAGTGCGAATAAGATATTCTGTACTGTAGTTGAACCAAAACACAAGCCACAGTGATATTGAGCAGCGATGTAAGTCTAATAGACAAGCGGAAGCCATTGCCAAAGTAGATTTTCATGTGTCAAAATTGAAACATTTTAGAAACAGTTTTTGCATAGTATTTCAAGTATTTCTACTATGTTCATCCAAACACTTTAAAGTGCAAAGGTTAGTTTAACATTTAACAAGATTTTGAACGATAACTACTGTATACAATACTTAGTATATTAATATCTGCATGGAGCTGTGGCCCATCATGCTTGGCTTCCACAAAAGCATCATATTAATTTAATTATCTTTATGAAACTCTATGCAAGCATCTCAAAGCAAAACAAACAACACATGCAGAACAGTGTATAAAACATAAAAAAACAAACGCATGCAAACATGAAACTGACTTCTCTCTCCATGCAAAGTCACACGAAGGGTACAGTTAAAGCTACGAACAAAACGCAAGTTTGAATATTTAAAATTCCCATTTTGCACTGTTTGCCTTGGGGTTGCTGCTTGCTGTTGAATGTTTTTTTGTTTTCCTTACCTTCCTTCTTGCCTCGTTAGGTCATTTATTTCCGGATCACGGGTTGGCTGGTGTCGAAGCCGTGCAATAAATAAACTGATAGGGCGTCTTCTTCCCTTCACGGTGGGGCCCGTCTGAGGTGGCGAGGGAAGGGAGTAAAAATATAATAAAAAAAAACATCCCAATACAGTTTATGATGTTCCGAAAAAAATCCGATCGTTACGCCAGCCGATATAACGCCCCAACACTAACGATAACTGTCGCCCCCGTCGCGGGACCGCGTCGAACGCTCAACGGCTCAACGAATTGAACGTTTTATTGATGGCAATGTGTGATATAAAACTCCCCAAAGTCGCACCCAGCCCCGGGTCTGGGCAAACCGAAGCGTAATCTTGTGTGCAAACAGTTGGTCCTTCCTTCCTTCCCCTCCCCCCCTCGCCCCGTCGTCGTGCATGGCGCTCATGCAGCTTCACTTGAGGAGGATCGTGGAATCGGCAGCGTGGAACGCTTGTGACTTCCTGCTTTATGATGGGTGTCCGGATGGGAGCAGGGGTTGCCGCACACACGCTAGCGTTCTGGGGAACGTTGCAGGAAGTAATGTGTGCCATTGCTAGATAGCATTTGCCGGAAGCTAAAGCAAACAATCGATTGCTGTAAATGTTTGATTTTGGAATTCTAACATCACGCACCGAGAGGGTCCGCTTTGTACGGATGGAGATGGAGCCGACCTAGGGGGAGACAGCGATGGGCACGTCCTTCCGTCCGGCTCCGGCCAAAGAAAACATAATCCGACATTGTGCCAAGCGTGCACGTGTGTGCGCTGTTGGCTGGAGTTTTGGAGGTCAGCTCGGGGCTTTGGACATTGTAAAGGCACACGTTTATCGCACACCACGCCGGAACGCCGATCAATAAAGTGCACCCGAATTGCAGCATAAAAGTGTTTATGGTACAGCACACGGCACAGGGCGGAGGATGGGAGTCAATTGAGGGTTGATTCGATGCTCTAGTGGGTGCGATTGACAGCGGGACAGAACAAATAACGATGCGCTGTAAAGCAAGGAAGAAGAGTCGAAGCAGGACAATAAGCGAAAAGGTAGCCAGCAAGCAGCAGGTTATAGCTTTATTGATTGCTCCCGCTTGCAGTCAAAAATAAAAGTCCTATCGATAAGCTGGAATGTGATGGTCCTTTGCTTTGTTTTCGGTACTGGGCAAAACGTAATTTTACTTTCAAAGAGAAGCTTCCCCAGACAATACAATCACCCAGCATGCATCCTGCTGTGCCTCACTATGATGTTATTAATTATGAATCAGATTATTGTTTATGCTTTATTTAATTAATTTTTGAATTTGCAAATTTGGAAGGTCTTTGGAATTGGAAGTCCTTTGAGTGTGCGTGCTTGGACAGATGGACACTCAAAGTTTTCTTTCGTTGTTCACCATATTTTAGTCTTTTAACATTTTGTAATTAAAATCTGTAGATTGCTAGAATCCGTTTCTCTCCAGCAAGGAAATATGTGTCTGCCATACAAAAAACTTCAAAGCAAATGATTGGAAATTTGGCTTTGATATTCTTGCAACTATACTATTGGTCCATTATTTTTTACAATAATCATTGTTTTATGGAAATTTAGTCTGCTGATGTGTAGTAAAATTGGCAATTACTCAAAAACTATGCAAAAAAGCAATGATTTTTAGGTACAAAAGCGAACATAAAAATGCAATTCGCGGAAATGTTCCACACTCTCAATGGCTTGCCAAGCTGCTCGAATTCTCGGGTTGCCTCTTCAGTTTCTAGCCTGGATGCAATTGTACCTTAGTGAGCGCTACTAACGGATTAAAAATGGACCCCACATCTCGCGATTCATGAAGGTCATAGTCAGAGTGCCGCAAGGTCACTTCTCTTCGTCTTTTTTATAAATGACACTTCTATTGAGCATGTTCCCTCCTGGATGTTACCTCTTCTACGCCGATGACGCGAAGATATATCTCCCGCTGCGCTGTCAAGCTGACCAGATCCAACTTTAAGCCATTTTGAATGCGTTCCAGTCGTGGTGTGTCACTAATGGTCTACAAATCAGTGCCGAAAAATGCGTGGTAATCACGTTTGCGAGAAAGCGCTGCCCCTTGGTCTACAACTACGCACTTAACGACTCTATCCTTGAGCGCTCATACTGTGTCAGAGATCTCGAATTGATGATAAGTTGAGCTTCCATAACCAGTTTGAGCATATTGTGACTAAGGGTAACCAGTTGCTCGGTCTCTTTAGACAGCTTACACGAGCCATAAACGACCCGACTGTGTCTAAAACGCTGTACTGTTCCCTCGTGCGTTTAGTGTGGGAGTACGCATCCGTGGTATGGTGACCAACGAATACCCGCTCGCTTGCTCGGCTTGAGACCATCTAGCGCAAATTCACAACGATCGCACTTCGTACCTGGAGGACGCCCGTGGACTACATCGGACGTTGCGCGCTACTTGGCATAGAGTCGCTTCAGCAGCGTATCGTTTATCGCAGGGCTGCTTAACAATCGGATAGACTCGCCAGAACTCCTGTCATCATCTCAGCCTATACGTCCCGCCAAGATCACTCCGTGCTAGATCGCTTCTTAACGTGGAGGAACGGCGAACCAGCTTTGGTTCTCCTCTAATCCATTTTTTGTTATGTTCGTGAATTTAATGCTGTCTGTGAGCGTTTTCAACCTGAGATATCACGTACCATGTTCCTTAATTGTATACGTCTAGTGCGACCGTTTAACCAACAGTAAACGCCATGTAATGTACGCTTCATGGGAGCCGGAGTTGGCCCGTTGAAATTAAAAAAAAAAAATCCAAATTACAAATAACGCATGGCTACTTGGATTGATAATGCATAATTGCATAGCTGTCAAACAACCCAACTATCGAATGAATTCACTAGATGGGGCCGCATTCAAAACCCAGCAAGTGAGCTCCACTGCAGTTGGTTCTGCGTATTGAGGGACGGTTCGATTAAGATTTGTACCAATCCGGACCTTGTAAGAGTACACTCATTTGAGGAAAAAAGACGTGCATTTTGAATAATAACGATTTTTGTTTTTAGTACTTTTAAGAGCGTCAGCCTGCAGCGTGTATCCATCCTCTGTATTTATAGTACGCTGCTTGATGCTTATACACTACGTAACGCATTTATCTAACACAATTATAGAACCACCAGGCGCCTCCATTATGAAGATCAAGCACTGCCATAGAATTATCGTTCATGGTTATATTAAACTAGTACAAAGTTAATAGTACAGCTATAAGCTTACGACATCACTTTATAGGTAGTTTATTACCATGGCTACGGAACTGTGGTTTGTATTGAGTATGATAATAAACCCTTTTTAAGCAGAGTTCAAATCAGCTAGCTCACCAAGAGCGGAAAGTTCGTGGCAAGAGAGAGAAGCGAGAGTTGTAAGAAGTTAATTGTGTTTACATTTCATGAAAAACCCATCCTCATACAATTAATTAGAGTTTGCATAATCTGATGAAAAGTAAGGTATGTTTTGATTGTTATTTAAATTATGGCGCCACCTAGTGTTTTGTGGTAAAGTCTTTAAAATGCCTTTGAAATGCTTAACTATTTTCATTTTTGTATTTGCATTTTTACACAGCTCACAAATCAAATTAAAGCAGTCAGCGATTGCTGCAGCGAATTGTAGCTTAAACCACTGGCCTGGTACGGGTAGGAAATCATCGTTCAACAGTTACAGTACAAGGAAAATGCTTGATAATCAGGTCAGATTGCCGGTAGGAACGGTAAAGTTAAAACCACTTGAACAGCAACGAAAATGTGAAGCTGTCAAAATAATTGTTTCAACACATTACAATACCATTGGTACAGTGTGTAATTGGTGGTAGAGCAGAAAGCTTTCCTCAACTCCTTCCTTAAAAAAAATCCTGAACGAAAAACGCTTTTTTTTATTCGGTAGTAACGGCCAGGTCGTATTGCTAACGAAAAACGAATTTACACATTCCTAAATGAGAATGTATCTTAAAAAAGCCACATAAAGAATTTAATTGCATTGTCGAATATTTGCTGCGAATGTTTTTAAATTCTAGGTTTCATTTAATCACTACATTTATTTGTTACGGCATTTTCTTTTGTTTCATAAAAACGACCAGACCTTAGTGCAGTATAATAAAATATTAAACTTATGCGTAAACAAAGCATCTAGGTCAAAACGCCATCTGCTTTGATCAATTTATTACAAAATCCCACTTCTAAAGAAATACATAAAACAATTTTGAACTTCCTTCCTTCTCCTTATATCACAAAAAAAAACCATGGAAATATGGTGGTTTGGAAAAAAATATGGCGCAATATTAATGCAAATGAGCTAAACTCTAAACAAAGAAGTTTATATTATCTTTTAGTTAATGAAAAAATTACATGCCAGGCAATCAAACACCAACTAAATTTTAAAACGGCACTACACCCGAATTGCATAATATGTGGTATACCGGAAAACTATGAACATAAGTACCAAAAATGTAAAAAAATTAACACACAATGGAAAATGTTAAATGAAATTATACATTCCTATAGCGCAAATCTTACAACATTTAATCAGCTAGTTAAATCTGAACTTAAAAACATGAATTATAGAAACCGAATGAAGATAATGACTATGTTTATAAATTATATTGATCTTATTGAAAAAACAATGAACTTCATCTAACAGGAGATAGAAAGACCCTAGAATTTATTATAAGTTGAGTAGTTAGTAAGTACGTAGTTATAAGATCAAGATGTATTGTTTTAATACCAAAAAAAAAAAATATGTAAGTGACACAAAATATTAAAAATACAGACATTAATAGTCTAGCAGACAAGCACATTTTTCAATGTTGATATCAGTTATCTTTACTAATCTCTCGTATGGTAAACTTAAACTGAATGTTTCACTATTTCCCAGCAGTGATCGTGCGATGGCGTTCTCAGACGTCCTATAGCTGCACGTGAACGTTTCACCATTCCTGACGTTTTGTGATGCAAAAACACAATAGGCAAGTTAACTTAACAAGCTAACGGTGTCCATTGCATAGGCATATCGGACTATCGACCGCAACTATCGATGAAAGCTTCAGCAAATGGAGGAAAGCTTGTCGGCTGTCCAGTGCGGTCAGACTGTTGAGGAGAGATTTGGTTTTGAGCTGTGCTTTGTTCGTCCGTGTTGCCTCTAAGTTTTTATGTGTAGAAGTAGCTTCAAACTGCTACCAAAAAAAAGGCCTTTGACAGATGACATGCACTGGCACAGTTTTTCCACCATGTCAATCGATCGAGTTCAATCGTACGGTAGGCATAGCAGTGTCTGTGCGTCGTCTGTCGACGGCATGCATGTGACCAGAACCGGATTGGACGTAATGATACGGTGCAGTGTACAACGCCGGCACACGGTAAGGAAGCTTCGAGTGATGAGAAATTGAATACGGAACGGTTGCGGTTGCCGGGAAGAAATGTGTCCGGCTTGACAGTGCGGACATAAGCTGTCCTGTAGCGCTTTTCACTGTTTGTGAATTTTTCTGCTTAAGGTTAGATTGAGTGATGTGTTGGCAGTGAGCATTTGAAAACCGTTGGTTCCATTAAATATTGAAAGAAGCAGGATTTGTGTGAAAGATTGTTAAAAGAGTTTCTGATGATTGCTTAAAAACTGCTACTGTAAATATTACACGTTCTGAATCTGTTTCACAGGTGATAGGACGATGAAACCTAAAGAATGTTCACAATGTGCTTAGAATAAAACTCAAAGATAATTTTTATCGTTTTATCTAGGAACTTTGTACTATTTCATGACCTTACCATATATTATTGTGTTATTTTCCCCCTAATGTTTCAGCGTAGCAAGAAAAGCGGCTCTGGTAAAAGTAGTTTTTATTTTCACTTTTTTTCTGTATCTGAAATTTCGGGCAATGGAATGGATTGAAATAGTATGTTTGGTCGCTTTTTCATTGTTCGCCGCCTGTTTTGACGCAATGCCAATGCGCTGGAAACACTCCATTTAAGTGAACTGGTTGTTTAATTTGTTTTGCAAAACCATGGTACACCTTTCTGAAATTCTCGGAATTGAAAGTACCTTTAAAATTTTCATTATGAAATTTTGATTACATTTAAACGCAGTAGAACGGGTTGGTCGGGACTGGACGCTTGCCGGATAATCGATTTGCACGGATAATCGACCCGTGATAATATAAAAGCTTATATTTGTAATCCTAGCGTAGATTTTTAAAGGATAAACCAATTATAAAATCTGTAATAGTTTGGTCGATTTTGCAAGGGTTATAAGTCACTTATACAACCTTGAATATAAAAAAAATGATTTATTTGCCTTTACACTAAGGAGTGGTTCTTTTCTTAACTTTATTCTGCTATGTGGTAATGGGAATTGTTTTTTTTTTTTGGAGCTGTCAAATTGTCGGGTCACGGATAATCCGCTCTCCCCGGTTAATCAGCACTCGGATAATCGATGTTACAATGTATTTGGTCATTTTTTATTGAATTGCTTTCGTGGACCAAATTGTGTAATGCGTTTCGGAAGCTTTAATATGGTAACTATGGCTTAACTTTGTGTTTTCTGAGTATAATCTATTAAAAACAAATCCAAAATACAAAACCCTATGAAATCGTTTGTAGCTGACTCGTTTGCATATGAAATCCTTTGAAGCATTGTATTTGACTTCTGTAAAACTAGGAGCTCCTCCCATGCCATGTCAAGAGAAGTCAAATCTTGCCTCAACATGATTGAAGCTTCAAAGCCAACCCAACGATTTCCTGTCTTACGCGCTAAGCAACAGTGCCGAACCCATCAAACAAGCCCGAAAACAAGCTCATTTTACGGTCCATTAAAGTGGCTTGTAATAACAAATCTTCAATAAACATGAACATTGTTTACGACACGCAATCCGCACCACCCGGCTCGGCAGCCTTTTGTCATCGAGCCGAGTTGAAACAGACCTTTGCGATTGCCTAATTCCAGGATCCAGGCGCTCGGGAAGCTCCACATTCCATACCATTCCAGCGCTTGATGCTGGAATCCATCTCCTGCGTCATGTAGGTGTTCCCGCAAGCGATGATATCTTAATCTCGTGCCCTGGAATCACCTCCACTACTCCACGCTCGTGACCTACGGTGGTAAAATTAATTTCCAAACCAGGAGATAACCCCAACATCGATTCGCTTCTATCCCTATCGAACCGGCCGTATAGTACTCTGCAGGTTGTGGCCGTAGTTTTGCATCCAGACGAAGTCCACTTGATGAAGAATAGGAACGGACCAGCACCGGCCAGATTTAACGACGAATCCCGAAAAGTTTACAACCGTTCCTGTGGCTTCTTTGCGTTTTGTTTAGACCCCGGTTCGACAATATAGTTTTGTTCCTTCCCGCTCGCTTGCCAAACCAGGTCTGATGGAAGCGGCTAGTGTCTCGGTTGGCCTCGGTTGTATCGGATGCTTTTACGATTAAACCACCAAACGAGCGCTAGAAGGCGGGCGTAACGAAACAGAACGGCACGGTAAAAGGGACAGACCCAGACGATCTGGTGGGTGGGGTGGGCGCTCCCACGCCCGTACGCTGAAAACTGCACGACATTTCGACATTTCCCGGCGAAGGTAGAACGGTGCGGTTAAGGTTAACGCAAGTACGAAACCCGGCGGCTAAACTTTTCCTGATTAAATGGTTTATTAGTTTGGAAGTTCGCTCCCCGAATCCTGTGGTCGCCTTTGTGTGTGTGTGTGTGTCGGTGTGGTTTGACTCCGGCATGGGTTCGTCCGGGCGAGAATGTGCAGCCTTGCGTGTTAAGAAACTTGGTGCAGGCGGGCCGTTACTATCGACTGGT
>KB671786.1:66050-90964 GCA_000349105.1 Anopheles epiroticus | reverse complement strand
GTTGCGGAGCGGATTTTTCCATCACTAGTTTACAATGAAAAGTTAATGTTAACCATTCACAAAGTACTAGGCGTCTCCATTGAAAATCGAATCATGCGCAGTCGATTTAGTTCTTATTCTTCTATGGATACATAGTACATATATATACAAAAATATATTTACATATATACACTTATACATTTATACATATCTATTAATATATATACATATACATACAAACATTCTGAATTGGTTGTCTTCTTCAAAACCTAAAAAAAAACTTAAACTTTTTCATCTGTTAATAAAACTTTTTCATCTGTTTCATTCATTTTTTTATTCTTGAGACCGTTCCCTTTCAGGATGATGATGTTTTGCGACTTTGTAAATGAAATATTTAAAAACAAATTGTAACGCAACGTATTTATATCATTGTTTAAGAAAAATACTGATACAGGAAAATTGGGAAACAGTAACTTTACATTTATAAGGTGTATAAATTTTTTAATTTTTTCTTTAACAAAACCATTGAATTTTGTGTTTATTTCGGCATTTTTGTTAAGCGAATTTACATGATTTTAATTAATATCAAACTTCGTTGTAAATAAAGTATTCTAGTTATGCTTTTATTTGAGCTAAATGAATATTTATTTCGGTTTTCTAAATCGAATGTTCGAATCGATTATCCTGCTATGAGTACACTAAGTCACAGGAAACCTTAGCAAAATAGTGCTCTGGTAGGCCTCGACGCGCCTCGAGGCCTCGATGCCTACACAAAACGATATAACACTACACGTGATGCCAAAATTAGCTGATTGGTAGAATGTTGATAGGAAATGCGCAGATATAAAGAAACCATTTGTCCTCCTTATATTATTATTGACTTCCTTTGAGATTGAAAAAAATGGACCTGCAAGAGGAGTTTAAACTTATTGTAGCTGGATTAAATCATGTTTGAAAATTATAAGCATAAGAAAGGCGAATAAATCATGCTAAATGTTTATGTTGGACCAGACGTATCCTGTATAATCGGCAGGCAAATGGCAATTGGCTTCTACGTGCTTTAGGAGGATTTACAATATATTCACTCCCACGTCGCTTCAAAAATTCTTCGTCGAAGTTCAAACTTGAGAGTGCGTATGATCCCACGAGAAAGGTTACTCATAAATTTAAGGTGTTTTGTAGCTGGCGAACAATTGCAATGATACCTAAATTGCTTAAATTGCTCCATAATTGCACTCTAATTTATAAATAACCTTTATTGGTTCACAATTGGCTACACATTGAACTAGAATCGTCTAGAACACAGTGTCTCACATTGTAAACAATGAACACCGAGCTATTTGCCAAAAAATTCTGCTGTCAAAATTTTCTTTTCGTAGTAAATTTCAGAAACCAGGGCTGTTGTGTCATCTATTAAGAAACGAATATCAAATACACCTTACCAAACAAAATATTATTTCTTGTTGTTTTGTGTTCAACAGTAGAACGTCTATTATCCGAGGCCTGATTAACCCGGAGGAGAATTATTCGTGAACTAACAATTTGACAATTCCTGAAAAAATGCCATTTACCATATATTTGAATCAAGTTAAAACAAGAACCACTCCTTAGTGTTTATGGAAAAAAATTGTTCCAGGGGTTTGAAACATATAATGGAACTCTTGATTCAATTTGTAGAATGTTGTAGATTTCCATAGCAACGCTGCAGCGTTCCTCTCATCATTTGAATCATATAGGGGAATCGTTCAAACAGTTAAGAGCATTATTCAAATCGTCTATGGAATTATGCAGCCATTTATAGTAGAAATGCTGCATTATATGATTTTAAGCCCTATATAAGCCTTTATATAGCCTTGAACAGTAATTTATTTCTCATATTTCATCGAAAAGCATAAAAAAGAATTTATAATTAACTTTTCCCTATTGTTGAAATCTATTGTTGCATAGCTTTACGTACATGAACCGTTGCTGAATAATCGTCATGCGCTCGTTCCTGACTACCCCTGATAATCGACGCATAATGTAGTATTGCATATTTTAGTTTCTAACAATTATTTGTTACTAGTTACTCTTCCTGTGATTTAATTTTCCTATGTTTTTGCAGTTTTCTTCATTTTCAATGACGAAATTATAATGTTGCATAAATTAATATTATAATTTCATCCCTTACATTCGATATTTATGCGTTCTCTTCCTGTGTATCGAAAGAATGACTCGATAAAAAAAAGATAAACTCGATAGATACCACAACAATTTACCGTTTGACACTTACTAAATTCCAAATAACATATCTAAAAACTATCATTATAATTCACCGACTTTAGTTGGTCACTACACCGAAATACCTGCTTGAAATATGAATTGTTTTTTTAACATTTTGGATAAGCTAAGAAAAGTTAATCTTTCTTCAGTTAAAAGTGTTTTTATCGCCGTGCTCCCCTATCTTAGACCAAAATATGATACAATTGCATTGCAAAATTTATTACGTGTATCGTCTATGTGACCTTACGCCAGTACCCTTCTACGTATTTGATTTCATGTAAAAATAATTAAAAATAAAATAATTTATAGTGACTTACATTTCAGTAAAAATACCATTAACTTAACGAGTTAAAGTTTAGCAAATAGGTGAATAATTTTTAAATTAAATTTTAGCAGCTACCATGTTTGTAAACGGGATTTATGCATAATGTCCTGTTTTAATACTTAATTTGATCTTTTGTTCACATTTTTACAACAGTATTATTATATCGTTTCAATGGATCATTTTATAGAATAATACTTCAGTTTGTTAAACAGACTGGAATAGGAGACGTTGGAGATCACTAGATTAGAGAAGCAATTTTCTCATGCATGTTGAGATGAAAATGCATTTTCTTCGATAGAAAGTTTTCATATTATATACATTTACATATACATAAAACATTATATACATTTCTGTACATGTTTCATTTACATTTACCAGTCCGAATCGATTGCCGAAATTCTGATTGATCGTATTTTAGGTGATTGGAGTGTCGCTCTTGGTTTTGATATTCATCACCAGACGCAAATGCGGAAGTAACTACAAGAAAGACACTGCAAAAAAAAAATGTTCCAAGTAAGGTACATACACGATTGTTCGTAAACAGTTGCAACCGGCAACGGGTCTGTACCATGTACGGTGGTGTGCTCGTAAAATTTATCTGACGCTCAATTCACACAGATGTACACTGCAAGACGCGTGGGTCAGGGGCGGTGGCAAAAAGAGTTGTTCGTAGAAGGATGAAATGTAGGAAAATGTTGATATAAAATGCACGCACTGGCAGTTACAGTTGCTGGTGGAAAAGAAGGTCCCATAATCTTGGTACGTGCCTGGAATACGAGAACACATAGAAAGGAAACACACTTTAGTGGCTGCCACCGACGAGGCACATGATAATGTTGTGGTCAATGAAGAACGGAGAGCTAAAAAAGAAGAAGTTGAGAGGGTTTTTGACGACTTCAAGCTGTATCGGCAATGCTGTCGCCTTTTCTGCTTTCCGTCTTCTGTCGTGTTTTCATCATTAATCCTACAGGTATTCTTCGCCGTAGCCGGCTTGTAACCAGAAGCCTGCTTTTGTTTATGTCCTGCAATATGTTCCATCTGCCGTACGTTTGTTTGTTGTGAGCGTACGAGCGTAGCAATGAGAGGTAGCTGGTTCTCTATTTGCTGATTGGTGGTTTTTAATATTGATGAAATGTGGCTTGTCTGGCCAATTGTTTTAATGTTTTGTTTTGGTTTTTCCCTTTTTTTTTTTGTTTAGCAGTTTGCAAATGCAATCATGCAAGTTTGAGTGGCAAACAATGTTGCAACGCAGTGAAATGTAACGAAACTTTGGTTGAAATCCGACTAACAATTAATCTTAGTCTATTTGTTGAAACGCTGTGAGGATGGAAAACTTTTAGGAGAACCATTTCCAAGGGTTTGACAAGGGTTCAGCAGGCGCATGTTTGCTTTGGCAAAGAAAAAACATGTGGTTGTATACCTTGTCTTGAAAAGTTCACCATTAACAAGAAGACTAATCTTAAACCCTTACTATGTGAATAGTATTTGCACAATGTAAGCTATTTTTCTAATGAAAATCTTACCAAAAATGGTTATGTAACCACGTAAACTACCACGTAAAAAGGAATTATTGAATATTTTCAAGGCTCGGTTTCACCTTAAAGAAGGTTTGCTGTGAAAAAGATTACCATCTTTTTGTTTGCTTATTTCCGATCGTCGCACCGATAGGCGGTCATGCAAACAATTCAGCAATTTAGCCAAGCATATTGAGAGATAATTTGTGTGACCGATAAAGCCGTCTGTGTTTGGCGATTATTCACAAACACAAAAGCCAACAAGAATATGTCATAAGCTCTTATTAACTGCTTCCCATTCCTTGTTTTGTGTGTGTGTTTTTTTTTTATCATAACTCCGTTTTGTTCGTAAGTGCTGGTAGTTTTTTTTTCTTTTCTGTGCATCCCTTCCGTTGTTGCTGGTGGACACTTATCAGTGGACAATCATGAGAAGGGGCTGCTTTCACAATCCCGTCACTATCTTGCATCAAAAACCCGTCCCGGAAATTATGAAACTTTCCGCCAAGTGTAAGGTAAGGAAAACTTGCACGGAATTTGTGATGGCATTCGCTTGTGTGTTCTTCTAGCGTTTCAACGGGAATTTCTTTGCTAGCGTGCGAACGTCTCGGCCCTCGGTGCTCTTCATCAGCGCACAAAAGAGCGTAGTGGCCGCACATTGCACTGAGGAATGAAACCTTCCCTGCCAGCAACAGGCACTCGATGACATTACCCGCATTTGTGAGCAAAGCGAAAGGAGCCACCATCCTAACAGCTAAAGAAAAGGCGACATCAGAGGATTTGAGAGGGGAGCATTATGGTGCAGAAAAAAAAGGAGTCCGGGAACAAAAGAGCGCAAGGAACAAAACCCACCGAGTGCTTTGGGTCCATTGTCAGCGGTATGATCTGGTCGCTCTTTTCTTGGCTAAACTGATTGCTATAATAATAGTGGTCTGTGCATTTCTGGAAAATTAAAAGATTTTCCCTTGTGCGTTTTTTTTGCAGCACGGGATGCTTTTCCTTTTTTTCCCCGCCAGCTTTTCTTTGACAGATAGGGTTTGGTGGTTTTGTATCTTTTTGACGGCTGTAGCTGATAGCCGGTAAATGAACGCCCGGATGCAGATAGCTTGTTTGTTTGCGAATGCTGGACCTCATTCATCGTTGCCTCCAGCACCTTGAGCTCGTAATCATTTAGGCAGTCAGGCACTATCGCGAACCACCAACGGGGGTAAAAGTAACGAGAAAAAAAACTGTTGTTTCTTTTCGCTTGTGCTACGGTAAGAGTGGATTGAAGCTGTGTCTTTATTTTGGTGAAGCAGTTGCTTATTCTACTAATAGCCTAGCGTAAAACTCTTGTGTTTGAACATTTCTAGTAGCAAAGAGAACGTAAAAATCATTATCATTTGTAGTTTTGTTTTTCTCTATTATGAAGTTTTGGGAAGGGTTACATTTTTTTTGTTTGTTTCTTGAAAACTAAAAAAAAAATGTAATAAAGTTGTTGTATTTTTGTCATTGCCGCAGTAACGGTACGAATGTTGCTTAAAATAAAGTTGTATGATAAAAAATATGGAAATGTTAGTAAACCAATCGTACTTTTCGCAATCCTTCCCATATAACCATGAAAGTTCGCCGTGTAAATTTCCCATCACAAGAACGTGTGATCATTTACTTACCTAGTCGGGCAGGGTGTCGTGTAGAGTGTTTGGTGGGCGAGAGTCTTGTGTGCCATCTGCGTTGACTCGTAAATTCCGCAATACAAGTTAATTACTAAACCATTACCCCATGTGCAGCGGGAAGGACTACGTTACTGGTGTGTATTTACGTGTTCTTGCAACCAAAAATCCAACTCACCCAACCAGCACACTAACGTTATTTCTCGATGCGAAGGTATGACGCAACGTGAACACATTTTGTGCCGGGTGTGTATAGTTTTGCGCCATGCCGACAAATGTGTTCGCTACTTAAGGGCGCTGTTGAGTATCGTTTGGGTGGATAGTTGCTACCGGTCGGGTTAAACCTCTGGAGGATTCGGTTACTTATGATAGCGTCGTGGCTTAGCTGAACATTAACATTAATACAATTAAGGGATCGTGTGGCGGTAGGGGAAGGTAAGTAAATCGTAGTTGCTAGGTTCGTATACAATTGGTCAATTTTGCAGTCAGCAAATGTGGCAACACTGGTTTGTTAGATGAGACGGAGTGGATCTTCTTACAATTGTATGAATTTAAAGAAGTTCAAGCTGTTCAAATGTAATATGGTTAATGAGCTTACGTAAACATAAAAAAATCTTTGTCTTCTGAATTCTGAATAAAAATCTTTGTCTTACTAACCTAAGCATGGTGCAGTTTGTGTAAGGCTAATTTATTATTGGCATATACAAATGAATTTGGAATTCCTTCTTTTTTTTATTCAGTAGTAAAGGCCAGTATTGCTGTTTGGAAACCCATCTATTGCTGATGGATGGATATATTGGTAGTAGATGAATAATAAAAATAATAGAATATTTTAGGATAAATCTTAAGATCTTTATAATAAGTTTGTATAACTTCTAATAACTTCTAAAAAATATATAAAAAAAATATAATGTGCGACATTCACTTGTCAAAAAACAAATTTAGTTGTAAATCATCAATGCAGACAACAAACCTAAGTAATTTTACATATTTGGGTGCTATTACATAAAATACTTAAACATAGAAAAAGAAAATAAACAAAAACATAACGAAATATGCATTGGAATACATGTTAAGGAAAATATTGATGTAAAACATCGGTTAATCAAAAAAAGGTTTACAGAGATGATTTCTAGCAAATGTAATGAAATAAATATTGAACTACATTGAGTTAATTTCAATTAAAAGCTTTTATTTCATAAAATATATAAATTATAAACGCATTTTTAATTGATCAGCATAATACAACAAAGGCTTACGAATCCTCAAACAATATCAGATAGACCAGATACTTTCAATACATTTGCTACAGGCATGTTATGGTGCTTTAAGGCCTGCTTTTTGCAAAGGGAAAAAGGTTTTTGCAAAACAATCTTTCCTATTGTGTCTGTGAGTTAGATATCAAATTCCATAGCCTAGCATCCATAAGCCAAACAATTTAAAGCCATCTTTAGATACATGTTAAAGATACTCTTAACTATACGGATAAGCAGTACCGAAGACAATTCCATGTGGAAAGGAAAAAAAAAAGAATCAATAACTGATACTAGCTGCCAGCTGAAATCTGAACCAATTCACCTTTCCTCGAAGGGACAGCTAAAAAAGGTATGACTTCTTGGTTTCCGATAGGTAGCCAGCCGCGAGCAAGTGTACCATTTATAACCGTTCGGAGGCGATACTTAGGCGCAGCTGATGGTCCATAAAGTACAAAATAAAACACACCATGCACAGAAGGTGCATGGTATCGTAGGGTTCAAATATTTTTTGTCTGTTTACTGCCAGAACCGGTACCCTTGGAACGAAGTGTAAAATGTAGCATAACTTTTTTTTTTGTTTAGTGCTATGCCGGAGGTTTGCTTTGCCTTGGGATCTGCAACACCATCAGGCGAGAGTAGTAGTGGAGCACTTCTCTTTACGCCAAGTGCTCGGCACCAGGAGCTGGCAGATGGAAGAGGAAGTTACGGGGCTCACTTCTCAGGCAGGGGTGAGAAAAGCGGGCTGCTTAGCACCGCGGGCCCGTGAAATGCCACATAAAAAAGAGAAGGGAAAAAAGAAGGTAAAACATCACGCGAAGAGGAACGCCTAGTTGTGGCAGTAGCAACCACCACCGCGTAGGGCTGTCTGGCGCTGTCATCATTGTTGTTGATGGCCAAACATTACGATCATGATTATTATGTTGCGAGCGTCAAAGGCGTACATCATTTTATATGGGTTTTACTTCATCATCCTGCGCGCAAGATATACTGGCATTCGTGCTTCTCGTCTGCCGAAAAAGCGCTGTCGTGTGGAGAGTGAAGAGCGTAAATTTAGATACCAAAACGCACGCCCAGGAGCACGAGAAAGAGCATCGGGGCTCGGGAAAAAAGGTGCTGGCAAACCGGTTCCGTTCGACTGCTATCACCCGTGTCAGGATCAGCCAAACGTTTGGCGCGGGATGTTGTGCTTATTCATTTCCCGTGCAGACGCACACCGACCGTGACCGGGAGTTGAGTCGGGATGGGAAAGCAAAAAGTTACGCACCGTAGCAGCAGGGTGGCAGTATTTACTTTTCATTATACAAATAGATATCAAATATTAATAATGCATACGCTGAACCGAATGAAGATGTATTTGTTTAGCGGTGGTGTAGCTAGTGCTAGTGCGACCACTCCACTAACAATGATTGATTGTTCGCCTCTTCAGGATGTTTATGCGAACAAAGAGTCTCTCCAGCCGTCCCTTTCCGTGGAGCGCTGCTTGGCTGCGTTTGGCGTGCAAAGACGCTTTGATCAATCGTCCATCAAGCGCAAAGCATGCTAGCTGTCGGGTGAAAGTGATTTGCCAGATGCGTTGCCACCTTTCTTATCAGCGGGTAAAATGAGCGTCATAACCATAACAATCAGTTTTATGGCAAGCATATATTAACGGTCACAGGATGATGTTGTTGCTACAAGCTGACTGTGTAGCGCGGGAAGCGAAGCATACGGGGTAACAGCTTCAGAAGTGTGACGACTAAAGTTCATAAAGTTCAAGTGGTTGAAGTGATCGTAAGGTAGGAGAAATAATGGCCGTCTTTTGAAATGTCTTCATATGCCGCTGGAGAATCGGAATGGGGAAAGAAAGATTTAGAAAACTTTAGCGACCAGGATGAGTACGGAAGCGGCCGTATATTTTTTTATGGCTGGTACTAGTGACGGTTTATTAGAGCGTACTCATGATTTATAATTTATGGACTTACAGATTTTCATAGCAAGGACTGTCAGTCAGTTAGTATTGTTTCGTTAAAAATATGTTTACACAAGAATATGAATTAGAAGAGAAAATTATGTTTAGTATCACACATATTTAATTAGTCCTCTAGCTTTCGGTTATGAAGCGACCTGTCAAATTGATTTTCTTATGCTTATTAAAATAAATTAAACTGATATCTGTTTTGATAGATGTATAAGTTAATACAGTGGGAATCGCAACATACGAGGCAACAACTTTAACCAGTACATTTAATATTCGATTCGGATACGATTCGGAAGGGATTTAGATACGACAGAACTGGAATCCCCAAGCAGGATAAAAAAGGCAAACTTTCTGAGAAATTTTTATTTTTAAATATTTATTTTATTCCTTGCAGAATTCCAAACTACAAGTAATACGGCCTGACCGTTACTACCGAATAAAAAAGAATTCCAAAATACATAACATTTGCGAACACATTTACGTTAAATCGTCGGATTAAAAGCTTTGAAATTCCCATAGGTTGTTGATAAATGTGTTTCATGTTATAATCGATGGTTGGACGGTGGAGGCGATTACGGAACCGGTCTTCATATCAAATTCCATCTATATCTTACTATCGCAATGGGGGCAGGCTATCCAACTGCGTGGTGATAATTGTCATAACGAGATAGTTACGTCTAAAAGAAGAAGATCTCGTGAGGGATTGATTTAAAATTTATTTTTTTTAAGTTTGCACTACGCTGATAAAACATGCACTTTAAATACGTATCTTTTTACTTTTGACATCACTATTGAAATACGTAAATTTTAGCCATTTGTTGCTAATGTTTTTCTGTCGTAGATTTGGTTGAAGAGATCAACCACTCTGACTTAGAAATTTTCGTATGTGGAAAAATGTTTTATGAGAAAACTGTGTTTTGTACTAAACATATCCAACACAGGAAAATTTTAAGATATTCTATTTTAGGATACTTCTTGAGTTTTAAATAATTCTTCTTCTTCTTCTTCTGTGGCACAACAACCCAGTAGGGTTCACCGGGGACAACAACCAGAACACTAAAGTGCTTTGGCTCTTTCTGTGACTGAGTGTACCCATCCATATCAAGAAAGTTAATCCTGCGTATGGGGGGCGGCATCGGTCCAAATGGGATTCGAGCCGACGACGGGCCTATTGACAGGCCTACGCCGTTACCACTAGACCACTGAGCCGACCTTATATAATTATTCAGAGCAAATTTCACTCATGTTTGAATAGGTTCCTTAACAAAAAAGCGAAAACAATCGAAAAGATATTAGTTTTCTGTGTGAAAATACATAAGAAATAAACCTCTTAAGTTAATTACACACCGGTTCGGATTCTTATGCCCTCTTATACTTATTATGGATTGTTATGCCCAAGATGTCTACATGTTGGAATTTTGCACGCATGTTACCCAAGAATTGATTGATTTACGTTACGAGTTACGAGTTACTGAGTTACCAGCATACACAATCCATGAAGTGTTTTTGTTCTTTATATTTCGAAATATTCACAACAATAGTTGTAAAAACTCCATTTTTGTTTGATATAGCTTACTAACAAATATTATAAAAATGTTTTCCGTTGTTTGTTAATTCTATATTTTAAAATGATCGGTATTTTTTATTTCCGAAGTGACAGCCAGGCCATATTGCTTAGAATCGGTTTTAAAAGAGGCTCTTTTTTAAAATTTAATAACGATGACTGAATTGAATTTGTTATATTTTTGGTTTTGCAGGATTTGCACAAAACTTGGTTTTACATTTGTTTTTGCATCGCGTATTGTATATTTCGAACGTTACATTTATTTGAAACTTAAAACACCAGTTAAATGTATTCTGCTGCATGAAGCTATTTGAAGCTATATTGAATAGATGTCCAATGAAACTTGGTCAAAATGAAACATTTTTAAATAGTAAACATACGACTATTGGGCTCCTATTGTGAGTTTGATTAATTGTTGAGAGGAAAGATTTGTTACCTACGTTATTTTTTGAAATTTTTAAATATGAAAATTTTAAACATTTAGTTAAGTTTATCTCTACCCTGTACCATAGTTGATTAGCTCGTCAATTTTGCTGGTTATAGTTTCTTTGGATTCAATCAAGATTTGAACCTGTGACGTGCACATTCTTATATCAAGTGTATTTAATTTTTAACTGGAATATGTTTTTCATTTATTGGCCGTCACTACCGAAATAAAAAAAAATATGTTTTTCATTTATTTCGTTGATAACGAACAGTAGGTAAGAAGAAGGCATGGGCAAAACAATTCTTTTTACCGAACGCGAAGGAACTAGTTCGCTCATTAAAAAGAACCGAGCACGAACGACGATTCTAGCGATCTTTGTTCTGAACTTTATGCAGTACGGTCTAGCCGTACATCCTTTCATGGGCTATTTAATTCATGAACATTGGCCAGACCTAATTATTCTTTAGCATTCCCTCATTATGGTCGCATTACTAAAATCGCCTAATGTAATGTGACCACAATACTACTCAATACGATCAAATGACATTACAAAAATGCACATATTATGGGGTTGAAATTTAACATATATAACAACTATAAATCTTTTAGTTTTATTGATAATATTCCAATACATTTACACATAATAGCAATTTACTTGTTAATATAAAAAGGAGCAGAACAAATAACTTTTTTAAGTTTAATTAGTGCTTGTCTTATTGTTTTAATTTAAATTAATGTATTTCTTAAATAAAATGTTAAGAGCAGTAACTCCAACTAATTCCAATCGAAACTTTATTTCAAAACCTGAACTAAACATAGATAACTAAAGATGTATAATGATAACTGTACATAGCTTACCTCTAACTAAATTCTAAATTAGAACTACGAAAAGAAAAGATGACTTGTTTTACAAACTGAAGAAAACAATAGCGGTTGTTTTAGGAATTAACTTGTACGAAAATCAATTCATGTAGTTTTTTGGGTAACAATCTTGTACGTTTTTCGGAATATGTCTGGCCTGCTTCAGAGAAAACCCTTTCTCAAGGTACGGAGGTACCTGGTACACATAGGTTTTTGTTAGCTAAGATGAATAGGCTTGGATATTTTAGACAATTTTCTCGCCACCATAGTAATGGATCTCTTTCAATAGCGATTGGATTATTTTCAATATACTAGCTAAGTTCCTGTTCTACTAATTTTCTAAGTATTACAGATGTTTGTGTTTCTGCTTGATTTACTATATCGCCATACAATAAGTAAGCATCATGAGTGCATATGAAAACTTCCTCTCTTGTCGCACGTCTGTTCTCCTGCAGGAGTTCATCGGGTCCATTATGATATCCTGCATTCTTTACTCTTGGGTCCAACAACATTGCTTTCCATATTTGATTCATGTCTCGGTAAACTTTTAGTCTTGACCTTGTTTCTTCAACTGGTAAAGATATCAAAGTTTTGACTTCTGAGGCTAGTTCGTTGTTTATCAGCAACGCTAATGTTTTACGCAGTAAAACGTTAAATAATAAGCCAACGTGCAAAAGAGTCGTATGTTTTCCTGCCGAAACTACTTTAGTTGCTGAAGCAAAATATTTTAATACGTCCAATGATTGCTCTTTAATTGTCCAATTAGCAGAGGACAAGTTGGTTTTCATTTTTAAGCTATCTACGCAAGAAAGAATGGGCATTTTATTTTTGTTGAACCTTTCCAACATGTCATACGTTGAGTTCCATCTAGTGGGAATGTCTTGTTTTAATTAAAGTACATCATGGTTATATTATTTTGGGTAGA
Organism: Anopheles epiroticus; assembly: GCA_000349105.1. NCBI lineage: Eukaryota > Metazoa > Arthropoda > Insecta > Diptera > Culicidae > Anopheles > Anopheles epiroticus. The sequence goes on along the minus strand of KB671786.1, from coordinate 78,245 downwards.
GCTAAGCATTTCTGATGCTTTACTACTTTTTTTGAAAATTCATGACCACCTGTTTCACTTCATCTATCGTAGCTTGGATGGATTTTTTCATAGAATTTCTTACTAAGAAGCATATCAAATTTCTGAGCTAAAATGTTCCTTCACATTCCTCTAATATAGCTAGTAAGCAGGAAAATTTTAGCTCAGGAAATAATTTCCCTGCTATCTCCTTTGTTTATGTCCAGTGAACAAGGACCGTAACTTTTCTCATTACATTCCCAATCACCTCAGCAACTCGGTCATCACTGTACCGAGCACAGGGAAGTGCTGCAATTTTTCGAAAATTAATTGAAAACAATGTGGTTTGCAGCAGATTCCCGAGCCCTAGCCATTGGAAAATAATTAAAACTTAGCTTGCCGGTGTCAATAGGATTGGAGCCAGTTCTTCTTTATGACAGTGCAAGACCGCACAAGAGAACCGCGGCAACGGTGTGCAACGAGCAGCGGTTTGTATCTGTGGCCCTTCCGGTATGATGCACCTCAACAATTTCTAACGCCCTGCTCTGCAAAATGCTTTGTTTTACCGACGGGACTGCACGAACACGAGCGTGGGCCACAGCACAGAAACGGAAAACTTCCCAACGAAACCCGGTTGTAGCTGCCGTTTCAGTGCCGCTTTTGACCATATGTTTACGGCAACTAAATAGCGAGCGCCGCGTGTGAGTGCATGTGAGGTTTTTGAGAGAACATGCTGAAAACTATGGCACTTTCGAACTGTGGAACGTAATATCTAATAGAATGGTGATGAAGATAGTACGGGTGACGGGGGCCAAAGGAAGATAAATGGAAATATTACTCCGATGAGGCACGTTTTTCGTGCCGTCAAGCGTATGAAGTTTGTCTCAAGGGCTTAGCAAACGGGAGGAGGAAAAAATGAAATACAGCCCCGTATATGCTGGCGGAATGTACAAATATTTTCGTTTCTCTCCATGGGATGGGATGAAAAAAACTTTAAACATTTATTACATCAGTTTCCGGCTTTTCCACCTAAATATCGTACCGCTGAACGGTAAAATGAAAATGTAGTATTTGTGTTTGGGTTTAAGTTGTTGCACTGCATAACTGGTTCTGTTTGTGCTGTTATCATTCACAAAACTACGCTGTTCAGTATTCTCACCACACTAATCTGTTTTGAATTTATAGCACAATGTTAGATACTTTTGAAAATATATACGGTTGTATTTTGAGTATTAGTTAAACCTCTCTTGCCGTTTCATAATGGCTGAAGCATAAATTAGCCTAAGAAGTGGCACATAAAATAACGTCAATTTAGGTTGATCCAATTTGACCTGGAATAAACTATTTAACGCTGCTTTACGTGTCGGGATCGGAGTGTATCACCGAGGTACAAACATAGTGTCGCAGAGAAAGAGAGTGAGAGAGATGGAGCGAGGGGGAGTTCCCCGCTAAGGATATCCGGTTATCCAGTATAATTAGATTTTTCTCGATTCCGCATAAATTAAGTGGGCAGGCAAAAATGCCCGCAAGATGACAGCTGTCGTCCTTTGTAGTCGGTATTGTGCTGGTGTACAGTAAATTTACCCACCAACCGCCGGCAAATGTTCCCGCAAGCGGCGCACATCACGGACTGCGATGGTAAACCCCATCCGCAGCCTGCGGCCACTCCCCTGCCCGCATACCCTCGCCCCGTACGCAGTGCACCCGCGACGAAGAACACTCTGGCCAGGTCAGTCTCGTTAACGCTCCTTGGGGGATGACAACACGGGACCGTGGCCGTGTTCGCGTTGTTGAGTAATTTAATTCAACACAATTGGTGAATAAACAACGTGACAGCAGCAGCAGCAGCAACAGCACTAGAAGCAACCGCTGCAGAAGCTGTGGCGACCTGCTGGAAAAGTGGTGTCCACCTCCCTTCCCCATGCTCCTCCTCTCTGGCGAGTGGGAAAGTGCTTCGGGTTACACGGACGGTTTTCGGTTTCGGTGGCTGAGTGACGTGGCAAGTGGACGAATATAATTATACGGCAAACTGACACTCGCAGCAGCCGTAGTGCCGGTGCGTTCGACTACCAGCTGATTACCGCCGGGGGGATATTCATGAAAATTATGTAATAAGGAAGCACTCGATCCGAAGCTTTCGGAAATACCCACTCCCTCTGCTGACCCCCCGGGAGGGACGTTTAGGGGACACACGCACAAAGCAGACAGTGCACAACGCAATTACTTAATCGGTTTGTGCGAGCAAATAGCACGGGTGCCATCGAATATTGCGGTCCGGTCAAAGCGTCAGCCGTACTAATAAATGCAAACTAATTATTGTAACTGCAAATAGTAGTTTTTTTTCTCTCGTGCATTAACTACATCGTTTGATGGACATTTCGGTATTAGGGTAAATATTGGTCGCTTAGACAAACAAGCTTACATGATGTCGAGACAGTGGAGGATATAGTTTGTGACGGGTGAGGTTGTTTGGCCTTTTGAAAAATGGTAATAATTAAAACACAGTGTGCTGTCGTTTGGCCACAAGTTTGACTTACAATGTGTGCCTTAATCATATGGTTTATTTAAAATTCATTCTCTTTGATCCTGGATGGCTTGTTATGCATGAGTGTTGTGGAACGAAACGACTTCTTTGCACATGCTAGGGAGACCGGTAGATCAGAATAAAATGTAATAACAATCAGAAAGTTTATTGGAAAGTTTGCCTAACTCTTCCTACATCGAGAGCTTTGAGCTATCGTCACACAGGCTCCGTCCTGGGTGAGTTTTCAATTTTGCGAATCAATGATTCGGAAGACAACGTTCCCAACGTCGGTGTTCCCTTTTGATGATAAAAAGTCTGCTTACAAACGTTACAGAGCAAAGTTTATCAAAAAACAAAAAAAAAAAAACACAGGATGATGTAGAATTTTGGAAGCTTCTCATACACAGTAACTATCCCTTGTGCAAGGGTTCCCAGTTATTCCCGTACACTAAAGTGTGTTTGCTCTGCTTCTCGGCCGTCGATTGTGCAATTGAGAATGTGCAAGATGCCAGAACCGAAATCAATATAATGTCAATGTATAAGTAATGAAGTTTTACTGCCAGCAGCGTTTGCTTACCTGAGCGAGGCTTTGAAAATAGGGCAGCAAAGGTGACCCGGAAGCCGAAGAAGGCAGAAAAGTGAAGTGTTGTTTGTTGTTGCCGAGCTACTTGTGCTGTTGGTGTTTAGGTGTTGTTTTCAATAAAGTATCTAAAGCTGTCTTATTTCATACCTTCCTCCACGCATGATCAATGTTAAAATTCTTGTAAATTGTCTGATATAAATCAGACATATCAATGCATGATTCAAAACACTCATATGTGTTCCAACGGTACAATATTTTCTTTATTGACGATGATGCTGATGCTTGCTCTGAAGAACATAAATTCATTTGATGTAAATTACATGTTAAATGCATGTAAAGTGCAAGTGGCAACCTTGGCCTTGTGCATTGAGGACATTTTATCATTTTACGTAAGACACCAGTCTCCACTAATGATCCGCTGGAAGTGAAAATAAATATCTGTCTAATGAACACCTGGACTTAAGGGGTGAGAGTAATTTAATTAAAAATATAATATTCTCATTTGTTTCATTTCCATGCTGCGCTGAACCTTGTCCCTTCAGCAGCATACTTTACTGTCACTAGCGTTCGAGTTCTTGTGCGAGTACTCCTGCAAGCGTTAACTTTCAAGAATTTCCAACCCATAAGACGGTAGCAAAAGCTCCGGCCCAAGATCTTACCAGATGTTACCCGTGATGTCGGTACGGTTCGGCAGCGCTAACGGTGCCCCGCTCTCTTTCTACTCTTATGGTCTACGCCAGCCATCATCGCACGGGTGGATGGAGTGCACTCTATCTCGTCGCAATCGACATTGAGTAATGTCACACTTTTGCACTTTTCGTGCTCATGTCCGCGTACCATTTGCAGTCGGTAAAGTTTGTCCCAAAGTTCAAGATGTGCCAGTTTTTTTTTTACGCTTAGCCGTACTTCTCCGCCCGGCACATCTTCACGCGTCTGTTATCAATTGTCGTCTGCTTAAATCTTGTCTTTCCCATTAGCTTTTGTGACATGATAAAATTGCACAAGGTACTACCATACACGGTGCCCTGTTGCTTGCCGGGTGGGAAATGTCGAGCGTTTTTTACAAACTCCGAGCCGTTGCACGACAGCAAAATGACTGACTCGGCAAAGGCGCAGATGGATTACGTGCTAAGTAGCGCCACGTAGATCACCGGCCATTGCAGAGGTACATCATTTATAAGCATCTCAGAAAGCAGTGCTGCAGTTAGCTGTTGTGGAAAATTAATGATAGCGTCGGATGCACAACGTAGCGAAAAGGTTCGAAAGAACTAGTTGTTGAAGCATTTAGACTTTGTTTACGGACTCAGATTACATTGATAAGACCATGAATATTTCGAATTGCTTTCTCAATGCATTGAAAATATGTATTCGGTGGTATATCCTCCTAGCAAGATGCCAGCAAGAGTTCCCTCGTTGCATAATTGGACCAGTATGCCGGTACAGTTCAGCAGCAGAACAATGCGATTCATAGATCGGCGAGCAAACACAGACACACTGAGCAGCTAGCAGTGAAACGGGGTGAACAATTCTTCGGTTATCCGTGCAGATTTAATGCAAAGTTCAAACAAATTTAATAGTCGAAGAACTTTTGCTCTTTTCTTCACCCACCGTTGAACCAGTTTTGTTTGTCCTGCAAAAGGAGCGAAGAGAGGTATCGAGCAGGAAACAAGCGTTACGAGGTGGTGCTGGTGCACGGGGTGGGCCACAAGGCTTTCGTTCTCCTCAGAACCGAAGCATATTGACACAAGAATTTATCCCATTGCCTGCCCCTCCATACAAAAGGCCGCATCCATCCACCAGGCATTTGGCTTAGCTTCGTAATAGTTATTCCATTCTTGGGAGTATCCTTTTCAAACATTTATTGTTTCACCGTGTTCGATTCCTTTGGTTGGTGCAGTCGTGATCCTGGTTTGGGTGCGCGCTCGTTGTACCATAATACTTTGTTAGTTTGACACCATAATCCAAAAATCAGATCACCATATGTGTGGCGGAATGTTCATGCTTCTGGGTCAAGAAAAGGGGACATACTAGCAGAACGATGCAAATGTAAAGAGTTTTTGAAACCATATCTACTTCCCATCGGTTGTGCAGCACTAGCGTGTCCAACGTAGACAGACACATTTGGGTAATATAAATGCTTTTTAAACGATCTTGATATTGGTAAACGCAGGACTTTTAAAGGTTGGGAATTTTTACGTTAAAGTAACTAGAAAGATGAAGGACGATAAACGATTGCAAATGTGCTGTGCTGAAGGTTTGCATATGAGGAACTGTGACTTAATGTATACCAATAATAGGATTGTAAATCCTGCCAATGGAGAACTCAAAGCCAGCTCTAAATAATAAGTGCATCATTATCCATCTAAATATTCAAAAATATTTTGGCGACCGTTTCATATGTGAGAATTACCGCGGTATATCACTAATGTGCACCGCTTCTAAAGTCCTCGAGCCTATTGTCCATTTATACATTCCATTCCCTATGTCAAAAACGTCATTTCACAGCATTAACATGGTTTTATTTTAAAAGGTCAACCTCTACTAACTCTACTCGTATCTTATTCTTCTTCTTCTTAGGTGGCACAACAACCCCTGTGGGGTCAAAGCCTAACCAGAACACCATTTTACTTTGGCTCTTTCTGTGATTGAGTGTACCCATTAGTGATGTGCACAGAGAGTGAGAATGAGTGAGTGATTTGAATCTTCTGTGTAATTTAATGGATTCAAATCAGCATGATGAATTTTTATGAATCTTTTATGATTAACTTTCCAATACCGACTAGCGACTCACTCTTTCTGGACTCATATCACTCACTCATCTTGCCAATTAGTAAATCAATCTTTTGTACTCAAATTTATCTCTCACTATGCAGGATAACAAATCAATCTTTTAGGAAAAGATAGATTTGCTTGTCGACAAAATGAGTGAGTGATTTGAATCCTAAAAGATTGATTTACTAGTCGGCATAATGAGTGAGTGATTTGAATTCTAAAAGAGTGAGTCGATTGTCTTGTTTTGTTTTTATGAATCTTTAAAGATTAATTTAAAGATTCAAAACTTTACAGTAACTTACTCACTCTGAATCGAATCACTGAAAAGAGTGATTATTCTCATCTCTAGTACCCATCCATATCAAGATAGTTAATCCTGCGTGTGGGGTGACTCTCTCTATCCATAGCAGGATAGTCAATCCTTCGTATGTCAATCCTTGTATCCTTCGACAGGCCTACGCCATTACCACTAGACCACCGAGCCGGCCCGTCTCGTATCTAACTGTTTCTATTATATGACATCCGGTCATGAACTTGATGCCATTTACACTGACTTCAAAGCCACTTTCGACTGCATTCCGATAGGCCGATTACTTTTAAAACTAAAAAGCTTGGCTTTGGTGGCCCATTTTTGTCTTGGCTCAAGTTTTATCTTCTTGGTAGATCATATAGAGTCAAACTTGGTGATTTTCTCTCATTTGTTTTTGTTGCAATGTCCGGTGTACCCCAAGGGAGTGTTTTTAGTCCTCTACTTTTCGTGTTGTTTATCAATGACTGTGTGAAAATTCTCCCTCCAAATGATTGCTTGCTGTTCGCGGATGAATTTTCTCGCCTGTGACTTTTTCAGCTGATTGCACTCGTCGTCAAAGTTATTTAGATGTTTTCGATGTTTGGTGTCGTTTGAATGGTCTTACCTTATCTACCAGTTATTTTTTGTAATATTGTTTGTTCGTTTCCCTAACAAAATTGTTCACGATTACATCCTCTGTGATGCGAAATTATCCAGAGTGGACGTCGTGAAGGATCTAGGTGTTTGGCTTGACGACAAACTTTCTTTTCAGCCTCGTATCGAAAAGATTGTGAGTAAGGCAAATAGGATGCTTGGGCTTATCATCCAAATTTCTTCGGATATTCGTGATCCTATTTGTCTAAATCTCTCTACTGTTCTCTACTGAACAATGCTCCGGTTGTGTGATCTCCTGCTGGTATTACGCTGTTGGATCGGCTCGAACGCATTTAACGTAAATTTACAGAACGACCCGTTCTTACGCGCTCTCGCAGTTTTTAACACCTCACACGTACTATTCGACTTCAACATTCCTGTTTCCCAATTCCGTTCCCGTCTACGTGATTCGTCCTTCCATCTGTTTCCTTAGTCTTAAGATCAATGTTTGTTTACCGTTTGTGGACAACAAAAAAATAAATAAATGAATAATAATAATAATGATAATAATAATAGTCATAAAAATAATAATAATAATAATAATAATAATAATAAAAATAGTAATAATAATAACTATAACTATACCTATTTATATTAAGAAGGTAACAAACAAAAAAAAAAGTTGTTAATATTTACTGAAAACAACGCAACGAAGTTAAGTTGCGATTCAGTCATTCATTACTGCACTCTTTTTTGATCAACCTAGCATAAAACATTGCTTGAAATCATCAAAAGCGGTTTTTAATAAAAACGAAAGCAAGATTTTCAATACATCATCCAAGCTCCATTACGTAAAATATGTTATGCTAATAAGCATCATACTTCATTGAAGCAATACGGCCAGGCCGTTACTACTAAATAAAGAAAAAAAGCATCATACTTCATTCATGAAACGGGTTCATTAACATTTCGTGATGCTGCAAGCCAGTATATCAAGTGTACGACTCCAAGACTTAACTGCCAAGAAAGCGCAATACGTTACACAGCAATACACTTCATGAAAGTGAAGCGTAGGTCACAAATATTGCTCCCGTTCAAAGTAAATCAAGAAGCAATCAACTTTCAATTTACCACCATTTTACAGCCACTCACCCGCACACCTAACCAATAAACGTGGAAAATGGGCTATAGTATGTGAGCACGGGGAGTGTCTACGCACGTTGCCCTGCTGAGAAGGATGCTTCAATTCAGCTTCAATGGACTGGAAGCGCGTGGTTTGCACGGGCTCAGGAAAAGACTGTGGTAAAGGAAGGTAATGTGCCTGTGCAATTTGGTGGTCGAAGTATGCTGTTGGACACTGGTACGATTGCTGTTGGATCAAAACGCTTCTTGGTTTAATTTTCTTTTAAATCGCTCTCTATTTGAGAGCAACACACTCGCAAACACACATTCAACTGGACACTGCACTAGTACGGGATTCGTAGAGCAATACACTTATTTATTGGATCCAGCGAGCTATTTGCGCTGCAAGTATACCGTCGAGCGTCACGGATCCGGATGACGAGCGAAAAGTTGTATAATTATCCAGGCGATGGTAGTGGAATGTTTCGTTGGTGCTGTTGCAAATTTCATCAATTGAACCGTCCCGCTACAATTGTGCAGGAAAAGCTGGTCGACGGACGGATCGTTAGACTCAGTGGAAATTTTCCATTTTGCCCGAAAATACCGGTTGATCTCGTTTAGAGAAGCACCTAATGCGCGTCCCTTTGTGTTCTTCTTGGGGGGAGATTGTGGCGCTGAATGCACCTCGCAAGTTTCGCTCTCAACCGAAATTCGCCATCGTCTATAATTTGTACGCCCGAAGCAGTGCACTGAAGAAAACCCTTCGGTCAGCTGGGGTTTGGCCCAATTCATACGTGCATTCATACGTTCGGTTCGGCAGCAGTGCACGGTGTATCGCGTAACAAAACCCCAGTGAGAATCTTGTGCATGAATTTTGGATTCAACCGAACCGGTTGCACGGTTGTTATTTCGCCAACATAACGTCATTGCAACGCGATTATTTTGCACAGCGACATTGAATGGCTGCAGCAGCTGACGAAGCAGAAGCCACACTAGGCAGCGTCAGAGAGCGGGGTGAGGTTTCCATGAAGAAATTTCCATAAATTTAAAATTGATATTATTTTTTCCCTGATCTTCCCTTCGTTTGTCTCGTCAGTGTTTTACCCTCTGGGAGTGCCGGGGATGGACCAGTTTCTTCGCCACTCCTGAAACCCTTTTGCTCAGGATCTGCTGCAAGCCACAGCTTTCGTTTGCCGCTGGAAACTGTAGCAAACAGTGCAGGCTAAAGTTGTAGCGCAGTGGTGCAAACGAGCAGGCAAAGCTCCAAAGTATAGTGAGGTAGCATCAAGAGACATGTGGTAATAAATTGTGATAAATGATGTCTGGTAGAAGGATGGAGCTGCAACTGTTGGCAACGCATTAGCAGTGCAGTGCATCGGTGTGAGCGCGGACAGAGGCCGAGAGAGTGGTGGTAAAACAATTCTCTGACGGGTTTAGGCACTTGCCCTTTTCCAGAAGACCTACCGGTCACCCCTGACAAGAGGAAAGTTGATAACGTCAGCTCTTTTTCAGTTTGAAGCTGTGGTAAGGGGTATGCATTTTCGATTCAATGAATAACGACAAGCATTCACAGAAGAGGGTTTCAGAGGGAAGTGCAGTTGTGGTGGTTTATAAAATAATGTTTGAAACGAAGTACGTAATTCAATTATTTGAAAACACTTAAGAATAACAGCAGCTCATTAGGGCCCACAATATAGCATTAGAACTTAGAGTGATGTTAATGGTATTTTTATTACACTCAATCAAATTAATTGTAAATGAATTGTGGGAAAGTAGAAGATACAACTAAAGCATACCGAAGATAGAATGTAAATGAAAATAATTTAACACCTGATGTATCATTTGCTGAATCAAAATCTTGCCTAAAGGCTTTAACAGATCCAGAGGGTGTTTAAACGGCTACCCAGATCCTGTAACAAGATCGCTTTGAAACCAGTTCGCTTTGTAACGCCGTTTCCAAAGGAAATCCACGTCAGGAACAGTAATTTCATTATGATTTCATTAAAACCACTGCTAATCCGTCAAGCGGTACGGAAGACACCGCCTGCAAATGTAAACGTGCTTCGCGCGTCAGTAAAAATGACTGCAAAACCAGCAGCACCGTTTTGGTTATGATGCTGACCTGCTGGAATGACGGGAAATTGCTCGAAAGCCGTTAAGGTGCTGGTAAGCCCAGGTTGGCCTGTTTCGTAGCACTGTGTGCTGAACGGGGTTGTAGCTTTTAAAGTTCCATTAAAAAGTTACGAGGGTAAATATCATTAGCCGCCGCTGATGGCCAAAACCGCGGGCGTGTAAAGTGATGAGGCATCGGTGTAGGAGACAAAGAAAAATGAGAGAAAGAGAAAAAGAGAAAAATCCATGTCGTTCGCTATAAACCAAGAAGCCCACCACGCAATGTTGAATGCTCGTAAGCATACGCGATTTTTTTAGTGCGGAGTGAGAATGACACGGTTTAAATTTTGGTTCCCGCTTCTGAACGGACGCCCGTGGGCTTTTTGACCCAGGAAGTTGACCCAGGAGCAAAAATACCTACACCTTATACGGATAGGATTTTGGTAGAACAGTTTGTGAAAGAATATTTATCATCATGGCGACGAATACGACGAATTAGATATAAGGAAATTACGAGCGCACGCAAATAGGCACACACGTAAGCACAAAACGAAATAGAAATAAGGAAATGAAAAAAGTTAAATTAAATAGTTAATTAAATGTATGTATGATGCTCACAGTCGTCACTGTGCTGGACCGGCAAGTCCAGTTGAAATAAACTTCTTTGAAAGTTAGAACTCTGGAAACTTTTGAAAATTTTGGGATGAAAACTAAAATACTTCATGTTTTAACATTTCATGACAATCGTTGACAGTTAAAAAAAAGTAACCAAAGAAGCAATGTCCTTTAATTTTGTACGTTTAATGTCCAGTGGTACTAGAGTACACTTCGTAATATCAGATTTTGTAAATTGCCAAAAGGTCTGGAATAGACTTAATATAGTATTCGTCGCAATAAACTTCATAATTTATTGTATTTTATATATTTTGATTTATGCAATTTGGCGTGGCTGGCTCTACGGAAATAAAAAAAAAATATTTTCTTAAATAATCTCTTCATATATACAATATTAATTATGAAAGAACCAAATACCAGAAACAAATCTGATTGCAATTTATGGAAATATAAATTTTACATGGAGGTTTAAAATTTAACATTTAACATTTACCTACTAAGCTGCAATTTTATTGTTACTAAATACTAGGAAAAATGTAAAAATTTGAAATCTTCTTTTTTATTTTGTTAATATACGTCACGATAAAATTCCACAAGTACTCCTTAAAATGTATTTTAAACTTGAAAATTGTACTTAACCTTTTTTATTCAAACCGTTAATTGGCCTCAAGCAATTACTCTTAAGCGTATAGCATCAGGTATAGTACAATCATCGGTTTTATTTCTAGCATTAACAACTTTATATTTTTGAAGTGAGTTTTTAATTGATTTGAAGTTAAGTGAGTTTGTAACGCTTTTCGTAAAGGTTTTTGAAAATGTTGTATGAGCCGGTTAACACATTGGAAAGCAACAAGATTTGCAGTAAACTCAGTTAAAATGTGAAATGTATTTTTTATATTGCGTAGCATGAATTTGAGCATGTAATATTCCGAAGCTAGTTCAAATTTATTATGTTTGCGCAATATGATTACGTCAGATGAAAAAACAGTAGTATACTCTTGTTGCAGATCGAAATAATTTTAGATTTATTAATAGATGAAATAAAGCAATACGGCCTGGCCGTTAGTACCGAATAAAAAAAAAGATAAAAATAAAAAAATGATCTATTTGTATTTAATTATTTCGGATTAGAAAACAGTATTTGCTTAACTTCCCGGCTAGTTGGTCTAATGGTAACGGAGTAGGCCTGTCAAAAGTTCCATCATCTGTTCAATTCTCATTTCAATTCTCATCATCAGACCGCTGCCGCACCCCATACGCAGGATTGACTATCTTGATATGGATATGTACATTCAGTCACAGAAAGAGCCAAAGCATTTGTACTCTGGTTAGGCCTTAACCCTACTGGGTTGTTGTGCCACCTAAGGCAGCGCTCTGGCAGCAATCAGACAAGACAAACAAACAAGACTCTGTCTGATTGGTGCTCTGTAAATAGTCCGATGTCTGATTGGATTATCAAACGCCGTGTAAAAAAAAAAAACGCTGCAACAAACACGCCACTTTTATTGTTTTAATGTTGAGCAGCCACCAGTAGCCAAATATTTATTGCCTACACTGTTTTCAGTTTGAAACATGCAGTTCCTTGAA
>KB671786.1:42105-59006 GCA_000349105.1 Anopheles epiroticus | reverse complement strand
GATGATGATGAGGCCATTATCTATTGATTCGTCTTTTCCTATAATGTGCATGGTTTGAACCACGAAAAAGTAAACTCTTCAAGTACTAGGCTAAATTTATAGAATAATGTTGGGTTTTGTGCTAAAATCTGTTTTATATTTGAATAAACTAAAGTTATTCGTGATGTTAACCGCCTTTATAAATCAGTCGGTCTTTTAAATGAAGAAATTGATTTTTGCTGATAGTATGGGAGCATTTGCTATAGTGTCCCTGTAGTCATTAGATTTTATAATATTACATTCTAAACGTAAAATGTATAGTAAATATATAACAAAATGTTGCATGAGTATGACCACCACATGGAGAACTCTTTCAGTTATTCTGCTAGTTTATAATTAAAAAAAAGTAAATTCAGATTGAGGTTTTTTTAAACGTATATAATTTTCAGCACTTAAGTAAGAACTGATTTGATAGGATTAGTATGTTTTAGTTTTTATATTAAGAATAATTAGGTTTTGTTCTATTTTTTCTCAAATCGGCAAAGCTAAACATTGATTTTATCAATGAGGAAAGAATATGATTCTAACTCATTAATTGTTACTTGTTTAAGAGTCGTTTGACATACAAATATTTGTTGTCATTAAAGATTGCACTACTACTACTTCTACTACATTGTAAACGTTATGTCATGTGTCTTTTAATACATTGTGTCATTGTGTCTACATTGTGTCTTTTAATTGTCATGTAATGGTCAAAAGTAACATAACCCTTGTTACTGTTTTGAAGAATTGTTTTTGTTTCCTTAGAATCTGTATTATTATTTTACATCAATATGTATTACTTTTACATTCCTGGTAGTCGAAAGCATGTAATATGACAGAACTAGTTATCATGGCTAACTTTTTTTCAGACAAAAAAAAATTGCTTGCAACCCAACATATAGTTAATTAATGTAACCCACAAGCCATTGATACATAATGGATTATTTTAAGTGATTAGTTTTTACGATACCCAATGGCAATAAAATTTTCATGGAAACGCCAATCACAACATCATAACAAAGGTATAACTAAAGTTAAATATACTTGGCAATCCTTATTTGGCCTTTAGCAGGGCTTTACAGGGATTAAATTATGAAATAAAATATTGCAGTAAATTTGTCCAGGAACTAACTAACTAAGCGGCCTTAACAACGAAATTGTAGTCTAATGTTAAAAGAGGGAGTTAGTGTGAACATATTCCAATTAAGTTTTCCAAACATTGTGGTGCTTTAAATTATGATGTTTCCTTTGTTCGGACAGCGTGAAGAAATCGCAGTTGTTCATTACCATTTAATGGTCAAGCTCGTTATTAACAAATTGAATTAAATTCATATCAACCGTAGTTTATTTATCCTTTCGATACTTCGGTGCTATTTGTGACAAGAGCATTGTTGATGCGTCCGTGTTCCTCCCTTTGTCGTACAATTCTCATTATTTTGCGATTTGCGTCGAGAGTGGGTACAGTTTATGCTAAAAATCATTCCACTGCAGTCCACTCGACATGTTTGCCCCAAATCAGACGGACGTTCTAAACGCTGTAACTAAACTGCATAGTAGTTTTATCACTTCTGCAGCTAACCCTCCCTAACCCTTTTTACACCCTCAACTCCTTATGTTAGAAAAACGATCAACATTTACTGCTTTCTGATGCATTATCCGATTAAGGCACTTTGAATGGCGTATGTATGTGTGTGATTGTATGCATGTGTGCGAATAACGTAATACAGTAAGCGCACATGTGGTCATCATCGGGTCGTAAGGACTGTGGCAGTGTTTCAGTTTTAATTATCACTCTCAAACTCGAAGATGTGGTCGCTGCTAAGCGACTTCAGTAGCTTAGAATCACTGCTGGAATGGTCAGTAAGGTCTGTGGCCCGTTGCCAGACCAAATGACCTCATGTTTGTGGTCAAGACGAGGAACTCCTTTCGGCGACCGGGTCGCTTGCGTTGCGTTACTCATGGCAGTCTGGGGTGCATCGTGGTGGACCACTCTCTTCGACTATCCTTAATCGCACTCGGTGGCGTTGGTAGTGTTGGTAGTGCCATAACTCGGCCATAGAGGCACATGCACACTAAATGTAGCTCGGTGGCAGTTGAGTTCGCCCGGTGAGGTCCTCCATGGAGGGTGTTCGAAATAGGAGGGGGCTTTCTAAAGCCAACACTGACGTAAGTTATTAATTTATGTGAGCAAGTTGTATCGTTTAATGCGACACCGGAGTGCAACAACGGCCTCTGCATGGAGGATGTGAAGAGAGGGCGCACTCACTATCGCTCCCGTTCTACTCCAGCTGGTGCTTACGCATCTGGTCTCCAGCGTTTCGTGGAACCATTGCGCTTTGGTATGTAAATGGTGTGGCTGGAAAAGTTTGTCATCTGATGAATGAATAAGCTGCCGGTAAACTGACAGCGGCGCAAATCTAACGGCCTTCCTCACACCATTTAGGACGCTTTCGGTTTTGCTGGGCGAGGAGATAAGATTAAAATATCACTTTTCATGACAAATTGATGGTACAAGTTTCGGAAACTGCAGCAACTGCGGGGAAGAGGTGCCTAACATATGAAGGAATTACTATTGCACAAGCCGAGCATGTAGGTATCGCGGGGCAATATTTATGGCCAGTGCCAAAAATAAAGACTCGCTTGAGGAGTGCTTTGTTCTTGCCTAAATATGACAACACACGGTTCATCAGATTAGTGGAGCAAAATAAGTTTACCTATGCCTAACTGGACTACTGGATTAGGGTAGTTGATGGTTGAAATTGGTTTACAGTTAACATGGGAAATATGGAACCAGGGATGAAATTAAATTTAAAATTTCTATCATAAGGAGAGTCGTAACGTTCTAAGTCTTCCAACAAGGCGTAAAAAAACGTTTTTCAGAAACAGAAACAACATAAAACTATACAGATAACAAAAGTAGTAAGGATTTTGTTTTATAGTTCATTGCGCTTTGTTTTGTAGACATCGAAGATGTTGGTTGTAAACTCAAAATATTTTTGTTATCAATGGTAAAATTATTCTTCGATGAGCAAAATGATTTTTGTGTGAAAGAAACGTTCTAGGATGCATTTTACAATTTATTTGTTATTGTATCTTTTTTTAAAGATATGAAAAGGCATGCAAAGTGTCTCAGGAATCTCAGTATGTCAGCCGTCTCGTGCCGCAAAAAAAAATTACGCCATAACTACCGCTCCTGTGCTGCATATCTCCAACTCGAGACACCGATCATCTGCAAATCCGCCTAGACCTGGTCTAGCCACCGTACTCGCTGCGCTCCTCTCTTTCGTATGCCTGTTGGGTCCCTATCGATGACCTCCCTTGCTGGGTAGCTAGCAGGCGTTCTCGAAATATGTCCCAGCTATATTAGTCTCCAGATTTTCACCAAGATTCCAATCGGAAGTTCACCAAGCAGCTCGTACAGCTCGTCGTTCCATCTTCTTCTCCAAGCGCCATCCGCCAGACGCACTCCACGTAAGATCGAATGCAGCACCTCAAGCTCAATTATGCGTAGATCTCTTCCCAGTAAGGTCACTGTTTAATGAATGTTCTAATAAATGTCTTACGACAATGATGCTTAGCACTGTCGTTTTGAGCTTTTGGGCTTGATTTACCAGCAAAACCTTTACATTTTCAATCTTCATGAACTAGTTTTTTAGCTTGTTTTTAAATGTCTGTAACTGTACTAGTTAAATACTTAACAATTAGTTTGGCAACACGAGAATAATTTGGAATAATTCTCCTATCAAGAACAGGACATCGTTTGGTTTTTGTTATACATAAATTATAATTCACTAATTGAAGACAATTTATTGTAGCGTTTTCAGATGACTTTCTAATGATCGAGGTAAGATCGAACAATTATCAGCTACCTTTCAAAAATTGGCACTTAATTCCAAATTGGAACTTAGTACGTACTAAAACAATTAATATAGATTGGAACTTAGTACGCGATAAATTAATTTTAAATTTGAAGAATCATTGAAATCTCAAATATACGAACTATTTTCAATCAGATGGATTTCATTATTTTCCATTTTTTTCATTTTTATGTCAATAACGGTCGTTGGGGGAATTGGTGGCCTCATGGGTGGCGGCGTAGGTCTGTTTCATAAGACCATGCCCGACGTTGCATCGAATCCCTTTCGAACCGCTGCAGCCCCTCATACGCAGGATTGACTATCCTGCTCTGGGTGCATTAAGTCACAACCTTCTGTACGCAGGATTTAACAACCTTGATATGGATGGGTACGCTCAGTCACAGAAAGTGTCAAAGCATATTAGTGCTCTGGTTTGGCCTTGACCCCACAGGAGTTGTTCTACCACCCAAGAAGAGTATAAAGCCAAGAATGCCTTGTTATTTTAACATTTTTCAATCCATATTCTTTGCATCGTGGCAATATTATTCGAATTTGCAACTCATTGTGTTGCTCAATTTATTATATAAAAAATAAATCATTAAACAAGCTCAATTTTTTTTTGAATTTGAATCAAACCACAACCACAATTACATTGTGGTTTTCTTGAGTCAAGCAAAATAGCACTAATGTTTTTGGCTGATTTTCTTCCCATAAATATACCCATAAGCAGGGAAGTCAAACATGCCATCCCGAATGGGATTAGATACGACGTTGTGTCACATAAAAAGCCTACAGCGTAACAGACCTAAGCTGATTCTTACGTCTATATTTGTTTTATTACTATCGCAATAGGAGGCAATAGTATTTTTGTATAAAATATTAAATAGAATAAACGTTAGTTAAGTTTGGCTAAAATACGATTTTTTTCAATGTATTAACAAAATGGAAGAAAAACATTTTTTATTTACGAAAATTTTAAAACTAGTTGTAGGAACGCGCCTAGACTGAGTGTCACTAGCATAAAATATCTTTAAGGTATTACGACAGTTATTATTTAGGATTGTTTTGTGGTTTAATAACTTGTTTAAAAATAGATTAAAGGTACCTCGACAAAGTTACAAATGATACATGAGAAATATGACATCTGAAAAATGACTTAGACATTACTCCCCCACGGATTTCCTATAAACCAATAATTTTTATATTGGTCATAACTTGACAACATTTAATCAAACTAGAAACAAACTATAACATAAAATTGAATTTTAATATCATACAATATAATTGTTGCTGAAAATTGAGCCATTGCCCTATGTAAAAATAAAATAATAATGCCCTATGTGTGATGTGTTATTCGACTTACACCATTTATGTACATTTAAATAACAGCAGAACCTGCTGCCAGTCCATCGAAGTTAGTTAGCTCGCATGCATAATGGCATGTCAAATGTTACAACCATTCAATAACTGCTATTTTAATTATTCAAACACTCATAACAGCACGGTCCGTTTGTTCGCCGTTCAACCCGGTCGGTTGATTGCGTGGTTAGTCAAGTGGCCAGTCCGGATCGGGACACGGTTGGATTGAAATCAATACACCTGCGACCTCAACTTACTCTCGTTGAAATTTTACAGTCAACCAGTTCGGCGAAACCGCTCCCGCAGCCTCCCGATAGGGATGAGGTAGCCCATGTGTTGTACGCTGGTGAATTGATTGAAATTTATTGTGGTTTGGAACAAAAGGAATGTGTGAAGTATTTATTATTGATAGGGTGACGAAGTACATCACGAACCGGAGGGCCAACAATGAAACGATGAAAAAGGGTGCATAACACAAAAGGAATAAAAAATGGGAACCGCAGCACCGATCAATAACTTCAACAACAATGAAATACTGCATTAACACTACAACTTGGCAAAGGGTCACGGTGCGAATAATCAGCACAACAAATAAAGCGCTATGGTTAAAGGTGTCAGAGAACTTGTTTCAAATATATTTGCTATTGCGTTGCGGTGCAATAAAAGTTGCACTACAAATGAACTAGAAAATATGTAAAACCCTTAATATTGAAATTTAATCAATCTACAAGTTCATGGAGTAAAGGAAAGAAGATGTTTTGAAGTTTTTAAAATGTCAATTGTACAAAGAGTAGGCAGTGATTTTCCACCTCACTTTATTCAAAGTGGCAAAACAATCTTCTGAAAAAACATGAAAACTTTTTAATTCAGCAAACGTGCGCGATTCTTTTCCTTGTAGTTATGATCAAGTGTGACAAAGTGCTTACCGTGCTTTCATCCAGAGAATAGAAAAAAGTCTTACTTCTATCCTTAGAGTTCATGGCGCTCTCTGCTTCCAAAGTCTTTTCGATGCGCGCATTCTTTGAATTATGCTCTCGGGTTCACGGAGTAGTGTGGGACATCTGATGGCAAAGGTTATGTTAAGCCTAACCAACGGTGAACATCTTCTCAGAAAGACGACGATAGACGAATCGACGAGGATAAACTTTTCCATTTCGTCGCCCACTCCTGGAGGGGGATTCGTTTTATCGATAAAAGATAAAATCATCATCAAAACGGTTTGCCCGCATCGGCCAGGTACGCACCGCACTTACCATTTGCCGAATCCGAAGATTCATCCTTTTTTAAAGTTTCTCTTGCAACCGACGAAAGACGCTCGTCCTTCCGCGTTCAGCCTTTTGCGGTCTTCGAATAGCCCGGATCGTTACGCCCGAGAAGTGTTTGATACGCTCGCCTCCCCTCGCACGTCCTCCCGGTGAAACATTTTCGTTCGCTTCGAATGGCAAAATTTGCCTCTGTCAAAATATTTACTTTCCATTCGGCGCTACAGCGGCAACCGGTGGCATCCTTCACTACGAGGCGCGTGCGGGAATCAATTTGCAGGTAGTCAAAGTAGTCATCAAACTGGGTGGGATATAAGGGTGAGGTGGGAGGGTTTAAGGTTGAGGTGACAGGTTTTGTTGAAGTTTCAGTGGTTGTGATTTATAAGTTTAGATTAGTTTGCTCAGTGTGAGCCCGGAAAGATCAACACAGAGTAAATATTTTGCAGGCCTTTTCTACGGTCAATAATTGAAATTATAACTCTTTTTTTCGAGGAGCGAGGTTTATATGAAATTTTCCTATAAAAAAACAATTTCGAGTTAAACAATTTTTAAAGAATCACGATATAATTCTCAAATTCGTTGCTAAATCTAAAGTTGTTGTATTGAAAGTAGTTTTTATGCTAGAAAATATCAGCTTTGAGATTTTATAAAAAGTCTGCTTTTAAAATGTATTTAATCTTGACATAAGAATTGTTGTATCTGTACTATCTAGTTTTTAATAACAAATTTAAATCAGTCCTGCAATAATTCATTCAATATTTATATATGTGTACTTGTACTTATTTTACTAATGTTTGTCTAATATTTTGTTAGAAGTTTTAATGCTTCACAGAATATTTCAGTAAGTGTTTCATTACTTAAAATGTTATGGCTTCACAAAAATATGATGATAATGATACTCACCTTTTAGCCTTGCATAGGATGTGTCGAAGCTATCGTTAGGATTTTTGATAGTAAGCTGTTTCAAGGTTTGTGCATACATGTGTATGTTTGTATGTTCTAATTAAATTATCATTTAGAAACTAAAAATAACATCGGAGGCTTTTTATCAAGTGCATGACTGACGCAGATGTTGTTTGTCGTCCTGTTGGGATGGGTAAAGTGTTTATTTCGTGCGCTAATCTCAACCCTTATGCAGACATATTTTTGTTACTTCTAATTAAAGTTATCAGTAATAAAAAGCAAGGGAGAAATATCTGCATGCAGATGTCGGTTCAAATGCATAAAATTAAAATCAGTGCGTTTTTGAACGATTTGTTTTAAATAATATAATGTCATGTTGGTATAATTCGTTCATTCGTTCCGTAGATGGATGTAATTTATCATGCTTAAATTTCATATTACATATAACATACGTTCCGCAGATAGATGTCATAAAAACAGTCGTTGTAATTACTCTCTATGAGCTGTAATTCACCTAAGTATTTTCATGAAAACCATCCGAACGCATTCGTAAAAGAATAGTAAATTCACTTGTTTTCTAGTCGATGAATGTTTTGTATTTGATGACATTAGAATGAAATGGTTTACTCAAGCTATTACTTTATCAAAACAAAATTCAACACAAACAATTAGTTTGCCTTTTGTCACGAGGTAAATAATTACATGATATTGTTTTTACAATTTATGTTAAAAGTTCGCTATTCAAAGATGAAGTTCAATCAAAACAACATCTTTTAAAAACATAAAACCATAAAATATAATCATTATTTGTATTATTGTTTTTTCACGAAATCATAAAATTCAGTAATACTCGTGTAGTTTCTAGTCGTACAAATTATCACAAAAATGTTTGTACGCTTAACAGAATCTAAACTCAATGTTTTCTACGATGAGGTCTTTTGAACTTTACAAAACTTGCATGAACAGCCAAATAGCTGATCTGTGACTAGTTCAAACTTTTTCCACTGTTTAAAGCCAGCTGTGAAGTCTACCGTGCTACAGCACTGAGACAGAACTTAACAAATTGGCGATAAAAAAAGAGGAAAAAGCCAAACCCGAAGGCTTGAACTATATTTGTTTACCATAGTTGGTGGAAAAAAATGCAAAGCAACCCTGTCCAAACCGAGCGAGCTCCAAAAGAATATTGCAATTTGTCCATTGCAAATAGTTCCTTCGCGAGTTTCGCTGGTCGTCGCACGGGGCGCATTGAGACGGGCGATGGATTCCACCCAGCGAGGTTTGTATCGTTCTCTGTCCCTCGCCCGGTTGCATGAAGCCGGGCCGAATGGTTTAAATCTTTGCAGTCATGAAATTGAGCATTGTAGACTTTGTTGTTCAATTCTCTTGCGCCGTTCTTCCAGTCGGGTATCTTCCCACCGTGCGGCCCTCATCGTGGACGGAGCTTGCCTAGTGTGATTGTTATTCTGGTTCAGGTGAGCGAAGCGGTAAAACATCATTATTTATACATTGGTCGAGTATCGATTTTACACAAGCATCTTCAGCCCAACTTGAGGTTGGTTCGTTCGAGAGTACTAAAACAGACGAGAGGCAAGAGGTGGAATGAAGGGAAGGTACGAATAGGAATAGGTCAAGAAGTTTGCTTGTGCGGAATGCGGATAATACCAATCGTCCAAGGAAGAAGAACGGTCCTGTCGGGAAATGGATATTAAAGCGTTTTATTTGAGATTCAGCATCAACTTTACTCTGGGCTGAAGAGTTTGAACCTAGCCGGGGGGATTTTTGATCCAGTGGATCGATTCTGTGTGATTGAATTTTGATGGGGGTCAAGAGGGATGGTCGTATCAGAAAGTTTGATCTTGGGATTAGAAAAGTGTCCAGCCGAAATGATTCAAACCTTCGACTGGGATTGGCCGTAAGTATATTGAAAAACTTCTGCCCCAAAAGTGGCAAGCGATTGGATACCGTTGCGTCTCTTCATACACAAGTGAAACAATTGCGCCACGTTGATTGAGCAGGGAAGGTGACACTTACTGCCGGTGTGTATTGTAATCGAATCAGGCAGGTCATTCACTATTGCAGACGCCAACTTTTGATTTAATTCCTTCCGTTATCGTAGAGCAGATTATACACTTTACAAAACTCGTTCATCACCTCCATCGTTGCTTGCTGGGTGTGTGAGTGCCAGCCAGCCAGGCCGGTCAGGAAGGTTTCGTCTTCATCCAGGATATGCATAAATAATGCAGCCATCGTGCAGCTTCAACGGCACACAAATAACGTTACATGTTAGCCTGATAAGAGGCGGGCAGTGTTTCGAGATGATCCAAGTTTTATCGCTCCCGCCGTATAAACCCATACGGTGTGCATACTTTAACGTTTTTAAGAGCCGGGACAGGAGTAAACTATCAGAACACGTACTCCCCAACCGTCGATACATAAACCTTAATGTTGCTGCCAGAACTTTCTTCGCTCCCGAAGCCGATTCGGGGAAGTGTGTCCTTGCGACGTCACGTCGTCAATACCGGTGGTGGAAGTGCGCTGTGTGCCGATGTTGTGTTTCGCAGCGTTTATTGTACAACCAGTGAGCGATACCGGCGCCTGCAAGTTGCTCACTTGCAGCAGCAAAATGTTCATCCTGTCGTAAGTGCATCGATGCAATAAAGAAGAGATAACACGTGGAGTGCATCATGCTGTCGGTACGGTGGCGTGCCATGTGGAAGTGCCCGTTGTAGCCGATCGTCCGGACACGTTTCGGCGAAGGATGCTTTCGAATTCGAACCGCAGTCATCGACATCTGTATGGGTCAGCGTATATAAATATCTATGTGTGTGTGTGTGTATGTGTGCTTTTGTGTGTTGAGCACGTGTGTTTGTGTCGGTGGAGTGAAGTGCAATTATTTGCGACATGAAGTGACTGTCGCTAGTCCGCATGTTGGTCATGTCATGGCAGCCAACGTGTTGGAATTAAGGAAATGTTCAAACTTGACATTTATCGGCAGGAGCAGGAACAAATAAAATTAAGAAAAAAAACCATTCCTCTTCCTCACTCTTCATCTTGTTAGCGTCAACATGATTTCATTCGGTAGAGCTTACGCTGTAGCAAAAGGTATCTTTCTTTTGATCATTCCCGCATACCAGCTGAAGCCATTGGTGCTACATGTTTGCGATTAGTATCAGATGGGCGAGGATAGATTCTTATGCACCCCAGAAAGCAGGGTTTCAACTTTATCATCGTCATCACCATCATCATCTTCATCAAGGGCAGCATCACCGACATCGTTAGAGCTATACACGTCACAATATTTTGTGTAAAATTATGTGATAAATTCATCACCTTTTTTCGCTTCCAACCCCCCATTCAGGTCACCGTTGCTCGGGTACGCGTCGCTAGAGATTAATCGTAACGGTAGGCATCATCACCAGTTGATCCATATCGGATGAGATAAATTTTAACAATGCGTCGCACGTTCAACAATGTCCGGAAGCGTTGTATCTAGCCGTACCTTTCACCCGTGCTTCTTTTGGCGGCATGCTACGCCCCGAACGGGACGGTACCATAAATTAGGCTTAGCTATGTTCGCTCGTCAGCACGAACACTTTTCTTGGGTTATCACTCACAATGACAAATACGACACTAGTGCAGCTTCAGCAAGGCGAATTAATGCTCATTTTATCGTGTTTCTGGTGCGAAGGGTGGCAATGAATATTATCATTTGGAGTGATAGTACCTCACGATGTCTGCCGGGAAAAATACGCCACTCAACGACTTATCAGGCGACGCAATGTAACGTCTGCAAATGAGAAGTGTTTAAGCGTTTTTTGAATGTAGTTCTAATGGAAGAAGTTGTGGAGTATGTGATTCGATCTGCTTCTTGACTCTATAGAGAGGAATGTAGAGGAAAATATGAGTATAAAGAAAGGTAAATGAATTAATAAGTTTTCATATATTCAGTAACAAAGTCCAAAGTTGTTAGGTAATACAGTTTGATCGTTTTTACCAATACTTGTATAAATAGCAAATAGCCAAAGCTTTGAATCATTGCAATTAAATTTAAAAGATTCTTATTGAAAAGGATACGTTTTATTATTTTACTTTGTATGTTTCTTATTTCTTTTATTTTTGATTTTTAATTTCGAATGAATTGTTTATAACTAAACTGAATCAAAAAGAACATTTTCAAATCTCTAGTAAAAAATATATACTTATCATCATCAGATACCATGCGCCTCCATTTGATAACTGATAGAATAAAACAACAATTGTTATAATTTTACGCAAAAGCTTATTGTTTCATCTTTGAAATAGCCTTGTAATAACTGAAAATCATATCAACAATTGAACTGGTTAAAATAAGTGAGTTAAAAGGAAAATAGTGAAGCATTATTTGAAAACAATATTACAATATGGAACTCAACACTAGTTTAAAACAAACAAGCAAATTTTGAAAAAAGGTGAACAAGTGATTATCAATCATAGTCACTCGAACGGTCGCAGTAAAGTTGAAACCGTCATTATGGCGGTAGTTCTTGTGTTAAATAAGTACTGAATAGCAAATACACTATGCTTAGGCCGATGCTACCTATTGAAAAAAAAAACTTAATCAGTCAGTTTATGATCCAACCGAACATCTTATGTGCTTGATTTTTGGCTTATGTTTTATGAACTATTAGTTCAGTTTGGTTTTATTTTTATGATTCTTATTCTAATCTAAATGTCACGGGAAATAGGTAAGCAAGTAACAAAAAAGTTGAAAGGTTATATTGTAAAATATACTACACGCATTACTTCTGTGCGAAAATAATACTGTATTATTGAAAATTCCACCACTATCCAACACAACATTCACTTAGAACGACTTATTTAACAAAGTTTAAGTGATTAAGGTTAAAATTACTAAGTAACATTAACGACTTCCCAGATACAACAAGTCAAGCATTAAATTACCAGCTAGACCACTATGACAAAATGAATGCTTAAATATTGACTACAGTTCAAACGAACAATTCTTATGCATGTTTTGAAGCTCTTAGAAGTTCTCTTTGTATGTTAATTATAGTAATTCCATCAAAATATTAAAAACAAAACGATTAGTTTAGCTTAAACGACTAGAAACCAGTTCTTTATATGCTCATGTTTTCTTTTCGGCGATCTTCCAATAAGATCGAAGAATTTAATAAAGCATATTGAAGCATCGATCGTTTATGGAAGTTGCAAAATAAGCTACAGTTTTGGAAGTTTATAAATAAGAAAAAATATCAATTTGATTATGCATAAAAGTTCTAGAATATTTATTCCCCCAAAATGTAATGTGTAGTTTATTTTAATATGCAACAGAACATATGTTGTTCATTTATTTTCTCTAGGATTAAGCTGAAAAACAACATTACAGTCTATACCAAGGGTATTTCACCAGTATTTGTGATGGTCCGTTAGTTTAAATAAATGTTTAAATCATTTCCGTTTCAAAAAACTGTTTTTTACGTGTTGATTTAAATTATGAAAATTTGCCCAAGTTTGTAAAGTTCGTGAAGTTTTTTTTTATTATCTGACTATAATTCTCCTACTTTTGACAACACATGAGTAGCGTACAAAACAGCCTTTTTGTTATTTGAATCGAGATTCACTATATTCAATAATATGTTATTTTTCGCAGGTTTTAGAATAACATCTGATAAGGATTCGCAAATATATTCCTGTTGCCAGGAAAAATAGACCCAACATTCTGCGAACGCCACACAATTTTCAACTGATGGACAATTATGGCTGATATCAACTGATCTTTTTAACAGCAAGCATTCTATTTCCACGGAGTGTTGTGAGACGCAACTCGACACTAATTAGTCATTGGCTGAATGATAACAGTGACGAACCTTTGCCGTTTGTTTAAATTGACTCACGCAAAGGGTGTTCACATTGGCACCTGTCGGGAATGATTATACACATATTTAATCTCTAAATTTCTACCCCTGTCAGCTCACATTACTTCTTGCCGCAGGGCTGCCACGTTGCGGCTGTTAATCTCATAATGCTGTCAAAAATACACATCACAACGAAATGATGGGCCTAGCGGGATGCCCACACAGAAGTGTTAGTTAATAGGCATGACAACCGATTATGCTCTATCTAAACATTTACGTACTAGAATCAAAGAATGTAAGAGGATTTGATTTTGTCATAGATCCAATTTGTAGGCTCACCATATCGACAGTACCGCAAAAGTATTGAATATGGCATTAACATGTAGCAGAGAGAAATAACGATTGCTCAAACATGTTGGAAACAGGATGCATCAGGAGTATAAAAAAGGAAAAAAAAATCAATTTACTTAGAAATGGAATGTATCAGGAGTATAATAAAGGAAAAAATCAACTTACTTAGAAATGGAATTGTAGCAGTAAAGCTCTTCACCCATGTGCTCTCCGTTTTTTTTTTTTTAAAGCGCGTTTCGAACTGAATCGTTTGTCATGTATGATGTATTTCTCATCATCTTAAATGTATGTAAATTTCCGCTTTCATGTTTTCTTTTCCAGCAGCCTACACGTAGTCTATTACATTCCTCGCACAATTGTACCTGTCAGTTGGGCCGAGTTTTCACCGCGTAAGGTGGCATCGTATTCCTCCGTCTGGTAAAGGTATGTCAAGGAGCGTCCGCTTCCTTTTGCCATAAGTGCAGCGTAATGCCACATAATCCATTCTCGCCCGACGGAGGTACCCGAGCGATCATACTCAAGGTGACGTATCGTGACATTCAAACTGACACAAACCATCAATCATGGGGCCCACGTAAACATATGCTCCCTACCTTCTGGCGTGTCCACATTGCTATCCTGCTGG
The DNA here is from genome assembly GCA_000349105.1 of Anopheles epiroticus. Classification (NCBI taxonomy): domain Eukaryota; kingdom Metazoa; phylum Arthropoda; class Insecta; order Diptera; family Culicidae; genus Anopheles; species Anopheles epiroticus. The sequence continues at coordinate 44,773 of KB671786.1, read as the reverse complement.
ATGCTGCCAGGACACGGCTTTTTGAGTGAGCAAAATATGAAACCGGAATAATCGTTACGTACCGGTGAGGCTGCGTGAGCAAGGGACGAGAGATTTTTCCAACAGGATAAAAGAAGAGTTTCTTTCATTTGATAGCGAAGCTTGTCGACGTTGGTTGCGTTACACGGTGGCTCTGGTAGAAGTCGAGTTTGGGCTGGGCGGAAGCAAGAGTGATCGCATACAGTTGAAGCACGATACCGATACATGGCGTAAATGTGCCCTAGATGACAAAGCATAAATCATAAAATGATGTACGCCTCCAACATCAACGGCGACAAAATAATCATGATCACGAGGTTTATCACCGGTGTAGAAGCAATAACGTCAATGCCACCGGAGTGTTTGATGCTTGCAAACGGTGCCATGAAATAGAAGGAAGGGGTTTCCTTTTTTTGTGTTTTGTTTGTAACCGTAGGAGAAAATTCGCTGACTCCTCTCGGCTAAATGGTTGCGCCAGGAGCGGTGCCAACTAGTGGGCTTTTGGTAATATTATAGCTTTTTGGAAACGTGCTTTGTGTAATTTAATCATCCTCATAACTGGAAAGAACGCTGCTCTAGAAGTTTCAAAAGGCAGGAACAGATAAATAATATTAATTTTACATGGTGGACTTTGTAAATGTATTTTAAATAATTACGTAATAATTACGTAATTTAAACAATAAAGGAGGATGATAGCTTTGCCGTTCCTACGGAAGAAAAATTCAAAAAGATGATTTAAATCATCTTTAATAAAACTACAATCATTTGGTAATATCCCTTACAAAAAAAAAACAAAGGTGAAGAATTATCTAAAACCATCTAAAAAGAAATGTTTACAATTATCTCTAAATGAGTAAAGCTATTGAGTCAACTGCAACTGCTATTAGTTTATCTTGTGAATCAAATTTATATGGTTTAATTAGAAGATTTATGATAATAAGTTACACAATTCCTCTCATCAGAATATCCTTAAATACTACTTAGTGCTCATTTCTAGCTCTTCACTTGTTAAGTATGCAGTACTTAAAAAGTAGTATACAAAAAGAATCTTAATCAATCGAACAGTTGTGTGTCTAGAGTGTTCAACGCAACGCCGCCATCTAACACCGTCCGCCCGCCATGGTGAATGGTGCTGCGTAATGAGCTTAACTGAAAAGCAGGAGAAAACTATGACTTTTATGGTTGCAATGTATCCGGGTTCCAGAGCGGGCATATTTGTCAGTCACAGCAAGAGGAAAATGATATCTCATTAGCTAGTCAAGTTTTCTTGCATGCGCCACGCACGCTCTTCGATGACTCTTCTGCCATCGTCATTTTATGATCCGTGTACAGTCTGTTCAGCTCGGAAAGGGTCCTACAGTAATGCACATCAGTTCAAGCAGCCTTTGACTTGGCCGCGAAAGGGACTGCGACGCGAAATTTCACTCTGATATCCTTTATCACCTCCCATATCACATCATTCCGCCTCCACACTCGCTCCACCCAGCTGTTAGCAAGCTCTGATGATGGGTGCGAACGACGCCCGCCCGCTTCTTGACAGACTGTCAACTCAACCCTTACGATGACTTGACTCAATTTTCGCACACTGCGTGCTGCAGTGCCGCGGCAAAGGCGTGAGGGGTAAGTGAAATCCTATCACTTTCCCTGAGAATAACTTCCTCCTGATATTAGTTTACTTGTTTCAAGCCAAAGCCGTTGTACCGTATCGCGTTTCGTTGCGTATGCGGCACTGGCGCAAGGCATTTTCCGAGACCGTAGTCGCGTGTGCGTATGTTGTCGCTTGACGGTGCAAGTAACTTGGGGAGGTTTTGGGCCGTTTAAGAGATTGGCTTTTGTAATTGAATCGTTTCGCGAAGCGTTGGGTCGCTGGCGTTAGGGGTGGAAGAAAGTGTAGAGAAAAGAAACAAGAAATCTGCGTTGCTTAAATACGATACACCCCGTGCTGGGATGAATTTCAGTGCCTTGTTAATTAGTTCAATATACGCGGTGTATCAAGTTGCGAGAATGTTTTGGATATTTTCCTGTACGCACGCCGGCAAGGACGGAAACGTTAATGTGCTTGAAACCAATCACGAGCCGCTAATGTACCGCTTAATAAATGTAGGTTATATTAGCGGTACTTGAGCAGGAATTGAAAGAGCTGCTTTATTTTATGCACCGCGACGCTCTGAGTAGTGCTGTTTTGCTAGTGTTTATTAAATAAGTTTTGTTAAGTGTTTTTTTGTAATATTTAGTTTAAACTCTAAATAACTTTTTCCTAGTTTTCTTACAAAAAAATATTAAGTTTCATCATACGAAAACCTGACATTCAACCCATTTCCAGTTAGGTCCATTTTCATCCAGTTAACTTTATCTGGCTTCTTTTATTCTAATGCATCGGTTTTCGCGTGACAGTGTCCTTTTGCAGATGCAATGTAATGTATTGTTTCCCTTGGGATCTTTCATTATACATTTCTTCTCCAGGTTGAATAGCTGAAATATTACGCACGAGACAAATGAGACAAATTTAAACTTGAAAAATTTAAAAAGAGCACTTCAAAAAGGATTATAATTACAGGGGTAGCTGTCTAAATTTTGCATCATTTTTCGTTTGTGATCCTTTCTCTGCGTGCGGTAACTTTTGCACTGGCTTTCGGTATTAAAATGCTTT
>KB671786.1:0-37465 GCA_000349105.1 Anopheles epiroticus | reverse complement strand
AACCTCACCAATCAGTTGTACTTTCTTTTGTGAGATGCGTAATACTATAGATGCTTATTATACACGCACTTAATCTTATTTTTAATATTCCTTTTCTTCTTCGGTGGCACAACAACCCAGTAGGGTCAATGTGTTTTGGCTCTTTCTGTGACTGAGTGTACCCATTCATAGCAAGATTGTTAATCCTGCGTATGGACGGTTGTGACTTAGTGAAACCATAGAAGAATAGTTAATCCTGCGTATGGGCAGCGGCAGTTGTCCGAATGGGATTCGAAGTAATGTCGGGTCTGATTGTTTGAAACAATCCTACGCTGCTACCCATGAGACCACCGAGACGCCCCTTGTTTTAAATGTTGGTATTAAAAATTTGTATAAAACGTTTTGAGTATTTTATAATGTAGATTTCATTATTGTGAATAGTATTTTGACATTAATATTTACTCTACCAATTTTTTTTATTTACCGCTGTTTGAGTTGATCTTTGACTTTTACTTTTTTTGTAACAAGAAAAAATGTAGTACAGATGGCTTTATAAAAGATGACTTAAAAAATCAGCACAACCACAAGTTTCAAAAATTGAGAATATGCAAGCAAAAGTGTAATGTGAAATATTTTACGTACACGGTTATGCTAGGAATTTTACAATCGACGTTCTATGTGTACAAATTACTAATATCCATGATAATTAAAGAAATACATACATAACACGAAGATCAAGCAACGTAAAGAAACTTTAAGAAACTTGACAATACGAACAGCTACATAAAGTACTCTCTCATGAATTTCTGATAAATACGATTTATTTATTTTATATTGGCATTAAATTTTCATTTAAAAAAACACAAAAAAAATGTCATTATTTACGAATGAGCAACGTTAAAAGCGACAGCTACCAAAACACCTCGAACGCTCTCACACGTGTTATACAATAAACAATTGCTAGCTAAGTTCTTTGTTTCGAGGCAAAAGTTAAGATCCAATTTTACAAACATGCTGCTACTGTGTTCTTCTACACCGAACTTGTTGTTTCAGTTTCCTTTTCACTATCGCCATCCGGAATCAACCGGACCTATCAAATCAAACTTGTCCAAAAATATCAAAATCCTGCCCACGGCAATGGCCTCCCGAGGCTCATCTTGAATAGCTCCATCACATTGCCGTTTACCAAGCTTGCAGCTTGGCGGGGTGCCGAAGCAACTGAAAGTTTTTCCTCTTTTGTCGAAACGAAACCATTGCAAAAGTTGGCCTCCGGAAGACCACAGTTCCGTTTCCACACTCTCTTTCCCGGCGACAGTATACCTCAGTTTGCTATGCAGTGTTTTGGGAGGCGAGGAAGGAAAGAGTTTTGGCCACGCCGGAGCTGAATTTTATTCGGTTGGAATTTTCGTCAAACCGTCGTGCCAGTGCCTACCGTTCGTAATGATGGCGCTAAGGATGATACCGATGATGGCCCGAGCTGGTGGTCGGGCACAGGACGACGATGCTTCTGATGATTATGATGATGAAGAACAATCTAATTAAGCCTGCCTCATTTTACGCTTGTGGGACGGGAACCAGCAAGCGAGGGGGAGGGGGTGGTTCGGAGGGATCTCTCGCTACCTTCCTTGTACCCAGTGAGACAAGACTGCGTGGTTGGGGAGTGTGGAAAAATTGGGTTACTTTAGCCAGAGTTTTATGTTAAGTGCTTCTTTTGAAGTGGAAGAACCTCGAAGCCCAGTCGGCCCAGCCGGCTTCGGTGGGGGTTCTAGTGAGGTGTGAACAGTTTTTCTCTTACCGGTCGATCATTGAGGCTGGAATGGGTAGGTGGAAAAGTTCTCAAATGAAGTGCAAAATGGAGAGTATTAACCTTAACCTACGCTCAATAGCCTCACTGTTTTGTGGTTTGACATGATGTTGTTCTGTTTGGTGGCATCAATCAGTTAGCGAACAGAAAACAGATTCTATACAATTATTGTTTGTTGTTTTACTTATGATTAAACTTAACATATCATAGAACTCTAGGTTGTATGAGCACATAAACACATTGAATTGGCAAACTGTGTTGATATTGTTTCATGAAAATTGTGTCCATCTGATTGTTATTCGGCTCTTAATGTTTTTCGACAGTTACTCACATAAACCATCGTACCACAACGCGTGCCGGTACGTGTCAGATAAATGAAACTGTCTGCATACGAACAGCCGTAGGCCTTTATGAACACGCGCAAAGATTACGAGCATTTCCTTTGGGTCTGGGTGCGTAGCGATACGTGCGTTTCGGTCAAAATCTTTTCCCATCACGGTGCCGACCGTATGATTTCGGAATGGGAAAGAAAACACGCAAAACAAATCGATGCTGCGAGTGTTGTAGAATTATAAACAATCGATTGTATCTGTATTCATATGAAGGTGAAATGTTTCAATTGAAATACTTTGACACGCTACTCGTTAAGATACGATAAGTAAAACACAATTACCATTGTTTTTGTCAATAAGACAACAAACGGAGCTTGTAGAGCGGGCTCGTTGATTATTGTTTTTGTGATTTATATGTTTTGCTTCTACCAGTGGTGTGTGTTTGAAGTGATTGATTAAAGAGAGGTTTTAATAATTAGCTTTACGACCACAAGGTACACCAGACATGATTCACTGTTTATGTTAGCACTACCAAAGATTGAAAGATAATATGTATTTATTGCGGTACAAACAGTGTTAATTATATTATCATTAATATGCAAAGTTTGTTGATTTATTTTTCGTGCACGTTATTGGATTTCAACCATGTTGAAAAATTGATTTTGTGTAGAAAAATCTACGGTTTTACATTCAAGTTATGAACGAAGGAAAATAAATTTTAAATTCACTCACGAAGAAGTGTGTCATTGAAGTTTGCTTGAAAACAAGAGAATGTAATGACAAATTTATCTTTCCTTCTTTGAATTGGCTTGATGGTACACTGTCCTATGCAAATAAAATAAGCGACGCAGTTTTGCCAACGGCAGTCTTGTTGTTTTACAAAAATGAGCGGGTTAAAGCTTTTACTTTTGTTTGCTAACTCGACACGGCACCTTTGCGAGGCCAACTCGTTTTTGACTGAATTAAGCTTTTTTTCTCTTTTCCCTAGAACAAGCTAAACAAAATGCGCGAAAAATTGAATTGTCTACATACAGTACGGAAGGTGTTTCTTTCTTTTCAAGAGATTTTGAGCACACAAAAGAAAAAAAAACAAAAGTGTAGACACTTTGTGAATGTTCTTCGCCAGAGCAACGCTTAGTATGAAGGTTGTCTTTACGCTTCATCTTACTTTTCCGTACTTACTGTGCCGTCGCTTCGGGAAGTACAGCAACAATTCGATCGAATCGGACAATCGGAAAAGGAAAACTCTTCCGTGCTCGTTTTGGTTCCTTTAACTTTCTTCCCGAATCCATCGCAAAGGGCGAGGGTAGAAGCAATGGCGTCGGCGAGCAGTGGGTTTTAAATTGAATCTAAAGCTTTTTAGACGCGTAGCAGAAAGTATTGTGCTTGAGTTTTTATTTTCATGGAGCTGGCGAATGAAGATGCGGTGATTTGATCACCACAAACTTATTCGATTGCGAAGCACTTAGTTGCGGTACTTGCTAAAGAGCAGTGCGAATGCTTTACCTTTCTGCAATTGTTTCAAGAACGGTACAAAACGATTCTATGGCTCTGAATGTCTGTTCCTTAGTAAATCTACCATGGCATGAGAGTGAGTCAATCGAAATACTGCAACGTGTATACCTTTTTGTAATGATAAAATAATTATTTCAGCTTCAATTTATAATTTTTCATTCCTAGCACTGCAGTTTATATGAACATAATTTTATCGCTTGTCTAAGACAAATAATAGAAAAAAGTTTTTTATAACAGTTACATATGCCTCCAGCAGTAGATGTAAGCTGAATTTAAATTAAGTATGCTCATTCAATATCTAAGTATTATTTTTTCTACAAGACTTTTGCCTTCCACGTTTCACCTTTCATTATAACTTATGTTACTCTTAAGCTTATTTTTATGTGTGGAGTGAAACGTATTTTATATTTGATTGCATAAATTTGTGTCTTTCCTTGTTTCTTTTTTTCTTTTAAAATATCCTTTATCTGGATGGTTCCGAAAACTAGGAGAAATTGACAAAGTAAGCTGTCCAAAAATAATGCTCAAAAAAGAAACAAATTAGCTTAACTGCGTTCTGAATTCAAGAAACTACTGTGTAAGAAGGATCTCTTACTCGGTTGTGATCTCTTCCCCAAATTCTTGTAGCTGTTCATTGCCTCACCCCTGATTTCCCCTTTATTGAGTTCCAAGCCAAACGCTGTTTTCGGGGAAAGAACGAATGCATAGAGTCCTGCTGTTGAATGCATTCGTGTGCACGCTAATGCGCCTGCGCCAGGGATGCTGTAGTCGTGTGTTTTCTCCTGCGCTTCCCCTTGCTAAGGACAATGATTTCCATCGCTCGATAAACGAGGTCTCGCCGGTTTGCCGGTTGTTTGATATCTGCTTCTCTCGGCACATCTGTGACCGGGTGCAATAACGAATTCTTCCGACGGTTTAGATTGTGTCCCAAACTTCCGAACAGAGTCCTTCGGAGCCGAACTGCATCCGGACGAAACGTTCGTGTTCAGCCGAAAGGAAGCGATTGGATATTATCTGTCTGCGTGGGTCCCGAACTGTCACAAGGATGTTGGTAAATAGCTTTGCTTCGCCAAATTCCTTCAGTCGCCTCGTAACGCTCACCGCCGTTGGGAATGTTTTTGAGGAGCACGCATCGGCATCGCGGAGGCTGATGCGTTCCTTGTGATCGTGGTCCGACCTCGTGCACTTAGCAGGACGCTCGATGCACATTGAGGCAAGCAGTACAAGTGGAAACGCGGTATTTTCGGTGACATTTCGGCGTGGTTAGTTTAACAACGGGTGTTCGCTATTTGCATGCGTGCAATGAAAATGCATCGACAAAGAAAGACGGGATGAAAATACAGCATTGTGTCCGTGCTTGTTTGTGCCGTCGTTTGAATTTTCGTTTGTGAGAGTGCGTATGTCTGGTTTGGATGTGTGAGTGTTTGTGTGTAAAAGAGGGTAGATCGTGAGTATCAGAAATTTGCTCCACTGTTCTCCCCTGTTTTTGTGTACGCAGTTTGGATACCATCATCATTTGCATCCTTCTTTCGTTTTCGCTTTAGTGCTGGTTGATTTGGCTTCACTTCCCGCCGAGAGAACGCTAGAACGGGGTCGAACAAGGGAAGACAAAAAGTGCATCCTCATCGCATGCCATCCTACATCATTGAGCTTGATGCGTCCGTCCTAGCTATCGCGCATAAATAGCAATGACGGTAGTTTACGCTGATGACGCCGTGATTTGTGGCTGCCGCTGCCTTTTAGTCTTTTGTAGGTGCTTTTCAGTATCTCATCCCTGGTTTTCGTGGACTTTAGTCTATTTTTTGTGAATGGCTGCTTTTTCATTGTTTTTTTTTATCGTTTCGTTTTGATTTGCTGCAATTCTTTTTCGATTTTAACTGTTTTGCTACATTTTCTACGTTTGCTGTCGAAAGCAAATACCTATTTACGTACAATGCACAATTGCTGCGGGGAATGTGAGATCAGGGGAATGTGGAGAGTTGGCATGGGAGTGGATGAAAAATATTTTAAAACTGAACGAGAGTGAAATTCACCGAGAACCGAAAAGTTGCTCTTGTGCATGGCGTGTGAACATGAGGAATGATCATATCGAGACAAAGAAAGTAATACATACACGCGTGTTTGTTCGCCACTGCACCGGCACAAGTGAAAAAGTCGTTGGGAAACATGCATATCTACTGTATGGAATGCGACGGAAGGAAACGGCGAACCGCCTATCATAATTGTTTCCGGAACCAAATCTATGGCAAGACAGTGGGAATGGTTCGGCGATTGGTGGAAGTGAGCAAAAAAGGTTTATGTTTTTATTTTTATTTTGCTATTATCGTGTTCTGTGTGAATGTGTGTGTTTGTGTTGATGTGAGCGCAGAGGGGAAATTAATTACAATCCGGCGAGACTGCAGGATAAGCGTTTGTGTTTGATTTTAAGTAAAAAAAAATACGTAAACGCAATGCAAAGAGAAAATGCACCGCTTGTGCCAACGTACGCGGGATTCTCGCAAGTGAAGTTTAATTGAACAAAATGTTGTTTGTTTGGCTACAGTGCTGCGATCCACCGAAACGATACACTGGTGTACGGATTGCAGTGTAGTTGATGGTAAACAGCAGAGAAAAATAGAAAACGTAATACTAGATAGACGCAACCGCAGTTGTTATTTGAATAGTGTGCGTATTCTGCGAATATTTATTTAATTTCGTTTACGATGCATTGCAGAATTCATTGGTGAGTGCAGCAGAAAGCAAAATAAAATGTAAGAAGTGAGAAATACCATAGTGAACAGGTTATTACTCAGTGTACATTAACGTGGATACAATCAACTAGTGCAAGTGCAAGGAGTTGAAAAAAAGGAAAATTACAAAAATATTATAAATATGTTAAGTATATTGGAAATGTAAAAATAACAAGGTATGTTAAAGAGGTATTTTTTAGATTTGCGGTTTGTAAAACATTTTTATATATTAAATAGCTATCATTATGGTATGGTTTCTACTCAAGTGCTTGGAAAAATGCCTAAAACACATTTCACAGACAATATATTCTACATTACGTATGGTTTTGTGAAATTATTAATATTTATTTCGTTATTCTTATGTTTGCACTTCTTGATTTGAAATATAAAAAAACACTTATAAGTCCTAAAGAATGAAAATGCTATCCTTTCAAAGTTATTAAAACTCATAGGTTGTAATGGTGTCTTTAATTCTTATTTTGATTCCGGAAAGTATCGCTTTAGAGATTAGAGTTTCATACAATCACGTTTCAGAGATTCGAGTTTCACACAATCACAATTTCGATGTTGAATGATGTGGGCTGTCAACATCAAATTATTGGTCCTATTCAAGAGAGCTATCGGTGCTTAATTAACTAAACAAAAATATTTATGTACTTGTGCATATTGTTCTTCATAACCTACAAAGAAACATTGCTAAAATTGGGAAATTGCATCCACCCGTCTTATGGTGGTTTCCAAAACGGTGGACCATAGACCTCATATCATACTAATAAAGGATAAACTAATGGCCTACTTGATCAATTATTAGTTATTTTCGAGGATATCTGCGGATGGCTGTAACAAGACACGTAGTTTGGTTTTCAGTAGAACTGCTTTCCCTTGTGTAATAAAGACAATTCTTCTGTATGTACTTCTGTGTAGAATAAGCAGAAAAACTTCATTAGAACTACTGTTGTGAAGTGGTTTTTGGTTGGTTGGTGGGTTGGTTGTATGCTCAGAGAGTTCATTGTTATGTGTTTATCAATTTTTGAGCCAGTTCGATGATCTAGTGGTAATGGAGTAAACCTGTCATATGGCCCGACATCGAATCGAATCCCATTCGAACTGATGCCAAACCACCCCCTCCCCACCTGCGCAGGATTAACTATCCTGCTATGTCTACGCTGAGTCATTGAAAAAGCCAAAGCACTCCAGTGTTCTGGTAGGCCTAGTCCACTAGGAAGTTGTGTCACACAAGAAGGAGGAGAAGTTTAACAATTTTAAGTGATATAGTCAATCGCTTTTGATAATCACAAATGTGCTATTGTTGATAATAATAAACTAGTAGTGTGAACATTTTTATAAAATATTTATTAACCATCACCTGTTTTTTCCTTCCTGCCCTGCTGAGTGCAGTAACCCTGGATTAGTCGATTGTATACTAATGCTTCGAAGTAATGTTAGGTAACATAGGATCAAGGTGTCGGATTCAATCCTTGCTATCATGATAATATTCTTTTGTTGTTCAATATAAATAGCCCGGCTGTATTGCAAACGATATTGATTTAATATAGAAAGAATCGTGAGAAGTGTAGTAATTTTGTGTTGAAACACATTTGCTGAAGAGAAGCAGCACAGGAAATAGAACAATAAATGCTCTTATAATTAAATTTGTTTACGTTAAAAATATGGTTGAAATAAAATACTAAAAGTGTTTAAACACAGGGGCCTATGAAGCATCAAATAGAACCACAGATAGATATAAAAGTCAGTATTCTGTATGACCTCCTCAACAAAAGATGAGTATATTAATAGTAGTGAATGATCAGAAAACATACCAATTTTCACATTCCCCAGTATTATTTTTAGGTTACTATAGATTTTTTTATAAATGGATCGCAATCCACAGCCATAGAACGGTTCACATATGCGAATCTAACCAACATCATCCTAAATTATTGTCTGATTAATATGAACAAAGCTGTTTAGAGTCAAAACTATTCCTACATCAATCTTTTGAAAAAAAAGAAGCGTGTCAAAAAAATGCATTTCGTCATAACAATTTTGTTTTATAGATGATTAAATGTATAACTCTATGGTTTAGTAGAAAACGCGTCGACTTCTTCAGGATCTGGACGTAGATCGATTCCAATCTTGATCAAATATTGGTTTTGTTTCCCAGAATACAAGTACACAAATATCCTATAGCTGTAGACTTTACCATACATTGTGTTGCTGATGGTTGTTTTGTCCGAATATTTGAATACAGCTTCGCGTTTTGGAGTCTTTTTGCATCGCCAATCGTCTCGAGAATCGGTCTTTGATTTGCGTTACGCTTTTTTGTGTTCATCCTTTACAAAACCAAAAAAAAAATCTCAGTTTGCTTAGCCTAAAAGTGTAAAAACAAGTAATACTTATTTCTGTTCCTACTTCTACAAAGACCTAAAAGATTTCCTAGCCTTGCCTCAAACAAAGTGCCATGATCAAATTTTTATTTTAGCACTAACGGTATGAAGATCATTTATGGAAAAAGCAACCAAGTTGATGTTCCTTGTATTGGATGTTCTCAATGAATCGATAGCTGGTAGCTCTATGTTTATTTTCAAAACAAAATGTGTATGCTGCATTGAAAAAGACCACTAATTGCTTATCCCTATTGGCTGACTATTGGTTCCCCCAAAACAGAATGGTGAGAGTCGATAGTTGTGTAAGGGAGGAATTGACCTCGGAAGGAATGAGATGTCGCTCAGGTTCCAAGTGTCACCATAACATTATTTTAGAGTCAATAAAATGTTATGGGCCTTGAGGTCTTACTTGTGCAAAAAAAAAGGGAATTCGTGGTAGTTTTTGTTCAAAAACATAACATTTGCTTGCTAAACTGATGTGTGTTTCAATTGTACAATTTCCATTATGAAAAAAGCGTTCTTAACATTACCTCCTCCTTATTTTACATCACCAGAAATGCCATATCTGTACAATTATTATTTGTACCCTTATCAAATATCCATAAGGCCTTAGGAGAAAGGTCATGCTTCTCAAAAAAAAAATACATTTAGTAGGGACTGTTTTAACAAACAAAAAGCAAGTTGCATGTTATAACCAAGAATTTGGCTCATGCCACAATCAAATGACAAAAAGCCGCTGGGTGAAATCAATCCAGATTTTCAGTATCTTAAGAATGAAAAGATATGTGTATTAGTTTTGCATTAACAGCTGCACCTTACCACCTTGACGTCACCGCGATGTGAAGTACTTGCACTATATAATTGAATTGAGTATCTTGAAACTACTGAAAAGAAGTTAAATGAATTGAATATGCGCTTGTAAAGTTAAGTAAAGCTGATAACAGTTGTAAATCTCAATAATATTCTAATGCGTGACTAGCTGCTGTAGTTTTCATTATATGATGAAAAAATATTTATATGCAAAACATTATTTAATGAAAATAAAAAATAACTAATTCTCTTTTGCAAAGCTTAAAATCCTGTATTTTATTCAGTTTAATATAAAAAAGTTAAACAGGGACTTCATTGAACTGTACTCCCTCGTCAGTGTGGTTTAATTAGAAAGCGCTCGAATTTAAATTCCCTCCCCTCTGGCGCCCACACATTTTACAGCAAACAAAAGGTGCTCGTAGAAGGCATTAGTCCACGCGTGTACCGTATTGACACGGTGTTAGTCCGTTGCTAGACAATTAAGTACAATTCGTTTTCACTAGGCTCAGCGTCCGGATGTTTATTCAGTTATTAGTGGTAGTAAAAACAAACATTTTCGATTATTATTCGAATACATTGGGTTGTTTATTGCACTGAAATGGAACTGGTTTAAGCACCCGGTTCTGTAGCGATGCATTTGTAGTTTGCTTCCCTTCCGTGCTTCCCTAGGACGCGCTTCATCAAACAAGCTGCGGAAAACTGCCAGCGGTGAAACAGAATTCGATAATTTCATATACGTTTTGTTGCGTGCTGCGTTATACTGGTGTTGATCGTTGTTGATATCCGAGCTTTCCGGTATCGGCTTCGCTTGCGGTGGATAGAGCAAAGAAATTTTATTGTTTTATCTGTCCCCAATTATGGAAATAAATGTAAATATAGGTTCAGCAGATCTAGCAGCAGCAATGTTGCTGTGTATGGTGAGTAGCGTTAGTCTTGCACGTGGCGTTGTGAGAAACGATGGTTCACGTAATTGCACCGCAGTCGAAAATCAGAGTTTTGGGATTGTCTGGTGGGGTTGGTAGGTCATAAAATGGGTTATATTTTACGCTGAGAGTGCCGGCATGAGCAAGTCGCGGTTACAATACGTGGTTGTAGGATCGATTTGCAATGAAACCGCAACAATGGTCTCTGTTGCCAGGTGGCCGTTAGTGGCTGAAGAGCTCTTGGTTGGTTGATGATCATGATGATGATTACGGTGATGCGAGCCTCAGACTGATGATACGAAAAGAAAAAAAACGGAAGCGTCCCGTTGTCAGTGAACGACGTGTTCGATAGATTTCTACTTCGATTCAAAATGTAACACTGCAAAACCATGTCAAAACAAACGTTGAAACATCAGATAACCCGTAGTACAAATAAATCGACATTGAGTGTCTTTTACACCACGGCAGCGCAGCGTATCTGGCAGATTGGTCACGAAGCGGTGAAATCCGGCAGAGCTGGAATTTGTAGCTGGGATAAAACTTTTTTTTACAACACCTCCATGGTTAACCCACTGTTTGTTGATTATTTCGCATCGCGCTCCCAAGCTCGTGCAAAGGGCCCATCGATAGCAGGGAGAGAAGGGCGAATGCCCCAGAATGCCATGCACATGGTATGAATAATTTAAATTTAATGCATCAAATATCGATCTTGAGCCCTGAACCCTTGGAATCGTGGGTGTTGGGTTGTGTGGTTAGGCAAGAGTGGTGATAACCAAAAGGGTTTCATTCACTTCAGCAAAATTCGGACGAGGTGCTCTTTGGCATAATTTCAAGAACGAATTCCACAGCATTCCGAACGGCAGAGAAAATAATCTTTTCTGATAGAAAAAGAAGTTGAAGAAAGATAATCACAGTTTCTCGTTGCAAAATATCTATTCAATTTCTAATTCGAAAATACCATGTCAAAACCAAAATTCCCAATTTTTATAGTCAAGTTAACTGTACCGTGCTTAATTACAAAGTCCAGAACCTGCATGCATTAATGTCAAAAAATGATTGATCATTCCGTTTTGTTTAAAGTGTGGAGGCTTGCATTCAATCAAGCAGGTTTTTTGTATTGTTTTTTCTCAGAAATGTGCGCAATGTTTCGAGCGCAAGAAATTTTGTCGATATTATTGCGGTATAATGAAAAATGTTTGGTATTTTTTAATTAATTTCCTCCGCCTGTATCCCACTGCTGCGTGAACTCAAAACAACGCGTCATTGATTTTTTTTCTTGTATGAACTGTGCATCTGTTGAGAAGGTTATGTGCAAAAGAGTTTTTTTTTTGTTTCGAACGGTTTGTACTTTTCTCGTCCTAAAACATTTAAACACAATACATTAAACTAATTGGAAGTAGTGATGCGCGTTCCGAGATGAACCTGGTAGGTTCGTTCCGTTCCTTAAACGGAACGATCAGACCTAGGTACAAAATTTTGAACCTGGTAGGTTCAGCTGGAATCTCAGAATCGGTAGGACCGGTAGGTTCGGTCGCCACTGTAGGTTTAATTTGCATGTATGGCCATTGGAATTGCCTAAAGTTATGCAAGCAACAAATCAACCACATTGCACCCCCCCCCCGTGATGAAAGGTTTGCGGAATGGTTGGAAATGCATCCAACATATCAACCTAATTGCACCGCCCCCCCCGTGATAATAGTTTTGAGGAGCGGTTATGAAGCATGGCCATAATTCTTGTGCCAATCTACTACCATTTCACAAACCTTTGCCCCATCTCAGGTTCAATTAACCTACCCGTTGCGTTCCGTTCCTTTTCCACAAAAACCTACTTCCGTTCCGTTCCTAATTATTGTTCAATTTCCCATCGCTAATTGGAAGGAAGAGCGGTGTCAAACATATTTTAAGTGTGATAAAATTGCCATGTTGCCTCTTTTTTAAAACAGTTTAGAAAATCATTGATATGGCTATTGCATTGCTTTGCTATGTTCTGGATTTAAAAACAAACCCATTGGAGATGATTTGCAGAAGCCCTGCTAACAGTTTCATACACCGGAAGCAATCCCCCTCGAACAGTATGGTACCGGATCCATCTTAAAGTGATCTGATTAAAAATATCTCTTCATCGATTGAATCCGATTCAAAGGGAAAACACCATTTGTGCCGGATGCCATTTCACGCTTCGCATCAACTCCGGCACTGCGTCACCTCGGGGGAAAACTACAAGCTAAGCTGCTGCGCCACGCCATGCGATTTATGAAATATTCATAAACTCTCCGGCTGGAAATCCTACGTAAACGGGCACGTACGGCACGGTGGAAGCTTTCCGATTTTGCTACCTCGACCAGTTGCCCGCTGCTCCCCGTCGCCCACCGCCGGAAGATATTTAAACCTTCACATTTACATATGTAAGCGAACGAAACCGATGTTCTTCGAATTGTGTTTTCATGTCCCTTTCTGTATTCGGAAAACGAGTGATATTTACGCTCGTTTTGTTTTAGCAAAACCCCTTTAGTGGAATCGATTTCGGATCGTCCCATTTCTTGCAGTGAATGTTTGAAATCAAA
Source organism: Anopheles epiroticus (assembly GCA_000349105.1). Taxonomy (NCBI): domain Eukaryota; kingdom Metazoa; phylum Arthropoda; class Insecta; order Diptera; family Culicidae; genus Anopheles; species Anopheles epiroticus. The sequence goes on along the minus strand of KB671786.1, from coordinate 24,422 downwards.
TTCATTCCGAAGAGTTTCAGTTTGAAAAGCAATCCAGACCAACATAGTCGGGTTCTTACCAACAATCAAATGCCGGAATAAATGAATACATTTTCAACCCCACCTTTATAAGTTATCGTAGAACCAATAAGGAAAATAGATTTCCCAGAAATTTTATCATGCTTTTGATTATAGAGGGATTTGTTATCGTACCGTAATACATTTTTGTTGTATATTCATACAACTCGACAAATATATAAATGCACCAAAGTTTCGAAGTTTTTTAACATTATTCCTCGATGAAGAAGAAAGAATAAATTCCTCTCTAAGTCACGCGGTAGCTTAAAAATATTGCGAAATGTATCCTAGCTCAGGATTATTAGTGGCCGAGAAGTTGTCTTATTGCAACTTTAGTATAACCCAATCAATATTCCCCCGTCGGGTCTTAACAAACGAATGGATTTCTTGTTCTGAGCTTTGCAATTCCCAAAAATGTCAAGGTACATTAGGCTTAGGCGTAGATCTAGACTATCAATGATTATTGCAATTGATTGATACGAAAATTAAAACTTAATTTAGAACACATACAGAGTTTTAATCTCTGTTTATTATTTTTTTATAAACTACAACGAGTTTAAGGACCTAAAACAAATATAAGCAATACGGCCTGGCTGTTAGGTAGCGTTGCACCGGTCATGGCAGGAGCCGTAGTCTTTTCCAAAACTTGAACCGAGGAGATCCCAAAGTCGAATGCTTCAGTGCTAGTGTTGAGTAAGACTGACATGCGGGCCATAGGGTCTGGCCGATGAGATCAAAAATCGGAGCAGAAGTAACCCTAGAATATATCTACTTCTGAGCGGGCCAGATGGTTTAGAATTGTTACCGTGGGACGATAGTGTCGACTAGAAGATGGTACGATGCAGGCATGAATAGGTGTCTCCTGAATAGAAGACTAAGCACTTGGTTTCCTTTAGTGATAACGTGCCTTTGGATGGTTGAGCCGCGTCGAGCTGAACACCCAGAACATTAACTTGTGTTTCCCTATTAACAGCAGACTCATCGATGTAGTAGGCAGCAGAAATGGGGTACCTACCTTGGCAAAATGAGACACATCTGCATTAATAGATATGTTCCGTTAGACAATCGCTCCTGCAACAGAAGCAGAACAAATCAAGGCATTCTTGTGGAAAAGCACTTTTCGAAGGATGATAAACGGGTGTAAAATTTTTGGCATAGTCTGCATGCATGCGTGCTGCCTAGTGGTAGAACAAATGTGACATAATTCATAAAAAAAATATGAATGGACACTGTGGCACACTAAAGTGGTTTATAATCTCATTAGAAATGTGCTCATTAGCCGTAGATGAACGATCCGTAACATATGATCGCAGCAAGTGTATACATAGTCCTGGAATACTTCGGTCCTAATTTGGTAAATTTTGAAAGTAAAATTGCGTGTGGAATAGAGTGAAACGCTGTCTTCAGGTCTTTGTAGGTTGCATTGACTTGAGCACAATTTAATTTAAGAGATTAATCAATTAACTCAATGCTCCTTTAAATTTTGTAATGTATAGCTACATTATGGCCTACTGCTCAGTTTACATAGTTTCACAATTACGGGCCATGTCTCGTCTTGAACGGGAGTTGAATAAAAGATACTTAAATACCCTGTACGTTTTATAGGATACTGTTTGAAACCGTGGCTATTTTTACCTTGAGATACTGTGTTCAGTATCCAATAAAAGACCCTTAAAGTTGATGTTTTCAATTATTTCTGAATAAAATCACAACACGATGAAAGCCAGGCTAATCATTTTATCAGACTATTAAACAAATTTGTAAAAAACAATTACAAAAAACAGAGGCACTCTATTTTCACATGTATCTCCTCTTTTTACATTCACATAGTGGCTTTCAATAAATTTGAATGCACGAAGATAGATGAATACCCTAAAACTAACTTCTTGTACCTTTACATTTCTTTTCAGCATCAAACTTCCATTAGTTCTTCCATCAACGGTGAACGTAGATGTGTAAAACTTTTCGATAGCAAGGAAATGGAACGCGCCCAGCATCCGGTACGCTTAAGAACGTGATCTTTGATCTTTGGAGCAGCATAATCAATCGTTAACTCAAGATCAAGTACGCAGTGCAGATGAAAACCGGGTGGTGTGGTGAATTGTTGTGCATGTGACTTAGTGACCAACCGAATACAAAATGTTAATTCTACAGACAGTTAAGCTTATATTACTTGCCCTCAAGCTACTACCGAAGCGATTTACGCACAGGAATGTACTTTTTATGATATACTTGGTTACACTCGTCACACATGGTAAGTTCTAATAGTACTGTACTGCAATATAATTCCCTTTCCGATTTCCATTACCGGCTCCAAATCAGTAGTTTAATGAATGTTGAAAAGCTTCATTTACTGACCCGTGACTCAAGAAATCTTGAGTGGTATCATTTTTCGTCCGTTGGAAATGTTCTGTTAAGCCCAATTATACCGATTCCGTAATGAATTCGGTGCTCTACGGAACCATCTGTTGAAATTCCGTCTACTGCCTGCCTCGAAGCGTAACCGGCCACCGGCAAAAGTTTGTCAGAATTTTCTTTCGATTCCGGCACAACCTTTGCGCCGAAAGTCCAGCATCATTTGGCATGGCAGACAAGCGTCAAATGGAGCTTTGAGTGAGAGAGATTTAATTAGATTCGTTCCTTTTTTACATTCGTCTTTCACTGAACGAGGATACAATCATCTGCAACACCATCATCATTGCTCTCAAGACTATCAGCATTATGGTGAACTTCAGATTGGTCGTTCGTGTGCTTGATTTGGTTGAAATTAAATGTGCCACTTTAGTGAATGGTTTTCTAGTAATACGTGGTTTTTGAATCTAGATTCGTTTAAAACTGTTTAACACTAGATTTAATTGTGACCATGTTTGAAGTTTATAATTTCAACTGAACTGATCTTATGTTTTTTGTTTTTGTACATTTTGAAAGACAACGCAACCATAAAACATGAAATGTATAGTAGAAAGGATTTAATATTTGAAGAACTGAACACAATTTGGGGACTTCTTCATCTTCTATTTCCATTATTCGCTTATGCTAGGGGACACAAATATCAAATTAGAAGCACATAAAAACTGAAGAATGCATCAGTTTATCAACTTAATTGTAGTGCAAACTAATGTACCCATGAGGAAGACCGTGCAACTACGATGAAAAAAAGATACACAAAACGACGTTTCTCAGCAAAAACAGCATTTAAAAAACATACGATAAACTAAGAGACAAAAGGCACAAAGAGTAAGAGCGCTTGGGGTAAGATTTTCCTGAATTACCACTTTTCCGCTTTACGAAACAAAAGCAAGCAGAACGTGCCAAGCCAAAGCAATTCCCGTTATAGAATGGTAACATTTATTCATCCTAACGAACCTCTCCCGTGCACTGGCCGTCACAAGACACACGGCACATTTGCTGCTACCCATTCCCGGGTGTTTCAAACGAATGAAGCAAACGGCTATGCTAGAGGCTCGAATCAGGTGGTGATGAGGGAGGACGACACTTACGTTCGGCGGTAAGGGTTAAAACGAGGCACCACTAAAAACGGGCCGATGCCCACACCGTAGACCCGACACATACACTCACAAACGTACGAACGGGAGATAGATAGGGGGAAATATATGAATTCTGGTCGAATGCAAATGCAGAGAACATAATTTATCTTCACCAGAGTTGGGAAGGTGAAATATGTTTGCCGGAGGACACCAAAACCAAAACCTTGTGCCACTTGTTGTCTGAGCACAGGTACTGCCGTTTCACCGGGTAGACCGTACGTTCTAGAAGCAATGCCAAGATCAACGATTAAATCGTTCAAAGGTGCCTCTGATGTCTAGGTCTAGGCCGAACGACGGCCAAACGAGCTTCGGAACCTCTGATGATGCACCGACCGATGACCCTTCCCCTATCTATCTGCCTATCTATCGCTCCATCATCGTCATCTTGGAACGACCATACGCAGGCATTGGCGAGGTGAAAATTTAAAGGTAAACAGGCTTCCGTCGTTGCCTTACCGTCACTGCTTTGCCACGGTTTCACCAGCGACAAGAAGCTGTGGCAACGGTCTGTGGAGTACTATACTTTGGTTCTCTGTATCGGTATGCTGTTGGCAGTATGCCGAACTTTCGCTATGCTATGGAGAGGGCCAAGGGCCTGACGGTATGTATGGCAGGGGACAACGGTTCTGGAAAACCTGTTTGCTATCACCGCCACAATGATGAGGAGAATATTTAGTATGTACATAAATGCAGAACACCAGTACCGGCATCGACCGTATGTACTGGCGCTAACCATTGCACTGAACGGCCGTACTGCCGTCTGGGACTTCTTGTGATGTAGTTGCGTTGATTGCAGAATCACTTTTGTCGCTGAAGAGCTCCGGTTTGCTTCAGCCCACCTCGTAGGTTTTTGGCAAACAACCGACAACCGCGAAACCGTTCACTTTCCCACTTTGGGACTGAGGTTTGGCGTGTCGAACGATTCGAAAAATTATCACCTTCGTCTCGGGCTGGTAACTCTAGCTCCTTCCTAACAGCCACGTACAGAAGGAGCACTAGTGTTGCTGGGTAAAGGTCTTTTGCCACAGCAGCAACAGCAACCACGGCTTTTGACAATTATGAAACTTTTGGCTCGTTCAGGAATCTTTCGTTTGAAGTGGCTACCGCTCCCGTTCAAAATGCGTTTGGCACTTCATTAGCGAGATGGCACTATCGCTGGTGGGGAAAAATGATTCATCTGCCCATTCCTAAATGGAGTTTCTGCAGCTTGTTTGCGCTGGCACATTCGCTGGAAGATTGCAAACGCTGTCCGAAATGAAGCAGCCATGGTACCGGACATTTATAAATTCATGATGCTGTTCTTTCGGCGGTGGTTATGCAACGCCATCATAAATACTGCAGGCGGCAATTACAGGATGGCCAGCTCGAACGCTCTGCGTTTCAGCTTTTGGGGGGATGTTTTACTCTCTAAAGCTCCTCGGAAAATAATGGAATTTGAAATGCCCTAAAGCTTACATTTAAATCCGATGGTATTTCGCGTTCAATAAACGTACATGAAGATTTTTTTTTCTTTCCTATCGCTTTTGTACTGAGAAATGTTTTATTTAAATTTATGCTTTTATGTTACAAATGGTAATTACATTAAAATAAACTTTAGTCTGTTTTTTTACACATCTAATTCTAACATCATATTGATCAGCAATGTTTTGGTTGGTGCATCATTTTTTGCATTGTGTTTCGTTTTAAAGTGATGATCAAAGCAAATATTGTATAAACTTTTTGACTTTTTCGCGTAACAAACTCAAAGATAATGCTGGTCGTGTTAGGCTTACTAGACATTTTGATACCACGCTGCTAGATAGTCATTCCTGACTACGGGGGAACGTTTATGATAGGATTTGAAACATAAATAAATAAAAGTGTAGTGTTAGTATTTCGTATAATATTCGTACATAAAACAAATCGCTGTGTAATGTTATATGTTCAAGGCTTATAAAAGTCCAAACCTAAAAGCTATCAACGCTTCATGATTTTAAGTTCACACGGGAGGAGAATTATGTATGCATGATATAATGAATAAATCAGTAAATACCCGGTACAGAAAATTTTACAGTAACAGTACAATAATTGCTCTCGTGGTGTCACGGTCGATATAGACTTTGTAAAATCGAAACAAACAAAACTTGCTTTCGATTTTGTTGGTTTTATTTTACTTGCAATATTTGTCAGAAGTGATTAACCTTACCGCAAGAAATTCCATTGTACCTCTATTTATGTATACCATCTACGAACTGTCTAAATTGATCATATAGAGAATATATTATTTAGTTACAATCTGTAGACAATGAAATCCAAACGAATAATTAAAACTTATGGAACATTCATTCGGCCGAAAACATAAAACATTACAACACTGAACGGTGGATCAGCCGATCTTTGAGCGCATAAACATCGTTGAATGATCTACACATTCATGACAAGGGATCACTGGAGCCGTAGTTTGCACACCGGGTCAATGCAAGCAGTGGGCGAAAGCGCAAAGAGAGCGATGGAGCGTATAAGTCCAGTTGTTGGAACAATCGAGGGCTGTCTATATTCCCGGTGAGCAGTCCAGCGACGAACAATTGTTGGGCAATACGACGCCTGTCCCTCAGTGTATGAAGACCAAAAAGTAAAAGGCGGGCTTCATAAGATGGTCTTAGGCAATCTGGCTCCCATCGTATCAGGCGTATAGCAAACCGCGAGAGTTTTCATTGAACAGACTCCAGGCGATCAGACAGTCGTTGCGAGGATGGTTTCCAGACTACGTTGGTTCCCCCGTATTCAAGGATGGATCGGATGATGGAACATTAGATAGTCTTAAGACACACTAGGTCCTTCATATTTTTAGCCATACGCAATACAAATCCGAGGAATTGGTTCCCTCGATTAATAACTTCCTCGTTATGCTGATCAAAAGTCATTTTGGAGTCTAGCACAACGCCTAAGGCTTTAAAAAAAGGGTAGAAAAACAATCCCATGGGAGACGAAAAACAAGGAAATAATAGGGTTACTCTTACTTATACATTCTCGCGTCTAGTAGAATTATTCTCGATAGTTTATTCAATAATTTATTGAGTACAGATTTAATACGGAAGCGTTGGATAAGTATAAGTACTACCTTCCCAAAAGGAAAGACTCTTGCTATGGGTACATCAGATCACAAAAGTCAAGTCCATTTGCAACTTGATCAACAACGGTTGATGAGCTAAAAAAAAGCAGAAAGAGTACTTTTGGCAAATCGTTGGAATAAAAAGTTAGGATTTATTAAAACTATCTTAAAATGTAAAGGGCAATCTTATCACTTTAATATTGAATCTGTTTCCATGCTCTTAGCTGTTTTCATAATTATATGTACGACAAAAGGGCAATATTTCTTGATGGAGATATTATGGAAGGAGATTTTATTGATGTGTCTTTGTTATTAATTTTTTTTTAAATAGTGTTGCAAAATGACCCTCGTTTTTTTTTAATTTGCACAATCACCGTATATCTCGCTTATGTTCTTCTGAAGGGAACAAAAATGGCAACTGGGATATTTCTGCAGTATTTGGTCATAAGGGGATTTCGAATGAATATGTATTGCTAAAGGTTTCATTAAACAGTCCATCTACACAACATCTTTACGATTCCACTTTAATTCAAGCTGGCAAATTCAATCCTGCCGCTTCGATTTCAAACGAGAAAGAGATTAATGTACCGATACTTCGATTAGATCTATCAATTTAAATGCCAATTAGTGAACGACGCTCGCTTCATGGTACCAAATCGGCGAATGTTACGATGGATAGCTACAAAAGCGCGACTGCAAGATATCCAATTTCATTATCATACTTATTCGGTCACATCACAAGCCATAAAGGGTTGAGCGGGAGTGAGGATGGAAATTGTCTTCCAATGGTGGTTGATTGATGCATGAAATAATTTTGTAGCCTGAAAAACTTGCTCTTTGTCAGGTCATCGTTTGCGGAATCTTATAGTAAGCTATTGTGAAATGGGAAAAAATACAATACAGTATCGCTTTAGTAAAAGTCATTCATATTGTCAAACGTCAGACTATTTGAAAAGAAGGATTTTAAATAAGGACAATTAGCTACCAAAATACATTAGATTGCATTTAACATATCTAATACACTTGGTTTTTTGCATTTAAAAAAATAGTTGAAGGTTATTGTTTTATCCAAACATTAAGCATCTTATGTCTTCAATGATTTGAATGTATTTCCAAGGCTTTTGAATGTAATTGCTTCCACAAGCTAATAAAAATCAACCGCTCTGACAGCAGATTTGCCAAAGAAATATTTGCACTCTATCCAACTGCATTTTTTCTCGTGCATCTTGTAGTGTTGTTTTGTTTTGCTTTTCAAATATCTTTCAAGAACCGATTGTTTAGCCACCACTAAGGCACACTTGAAGCACAACAGCACAAAGCGTGACACAACAGTTGTGAGTTTGGTCTGCTTTATTTTTTTCTCTCTCTTTGTGCGTTTTCCCTTCGCCTTTGCCACAGCCACTCGCTGCATCGCGAAGAAGTGCAGTCATTGTTCTTAAGTTGCAGTCGCTTTGAACAAACTACAAGAACGATATCTGTTTAGCGCAAAGAACAGCGCGCGAAGATAAACGAGCGCTCGCTACAGACGGCAAATGTTTGCCTTTGCGTATCCTTGCGAGCCGCATTTAGCCCAAACACTGACACACACAAAAGGACCATCTTCTGGCAAACGCTCAATGAGCAGTGCGAAAGAGTCCTCGTTGCTTGGGAAAGAATGCAAAAGCACCATTGACCTAAACATAAAATAGTTTCTCTATGTAGGCGGTGTTGGCTGCTAATAGGACTTTGTTCACTGTACAGTAAAATACGCTGGAAGTGGCTGGGTAGAAGCTTTCTGCTTCCGAGGAATCAATGACACAAAGGCATACGTCACACAAAGAGATCATTTATGTGTTACGTTGGTTTTTTGTTGAATAGGGTGTTTATGTAGTTTTCAGCCCACTTCAGAAAGGCTTATTCACAAGCTCTGCAAAGTGGCACTGCAGCCTACCGGGAATTGTTGCGCACACACCACGGGGAAATATCGATCTCCAGAGTAACAAGCCATCGGACGGTCTGAACATTCAATTTAGGGGCACAGAAGGTGGAAAACGGGTTGTTTATGCACCGTAAAAGCAATACCAATATTTGGACTTGACAGGCACCCGTGTTGAAGCACGCTTCCTGCCGACACCTCCGGCGTATGCACGTGCCGACTTTGCCCGTACCCGTGAGGCGTCCGGGATCTTATCGAGAAGTGCGTAAATCATGCGAGTTTCCATTTTACGAGATGCAATATATTTCCGGCAATCTGAAACGTGGTGTGTTGTTTATCGGCAGCATTAGCGAGTGCGAGTAATGCAACATTTCAGTCCAACAGTCGCTTCCCCGTTTTGCTGGGCCTGTCAGTTCTAATTCACGGGGATCGTGACCCAGATTAGATTCGTTTGAAATGCTGCCACTCAACAATCGATTACTTTTGCATGGAAATGACCTAGAGAAGGGGTGGAAAATGTTAGTAACTACTGCATAGGCATACATTTTTAAACGTCCTGGTTGTAAGCCTAGCCTAGGACAGTGAGTGTGGAGAGGGAAGCGATAACGATTCAAAGACTTGAACTTAGTAAACTAAAAACCGCGACCGCGTTTGGCGGTTTCTTCAAAGCCTGCCGGAAAGCTTCGGCTTTATCTGCTCCCCCATAAATAATAGGCCGACAATCCAAAACTGTACCATACCGTGCCGTGCACATCCTTTGATAATCATTTAAATGTGTAATCCGTGTGTGACATGGTTGCGCTCAGCGTGTAACACGCTTACCGAGCGGCGCCAATAATGCATGATGCTCACGTACGTCCCATAAAGAGCAGCTGTTACCGTTTTCGCTTTCCGGTGGAGAGTTCGTCCCCATTCGGTGGACGACGGTTAAGTCGTTCGTACCTTGAAGTTCCGATGGTGGTGCTCTGGGGCGAAAGAAAAAACGGAAAATATGCAACGACATGTGAGAGATAATGCGAGAAGAACCGGTTGTTAGGTGTGAGGGCCCGGGTCGGACTATTATGATGTTTTCAGGAAGGTTAAACGCTCGGATGAAATTTGCCTAAAATATCCGACACGGTAAGGAGCAGTGAAAGTTGAGCGATATATCAAGTTGCTTCCTTTCGCTTCGCAGTTGTTTCGAAGCTGTAGAAAGATGTTTCTGCCTTTGTTTAAATTCAAATCGGCACATTGATCATATGCGTGGAATTAAAGCATGACAAAATTTTATCACAACGTATGTTCGAAGTGCTAAGGATGGAAATACTGTCAGAGGCGAAATACATCCTGTCCTGCGTGAGAATTAAATATGAAATAAGATAATTTGTTTCACAGTGACAATGTGCATTAAGCTCAGGTCAAACTGCATAGATTGAGGCAATTATTCGCTAGGATAATACGTAACGGAACAGGGCGGTTTAGCTACACAGACAGTTGTATAAAGAGTGAAGAATGAAGCTATAATTAAAATTTGGTCCCATAAGCGTTCACTGGATTACTTGCTTTATGCTTTCTTGCTTGCTTGTTGGTCCTTTCTGTATGCTGAAGAGTAAGAAACGTTCCCGCCTGGGCCTGTGCAACACCGGCAAACAGATAATTCGCCTGTCTTATAGCAAGAAGATGCAATAAATTTCAAATCATCCGTAAATTATTCAGCATCTTCGAATGAACAAGTGTGCCGTTCCTTGAGGCAAGGCTTTCGCTGAAGTTGGCCGCCTGCATTCTACTATCATGAACGAATGTTTCTTCTTTCATTTCGAATTTGATTTTTGTGCTTGAGTGCAGTTCAGTGTAGTAATTCCAGCGCGAGAACGTCCAAGAAGGTTTGGGATTCGATATTCATTTAAAATACATGTTAAGGTTTAGACAAATATTAGGATAGGAAATTTAATGCGATATGCAATAAGACAATATCTTTTGCTCGAACAATGTTCTTAAATGTTCTGTTCATTGTCGGTCGTATATAGTTTGCGTGTTCATTTTTGACCAAAGTTTGAAACAAACGAAGGACAGGGGCTAGAAATATAAATTTAACAACGAAACAAATACGTCTTGCGGCGCATGTTAAACAAAGGATGCGATTTTGTAAGCTGTCAATTACAGAAAGACCAAAAACTAGACAAAATATATAATAAAGTAAAACAGAAAACTCGCCCGTTACTCACACAGAGACAAACAGACAGACAGGCGGAGTACAAACATGCAGAACAGCGGTACAATGACAAGATTGTCCCGTTCTGTGATGGAAAACGAACCCGAAATGTGTCACACCGCTCACGTCACGAAGCGGTCTGGCAGGGGCGGAATAAACGGATGGAATTATCCTGCAGCATCATCGGGCTCGGTTCCCGTTGCAGCAAGCACGAAGGATTGTTTGTTTCATGCCATTGCTCAAAATGTGGCTCCATTTAGAGGTTGTTGTTTGTTAAAGCGGTTTTGTTGGTTATGCTGTTGTCTGCTGCTGGACTCAACTGGAGAGTTTTTCCGGGAGATAAATGGACGGCACACTTTGCTTCAGTCTCGCCAGGTCCGATTGCCGGTTGCAATTTCGAATGCAACTAACGAACTTGCACGAAAGTTTCCCTGCCTGAGCAGTTGAGCATCATCGCTCGTTTCTCATCCGTGCCTGCGCCCGTTGTAATGCTGCCATCTCGGTAATGCTTAGAAGTGTGTGAAATAATAACGAACGAAAAAATACGTTAAATAAATCATTCTCAAAACAGTTGCATAAGTCCGTCCGTCAGCCGGTCAAGTGACGGTGTGAGTGAATGAATGTACGTGTGACAGTGCACGTTCTATGCACCAGCGCTGCTAACAATGACAGTAAACGTCCGATCTCAGCATCTTTCGTAGCAGGCTGCGTCGGATGAGCAATGTTGGTTTTCCATATCTAAATGTTGCTCGAGCTGAGTTCTTGAGGCGCCGGGAAAGACATATTTCGCCCCGTAACCATGTTTCTCGTTGCTGTTCCGAAATGGGAACAATTTTTATTCGCCTTATAGCCAACGGTAGCTCGCGCACCATCTGCCAGATGGGTAATCTTTTATCGGTGTATCCTTCGGTGTGCGATGGAAAAAAGGGTTCCATTCAGATTCGAAGAAAGCGCACCGTGACGCAGCTGAAGAAAGGACACGAAACAAACGTCCAGTGGCGGCTAAGGGTGTTTACAGCACTTTCGTATTCCGTTTCGCAAAATACCCTCACTGTTTCATACAGATATCGATTGGCCCTTCGGGGGTCCGTTTGGTTGGAATGGAATAATTTGGAAACGATCGGTGACCTTTGATATGTTATTTTGCCACTATCCTTTCGGTACGGATTGTTCCATCGATAGGGGTTTTCTCTCGTTTCACTCTTCTGCATGCTTTCGTCTTTTCGTTTTTCTTCACAGTGATGATGGATGAACCAAGATTTGCTCAACCCATTCCGAATGTTACTGTTGCCGTGGGACGAGATGCCAACCTGCCGTGTGTGGTGGAACATTTGGGCACATACAAGGTGAGTTTATTGATGTGAAAGCCGTGTGCGCAGGGGTGAAGGTGGAATGATTATATATAAACAATTCGAGGTATGACGTATAAAGCTGGGGTGGGGTTCAAGTTGATTGACTGTTTTGACAGACATTTATAAAAAAGCTTGTTGAATTTCTTGAGAATAATTTTCATTTGAAGGAGTGTAATCTGATTTATATGATTATTTTTTTATTCTAGAATAAATGAGTTTCGTCGTCTTACGCGTGGTTTAGCCATATTTTATTCTTTATATTTGTTTCATTATGTTCACTGTTTGTTGTTGTTTCCAAATAATCAACTGTATCAAATATTCTTATTCACATCAAATAAGACATTGAAATTTTATAAATAAACCATACTTTTTCATTCGTCAATGCCCATGAATCAAGGGCACAGATATATTGCATTTGTACATGATACCTGATAGGAAAGATAACCCATGATCCGTAACACAACTATAAATAACGAAATTATCTTTAGTATACATTTGGTAACCAAAATTCAAGCCTTTATTCATTATATTGTGGTACATTCTGTTTTAAGCAATGCTTTCGCAAATATTAAGGGTTTCATTTAGACACAAATTGAAAAGTGCATAGTTTTTAATTAAATTATTTTATTGAAATTGTCCGGTATTAACAATTACCACTCATTTAACATGCCTTCCCAAAGAAAGATTACCCAGAAAATATTGATACAGAAAACTCAATAACTCCGTGAATAAGTTTAATTGGCACCATTTCACGTCGAATATGCAGGCCATATTGTTACAGGACTGTTTAAAAAAGCTTGTAAAGCTTAACAGTATCAAAACTCATACCATTGTACATACGTAACTGGGAAAGACAGATATAGTTTATCATTAACGTTGAACAAGCAATACAATCTGGCCGTTTCTAGGGAATAACTAAACACATTAAAAAGGAATTTGTAAACAAACCTTGCTTCATAGTTTTCGGATATTACATGGCGAATATGTATTGTGAATGCTTTGTTCTGTTTTCATTCTTTTTCTCAACAGGTCGCTTGGATACACATTGATCGGCAGATGATTTTGACGATACACCGCCATGTTATCTCGCGCATCCCGCGGTACAGCGTGACGTACGATAATTCCAACACATGGCTTCTTCACGTTAGCCAGGCCCAGCAGGACGACCGGGGCTATTACATGTGCCAAGTGAACACAAATCCCATGATTAGCCAAGTCGGATATCTGCAAGTAGTCGGTAAGTGCGCCAGAATATCTCCTCACCGCACACCTCACCATTGCCGGCTATCGGCACACTCACTGCATTCATAATCTAATCCAATTGGCTTCCGATTGGCCCGGTTTCAATGGGGAAAACTTTATCGTATCGTATTTTAGCTGGGCTGTGTGGCTTTTGACGTTCCACTTTTACGCTACACTCTGTGCAAGAGATGCTGCTGCTCGTCGTGAGCCTTTCCGGCAATGTGTCGATTACATGTTGCTTGTGGCTGATGCTGGTATCGCTAGTATGGCGTACGTTCGAACTGGGGTGAAATTGCATCGTACATCTTGTTTTTGATCAAGTTGAAGTGCACTTTCGCATAGCGAAACACTTTTTGATGCGTTGGTAGGAAACTACAGCGCAGCATGTTTGGAAGAGATGTTCAGAAATGGCAATCACGCACAGAGGTTGTCCTCCAAAGTTTGTAGTGTATCGCATCTTACTACATGTAGGGCTATTGAATAGAGGCTTACAACTTTTTTGATTAAGTGTTTTCCAAGTTGCATAGCATGTAACATAATAAAATTCTTAACTTTATCTTTATATAAGTCAAATGCTGAACAAATTTTGAAGGGTTCAAGGAAGCTTCGTGTTGTTCAAGATGCATCAGAATTGATCGATTTTTCACATTGAAGTATACTATCGAAATGAAAATGAGGGCAAACCGTTCGGATTTTTAAAAAGGCTGCATACTGATGCTGATTGATTTTTCTCCCCTATCGTCATTCTTTCCAACAGTGCCTCCAAACATTCTGGACATCGAAAGCACTCCTTCGTCAGTGGCCGTGAGAGAAAATCAAAATATCAACATGACATGTCGTGCCGATGGTTTCCCCACGCCCAAGATCATCTGGCGACGCGAAGACGGCCAAAGCATTACCGTTGAGCGCAAGAAAAAAGGTAAGCGGGCAACGTCACGGTAGCAGCTTGCGGATGAAAGTGTCTGTCGGTTTCAGCCATTCACCTCTAAGCAGCTTATCTACCGTACGGAGATAACATCAAACGCAGCGCCGGGGGACCAAGATAAATGGGTTTTTGATTGTTTTTACAAGCAGTATTTGACGGAATGACCTTAATCGAAAGCCAACGGAGCTGATGGAGCTTACGTGGAAGGTGAAGCGTTTCAGGGTTGCGATCGATTCAATGCACTCCTAATCGATTCGGAATCTGAAGGGAATCCTTCATCTCCGCTGTATGGAATGTTTGTTGGATAATTTACGCGCGATTGGGTACGTTTACACGATCGCATCGGACCACGATTTTACAACGGACTGAGAATAATCTTACCTTCAATGGACCATTATCGCTCACCGGACTGTATGCGCTCTAGATGTAGATGAAGAGACGGCAAACGTATTCATTCTCGCCTCTGACAACGATCTTTGTACTAGTGCAACACACAATATGGTCAGGAAATACGCGCTAATCTCAAAATAACTTAATTTCTCTCTCCCTTACTTACGCATCGTATGTCGGCTACCAACAACTCACAGTGATGGTGTACGACGGTGAGGTTCTCCATCTGACGAAAGTAAGCCGCAACGAAATGGGCGCTTATCTCTGCATCGCCACTAATGGTGTGCCACCGTCGGTGTCTAAGCGGATTATCCTTGATGTGGAGTGTAAGTATGCTTTTATTTATTCATAAGTGTATTAGCAAATTAAATTCATACGCCAAAACTTAGGCCATGCCGACAGTACCGCAAAGTTTGTGAGGTTTTCCGGCCGTCCTATTTGGAATCTTTCATGAACTGTGTATGGGCTGTATGATGGGATGGTGTGCGTCAACCATTATCTTGCTAGCTCGGGAGATGCTGTGGAATGTAAATGGTTTCGGTTAATGTGCGTTTAGGTTGTACTCTGGAAAATTGCGTTAACTTATGAAGCGTCCTAGAAGGCTCTATACAAAACACACTTTTTTCAAACAGAATTCACGACCAGTAGTACCAACCATTTAAAATATGCAATAAACAAATTTAACAAAAAACCGTTTAATGTTTTTGTCAGTTTCCCCGATGATATGGGTGCCAAATCAATTGGTTGGAGCTCCACTGTCGACTGATGTTACCATTGATTGTCACACAGAAGCTCATCCGAGGTAAGAATATATGTTATATTTATATATATGTGTTAACATAGTCTTAAAAGTGGTCGGGTGTGGTAATAGTGTAAAACATATACCATGGCCTTACTTTGTTTGGATCTAACAGGAACACAATCCTCTTACACCTACACTAACCGACAATGGTTGTGCCAAATGCCAAATAAGTCCAAGAAGAAAGTGGAAGAAAATGAAAGTTTAGAGTGTTTTATTTTTTATTTGAATTGTGTTTTGAAAGAGCGTTATGAATATTGATCTTAATATTAGTCATATATATTTTTATAGAATTTCTATCAAGTGTTATTGTTGCGTACAGCAACAAAGCCCTTTCTTTCGCGATTTCACTTGTCAAACTTCAACGGTTTTCTTAATACGTGTTGAGTTTATTAAAAAAAATACTGTCTCGATTGACTACATGCACAATGAGGAAAGAGGCCCGTCGCGACCTTCAGGCCTGTTTTAAACCTTTCTACCGGCCCGAATGAGGTCATTCCACTTTTCCGTCGGGGTTCATCCGTTGCGCCCGCCACTCCTTCGGGATCAGATGAACTGCATCCCAAACGCTTAGCGAAACAGTTTCGCCTTAATTGTACTCTCTCTTTCTCACACTTCGTCCTGTCCTGTCAAACCGCGTAAATGTATTCAAATTATTAAAAAAACGCTTGCAACTCAACTAGTAACCAACACACACTGTTTGAAATCACTTTTGGATAAAGCATACAAATGTGCTCTCATTGTATTCTGTCCAGTGTGGCTATCACAAAAAATACAGTCCCTTATGAACAGATAAGCATTGAAATCATTGTAAAAGGCTGCAAATTGTACATTAGAGATATTTTCAATAGTTTTTTTTTGGAATCCTCAATTGTCTGTGCTGCAACAATTATGTGCTCAATTTTAAACAAATAGAGAGTTAAGATGAAGAGAAAATAAATTTCACTGAACCGTCACTGATATGGTTTTGCCGTATTTAAATGGATCAGGTTTTTCTTTAATAAAAAATAAACACAATGCTTTACAAAGTCTATAAAATTGGTGCTAATACATGCATTTATTGTTCACACATGAAACATGTGAACTTTCCTTGCATCATAACAAATATAAAATAGGTGTTTATACATGTTTATATTTTTCACACAACAACTTCTTTTATGCATACCTTTACTATGCATTTAAATTGTAATTAGCTCATCAGTTAACCATTAAACTCATGTCCCGCTCGTGCATTTACAGGGCTATTATCTACTGGGTTTACAACTCGGTCATGGTGCTGCCGAGCAAAAAATACATCATTGACTACAACGAAAATTCCTACCGGTAGGTATAGCGAGCCCCTCATCGGCGGGGTTTTGCCACCAGCGGGTGTTATAAT
The DNA here is from genome assembly GCA_000349105.1 of Anopheles epiroticus. Lineage (NCBI taxonomy): Eukaryota > Metazoa > Arthropoda > Insecta > Diptera > Culicidae > Anopheles > Anopheles epiroticus. Next base: position 7,534 of record KB671786.1, on the reverse strand, counting down.
GAGATAATCGCTATCATATAATCGTTTCGACTGAAACTCTCGTTAACATCCCTGTTCCCCAGAGCGCACATGAAGCTAACCATCAAAGGTTTATCGATGGGTGATTTCGGCAACTATCGCTGCATATCGAAGAACTCGCTGGGCGAAACGGAGGGATCCATTCGCGTTTACGGTAAGTGTAGTAAGTTGCCCCGCAAGGTTGGTAGCGATTTTAATTGTTTTACCTTCGAACGGCTGTAGTCATCATTCGGCGAGGGTTTTGCACGTAATTTGGTATATTTTTTGTTGGTCGTCCTGAAAAACTACCATCTCTGTAGGACGCTCATTGTTGGTTGGTCATTGTCGGTATCTGCTAACGAACGTGGTGCACTTTTGCTTGCACTTTGCTTGATATTTATGGTTCTGTATTTAACATCCGATCCCTATCTTCTTTTCATCTTTCTTTTCAGAAATCCCGCTTCCATCAACACCATCGAAGCAAATTACTCACGTGACGGAGCCGAGAGAGAGTAAGTATATTGAATTAAGTGCTTGGTGGTGGTAGTTTGGATAAGTTCCAGACCGACGTGGCGTGTTTCACTCGCTCCTTCTTGGGTTCGCTGCACGCTAATGCATCGACACTCTGTTGACTCTGCGGCGAAGTACCACACTTTTTGTACATTCCGTTTTTGTGTTGATTTTGTTTCGTGCATTTTGTGTGTGTGTGTGTTTTTTTTTGTTTGATACCACAGTTTCCACTCCCCCGCCAGAATTGTCGTGGGTTTAATATGTGTGTGAGTGTTTCGCCTTTTTTCGATCAGTTTTTGTTTGTCGGAACAAACTTTCGTTTTTTGCCAGCACCTCGGGTGTATTAATTTGTGCGATAACTTCGGGCACTTTGTGCTTACGGTGTGTCGCTTCTTTGCGTTCGTTTTTTCCCATTATTTTCGTTACTCCCACTCATTTTCTAACTCTTCTCTCCTCACCACAACTGCAGCGATCCCAGCCGTGGTGTCACGTAATGAAACCATTAAGGTCGCCAGCCAACCTGAGGTCCTGTTTCCGATGAAGAACGACGAAGGCTACGCTCAGCGCTCACCGAACGGGATCCCTTTCGAGCGCAAAGGATCACTTGCCATCGGGCAAAGTTTCTCCTACACCGACATGCCACCGAAAGAGTTCGGTGTATCTAATGGTAAAGTGTTTGTTGACTTGACGCTGTGGAAACCCAACCCAGCGTGGCCGGTTTCTCGAATCTTTTCTTGTGTGTGTGTTTGTTTTTGTTATTGTCGCCTGCTTCGCCAAGTCCGCGTTTCTTGCTAAAGCATTTTCTTTACCTTATTTTCGATGGAGTGTCTTGAGCTTATTTTTTTTTTTCACCCGTGCCTTGTTCCTCTTTTGCACCCTTTGGTGGTTATATTTATGTTATTTTACCCTCTATGTGGGAGTTTTGAGTGGTTTTTTGTTTCATCAGAATCCCCGTTTTGGTTTATTGTTTTTATTTGTACTTTGTGTGTTTTTTTTTTTTGGTAATTAAAATCGTCCTCTCTAAGTCTTTTTGTACCGTGTTTAAAAGAATTGTTATATCCCTAATTAAATCTGACCGATCAAATTGTTTGGTTGAGATACATTCACTGATATGTCTGTGTCTATGTTTCCTTGAAATCCCTTTCTTCGATTGCAGATGCTCGCAGCAGCTTCGGAGTCTTTTCGTTACTATCGCTGACGACAAGTGTGGTACAATCGACGCTGATCGTTCTGTACCGACAGCATTGTGAGACCTGGCTGTTACAGTAATTTGCATTTCAACTGCTGCATCGAGATGGCACCGAAAGAGTGTGCCAGAAAGAGGGAGAGAGTGAGATACAGAGACGGAAAAAACGTGAAGCTGAAGACACATCGGCAGCTGAACCCGAACCCCGGTGCCGGTGCGGTCGCGCATATCAGACGTTCGTTGCTCATATCACCCCACCCCTGCCGCGGCGAAACATATCCTTTCATTGCGGGACTGGACTGTGCGGTAAGGTGGGATAATCAACACAATGGTCACGTAAGGCTGAGCACAAACCTGTAACATAAATTAAATTTCACCATGTTCTGCTTAGATAAAGGACGCTGCAAAGATAAACAATAACTAGGCCACCAATCATGCTCCTTAGTTGAATCTTCATTATTTAGTGCGCTTTCCCATCGTCCCACATGTTCTGCTATTGGTGGATTGTTATATATAAGCGGAAAAAGTATATTAAAAACCAGCTTTAACGAGAGACTGCATATCCATTGTTCAGTGGTTCTGTCTCATTTGAGTTGTGTCTAAGCTTCATCAGATTTTCTGTACATCAAGGTCAGCTTCATTGTTGTAGTACTATGGTTTATTTCTAAACTAAAACACTGTTTTAAATTAGAAATGGTTATAGAAGAACGTTGTATTATAGCGAAATGGGTTAACTCTTTATCGAGTTTGTTAACCAGAACTTGAGCATACGGTGTATTAGTGAACAGAGGGCAAAAAGAAAGATAACTTACTCTTGTTTTTTGACAATTATCAAACGCTAACTTGCTAACAGGAAAAAAAAACAAAAATCCAGCTCCAGCTAAAGGAGACAGTATGCGACAGGGCGAACAAATAATCTAAAGCGAGATGCAAAAGTATAATGTGTACATATTTTAGCCCAACTAAAGCGATTTTAGTGCGACAGACCATGGTTTGGAAGGCTACAAAGGACCATGTGAGCGAAGAAAAACAAAATCTACCATTAGCAAACCCATTATCGAGCGAGCGATTGAGCGTGACAGTGCAGCGTGTAGTTATCTGCTACATAGACGAGCATATTGTTAGGTTATTTGTTATGTTAATATTTCGGTCAACAATTTAGCTCAAGCACTCACCTGCAAGGGATGGCCGGTGGCATACACATGATTGCGCAAGGGCATGATTGCAAGTACTTAGAAATATATTTGAAATAATAAAAGATAATGTTTTTGTTGGTACATTTTTTACCCACGATTGTGAGCGTTGGTTTTCGCGTAGTATTTATGTATAAAGTGCATAAAAAAGCTTTCAGGTACTGCCAAGCAAAACGGTAAGTAATTCAATAATTTTATCAACGGTAAAATGTTGCAGATGCAGCTTAAACGAACGCAACACTTAATTGGCAGAGGCCTGCAGTTACAGTATTGTTTTTAAATCACTATCAAACAATGGTTAAACTATCATTCTTTGCAAAAAGATTAACAACAAAGATAAAGGATAACTCAAGTGCAAACAAAAAAAATGGAATGGAAAACTTCACCATAGCACCACAAAGAACAATGCACCGAGTTGGAAAATTGAATGAAATGGAAACCTTTCGAACGTCCAACGAACAAAGGTCGTAACGGGACTTGAGAAACAGGTGCGAAGTGAAACGAGTTTTCAAGGTTCGTTTCAATTCGAGTGAAAGTTTTTCCCTACCAGCGCTGGAACCGATCGCTGTTCGGTGCGCCCAGTACGAGCAAAGGAAATGGTACGAGGTGGCGAATAAAAGTGTCTTGTTTTGCGTGATCTGCCTCTTCGTTTTTCCTTCCCACCTGAACCAGCCTGTCAAATGGCGAAGATGGTATGGTGCGGACGTTGCAGAAGCATTGGTAGAAAGCATTTCCATGTCGTTTTTCTTCCGACAGGCTTCACTGAACGGGGAAGACTACTCCTGAGATACGCATCGACCGTGATGCAAAGTTTAAAGTTTTCTTCGCGGTTCGATGCAACCCACTTCGAAGCCGAGCGAGTGCACTTTAATTTGATTCGATATTGATTACATGGTGCTGATGGTGCTGCTGGGAATCATGCTGATGATGATGACGATGAGATTGCATGATTGTAAATTGCTGTAAATATTTATGGCACCGTGGTACCTTACAGATGAGTGGAAATCAATTAAAACATGGTTGACGTTTAAAATTTAAATTCTTACCCCTTAACTTTGCCGTCGGCTTAGGTTTTATGTGCCTTGGGGGGTGTTTTTACGAGTCTTGGAATAGCTAAATAAGTTTGAAAACTAGTTTTTGAAGGCAAAAAAACTTACCTTCCAACTTACTTTCCCTAAGGTGGTAATATGATTCTTTGTGAGTGGGCTAAAAATTAAATGTTTGGTCGGCTTCAGTCAACGAACCTGGCCCGCTTCAGTAGAAAGTTGTAGTGGAAAGCATTTTTTAAAACTTTCCTCCACCGGCTCACTAGCACCATCCTCCGCACCGGTGCGGCCAATGTGCTTCTTATCCATTCAGCAGAAAAAGGGAAAACTTTACTTTACTAAAGGTGAATAATTAAGTAGTCGAATGGTGCTTGTTCCACCGCTGTTCGCATCCTTGCTCTTAAATTCCCATCCGCCCCATGTGTTCGCACTGGTGTGGGTGCAAGCGAGTGTGTAGGTGTGTGTTTGTTTTTGGTGTGAGTATTGTGCTGTGTCGGTGCGTTTCCCGCCGCTTCGCCTAAAAGCTGCCAACGCTATCGAGGTTCATGCAGTACGCGCTCTTGAAAGGTTCGCCCGTTTTTAAGTTGCACCATCTTCGCGTTCTGCTCTTTTGCGTCTGCACGAAAAAGCAGCCAATCTTTTTTCTGCTACCGTAGCAGCTTGGCACATTCCTGTCCAAGCGCAGGAAACTGGAGGCAGTTGTGGAGATGATGGAAATGGAGGGAGACGAGGGCGAGTTTGAGGGGCAGAAAAAATGGTGCTTTTATCCGTGCCAGCCGAGCCAGTCGAACGAAGTGAAGAGTTCATTAATCTAAATCTCTTAAACCACAGTACATAAATAAAACATTAATACCGAGCGCGGCACTAGTTGGAAGCCAGTTTCGGATTTGTTTTCTGGGGCTTGGTTGTGGGTAGTGGGCAGGCAAAGGCAAATTGGTCGGACGGGAGAATTGAGAATTTCTACAGTTTGCAGCACAACCGGTACCCACTTGGAAGCGATACGGCCCGCCGGTGCCTCGACGCTGAATGAGTGTTTGCTGCTCTTGTGCTTCTTGAAAGCTGAGGGAAAAATATTTATGACCCTTAAGATCGCCACAACCACTTACTGATTGTTTTTATTTGTTTTTTTTTTTTTGTTTTGTATTCCCCTCTATTTTCCTTTCTAGGGTGGTGATGAACGGTGGGAAGCGGATGATTTGTGTGGTGTTGTTTTGAAAAGATTGAAAAATCAAAAACCTCTGCAAACACTTTTGATTTGAGCTACAGTTTTATCAAATCTTTTGGTATACATTGAAAGCATTCTGCATATTGAAAGCGGAATCTGTGCAGCAGTAATAAAAATATAGCTGGGAATTGTCGAAAAAATAAACACACATTTTGAGTGGCCCCATGTCTATTTTCTTGCACGTAAAACTTGACCAATAATGGTTGTTGTGCCTAAGAGGGAACATAACATACATTCAAATAAATTTATGCCACCACACACAAAAAGCTATGTTCTAAGTCTTTTTTGTTTTATTGTAGGCTCATTTTAAATAATATACAGGAGATGAGTAAAACAACTGTAGACAATTTAAAAGTTTATTTATTTTCAGCTCAATTTTGACTAAAATAAAACTGAGTGCTGTTGCAGTATTGACCTGGTTATCATAATACAGCTTTGCAAATTTTCATTGTTTTGTGTGATCTTTTTTATAAGAAGAATATCATGGTGACCCTATTAATTTAATAAAACTTTATTAAATAGATCACTGTACCATGAATTAATGTCTTCAGTGAATATGTTTTTAAAAATTGTTTATGATTGATCAAAGTTGTATTATTGATACATTAAAGTAAATATTAAACTATCTCCAAATAAGTTAAGACAGGACGTGTTGTTTCAACTATTACATATTTTTTAAATTATATTTTGAAATATACGTTTCTTGAAAACCGTTTCATTTTATCCGTTCATAACAAAAAATCATATACATTTATGAATATTGTCGCTAACACAGTTATTTATTAAACAATCTATGAAAAATAGTGAATTCCTCCTAATATTATAAAATGCTGACAAAAGGTAGTTATGGCCTGCTTCATACCACAGAAAACAGTTTTAAAGTTCAAAAAGTTGTGAAGTTTCTTCTACTTTATAAAACATTACTTTTATAAAACGTGTCTGTTCCGTTGGGCTGCATAGCTTCAAGTGTCTTATCATAATTGGAGGCTACGCCTAAGCTACCTATGAATTAAAACTCTGCTAAGCTCACAGCGGCTTGGGGTGGCTGGATGGTCCCATGGGTAGCGGCGTATTTCTGTTTCATACGATCAGGCCCAACGTTGCATCGAATCCCGTTCGGACCGCTGCCGCCGCCCCCCGTACGTAGGATTAACTATCCTGCTATATGGGTACACTAAATCACAACCACCCATATGCCGTAGAATTAACAACACTCAGAAAACACGTAGAAACTACTGAGTTCTCACAGCTACACAAATTGCTTGAAGTAACATCACACGGAGCTTCTATTTTAAGGTGACGATAGTTTAATTTTTATCCTGGCCTAGCTACGGTAAACGACGAAAGAAATAGAGCAATGTTATATATTTCCTACATACAATACATCCTATTATATTTCCTTGTTTTAGGTTTATCCGAACAAACTTATCAACTTTTGAGTAAAGTCCATCAAGTTCAAGGATTGTAAATTAGTTTTTATGTTTGAATGAATTCAATGGTTATGAAAATTAAATGGTTATGAATTGTGATATTATGGGAGTGTATAAAACACAAATATACCGATCAACTTTTTCTATATTATTCAAATATCCGGTGTGTGGTTCATTATACATTATACAGTCCATAGTTCACACCTAACTCATTGTGTTTACCTGCTCTACTTAAAGTGTCGTCAGGCCTTGATGCTAATGTACCAAAAATCAGCTTTAAATAAGAAAATTATTGAAAAAAGTTTATGATTGAAATTCCAACAGATTTTATTGCTGTGGTGCACACCAACCACCGTTCACTACAGAGCACTTTATTGACAAACAAATATTTTGCATACAAAGTTGTGCATACATTGTTAAAAATTTGTCTTTAAAATCAATGCATTGGTTTGGTTGAGTTAAGGATAATAGAAACATCCGTGAAAATGGTCTGTTTGCCGCTCAGTCTCCTTAAAAGCTAGCCCCAAAAGTTCCATGTTGCATGACATGAGCAATTATGGGAACTGATCCTTCATGTTAACCATGCGGTGCATGAATCCATACAAATAGGAAAACTTCATCACATTAGCAAGCGACAAAGCGCGACAAGTACTAGGCGTCTCCATTATTTTTATGATGATTAGATACCTCCAGAACGATTATAAACAGTAGGCAGGAGTTTCCATCACCCTTTATCAGTCCCAGTTGATATTCGGTACGGTTCCATCAGCATGTTCGACACTCTCACCTTGACAGGAATGAAACCTTTAAAATTCGTTGTTTCCTACGAATTCAGATGCTAGGGGATCGAGACTGAGGAAGAATGTTTGTTATTTGTTATTTGTTATTTTATTTAATTCAATTCAATGGGCCTTATCTGGCCCCTTTGAAGCGTTCTTTACATACAT